>JAVSCE010001910.1:0-372134 GCA_032199065.1 Smutsia gigantea
AGTGAGTGGAGTGCTGAAGTCTCCTAGAATGAATGTGTTGGATTCTATTTCCCCCTTTAATTCTGTTAGTATTTGTTTCACATATGTAGGAGCTCTTGTGTTGGGTGCATAGATATTTATAATGGGTATATCTTCTTATAGGATTGACCTTTTATCATTATGTAATGTCCTTCTTTGTCTCTTGTGACTTTCTTTGTTTTGAAGTCTATTTTGTCTGATATAAGTACTGCAACTCCTGCTTTTTTCTCCCTATTAGTTGCATGAAATGTCTTTTTCCATCCCTTCACTTTTACTGTGTGTACGCCTTTGGGTTTAAAGTGAGACTCTTGTAGGCAGCATATAGATGGGTCTTGTTTTTTTATCCATTCAGTGACTCTATGTCTTTTGATTGGTGCACTCAGTCCATTTACATTTTGGGTGATTATGGATAGGTATGTACTTATTGGCATTGCAGGCTTCAGATTCATGGTTAACAAAGGTTCAAGGTTAACTTCCTTACTATCTGAGAGTCTAACTTAACTCACTTAATATGCTATTATAAACACAATCTGAAGGTTCTTTTTTTTGGTTTTGGGGGTTTTTTTTCTCCTCCTTTTTCTTCCTCTCCCATTCTTTATATATTAGGTATCATGTTCTGTACTGTTTGTCTATCCCTTGATTGACTTTGGGGATAGTTAATTTTATTTTGTATTTTCTTAGTAAGTAGCTGTTCTACTTTCTTTACTGTCGTTTTATTACCTCTGGTGACAGCTATTAAACCATAGGAACACTTCCAACTATAGCAGTCCCTCCAAAATACACTGTAGAGATGGTTTGTGGGAGGCAAATTCTCTTAGCTTTTGCTTATCTGGGAATTGTTTAATCCCTCCTTCAAATTTAAATGATAATCTTGCTGGATAAAGTAATCTTGGTTCAAGGCCCTTCTGCTTCATTGCATTAAATACATCATGCCACTCTCTTCTGGCCTGTAAGGTTTCTTCTGAGAAGTATGATCATAGCCTGATGGGCTTTCCTTTGTATGTGATCTGATTTCTCTCTCTGCCTGCTTTTAATAGTCTGTCCTTATCCTTGATCTTTGCCATTTTAATTACTATATGTCTTGGTGTTGTCTTCCTTGGGTCCCTTGTGTTGGGAGGTATGTGCACCTCCATGGCCTGAGAGACTATCTCTGTCCCCATATTGGGGAAGTTTTCAGCAGTCACCTCCTCAAAGACGCTTTCTATCCCTTTTTCTCTCTCTTCTTCTTCTGTTACCCCTATAATGTGAATATTGTTCCATTTGGATTGGTCACACAATTCTCTCAATATTCTTTCATTCTTAGAGATCTTTTTTTCTGTCTGTGCCTCACCTTCTTTGTATTCCTCTTCTCTAGTTTCTATTTCATTTATCGTCTCCTCCACGGTATCTAATCTGCTTTTAACACCATCCATTGTGCTCTTCAATGATTGGATCTCCAACCGTAACTCATTCCTGAGTTCTTGAATATCTTTCTGTACCTCCATGAGCATGTTAATGATTTTTATTTTCAACTCCCTTTCAGGAACTGTCATAAGGTCCATATCATTTAAATCTTTCTCAGGAGTTTTATTAATAATTTTACTCTGGACCAGGTTCCTTTGGCATTTCATATTTGTGTATGGCGCCCTCTAGTGCCCAGAAGCTCTACTCTCTGGAGCTGCTCAACCCCTGAAGCAATGTCTGGGATTGCAGGGGAGTGGTATTGCTGCCTCGGGGGAGGAAAGAGCTGTTTCCTGCTTCCTGGCTGCTATGCCTGTCTCCACTGCCTGAACCAGTGGGCCAAGCACACAGGTATAATAAGCCTCTGTGCTTTGCTTTTTTAGTTGCTATGTACAGATCTTCCCTCTGGCTGGCCTAACTCCTGGGTAGGGTTTCCTGGTTTGCAAGCCTGGTGGGGCTGGCCAGCCAGGAGAAAGGCGCAGCAGTCTGTCCTTCACAGAAGGGGTTCCTGGAGCTGTGCACGCAGCCAGGGAGCTGGAGCTCCTGATGATCATGAAAGCTCCCGATCTGCTAGGCAGAGTGCACCTGGACAATTTTGTCTACCTCTCCTTTCTGCTGAGCAGTAAGCTCTGTGCAATCCTTGCCCCTTTAGCAGTCCTCTTGCTAAGGGCTTCTTTGTTAGGAAGTCCCTCAGACTGCCTGCCTTTCTTTTGTCCCAGAGCAGCTGGATATGGATCCCTGCTTTCCACAAGCAGCTGGAATCTTAGTCTCTCCAGGAATTCTGCCTGTCTTAGCTTTCCAACCCCCTAATTATGAGAATACCATGCAAGCACCATGAAATGTAGGTTTGTGCTCCTAGAGCAGATATCCAGAGTTAGGTATTCAGCAGTCCCACATCTCCACTCCCTCCCTGCTCTGTTCCTCTTCCTCCTGCCAGTGAGCTGCAGTGGGGGAAGGACTTGGATCCTGCAGGACCACAGCTTTAGTAAGTTACCCTTTTCTGTGAGGTCCGCTCTTGTCTCCAGGTGTATGCAGTTTGTTGCAGTTCTCCTTCCTGTTGCTCTTTCAAGAGTAGTTGTATTAGTTATATTTTCATATTATATGCGGTTTTAGGAGGAAGCCTCTGTCTCACGTCTCACGCTGCCATCTTTAATCTGCTCAGAAAAATGTATTTTAAAAGAGAATTATATAACAAGTTCATACTGATATTTTTAGTTCAAATTTAGGATTATTGTAGTTTTACATATTCTCTTTGATTTTATGCAGAGAATGTTAGTTTCTAACTTCATTTACATAATTATTTATTTGCTTTGTCCTATTACATATGCAATAGTTTCAAAACAGAAATACAATTTTATTTAAGAATTTCATCACTGGTTGCAATTTATATCATGGCCAGTTATTTCTGTCTTTTGATCTCCCTATGTCATTTTACTGGACATTGTCATACTTCTCCCCATGGTGGTTAAAACAATTATCATCCCCACCACAAAATATGAGTGTTGTGTATCCCCCAAGCTCTGCCCCAGAGTGCGGCACACTTAGATTTTGTTCAGCCTGATTGCTGAAAAAATATATCATTGTAGTTTTTATGTTTTCCTTTATAAACTTATGTATTTTATCTACTGGAACCTTTATTCTGAAAAGGGGTCCATAGTTTAGGTCCATAATTTCGGAGCCTTAACAGTTAGGATGTTTTTAACAGCAGGATTCTACAAACAAATGATTGTGAGTCACCTCTTTGGCAAGGAATCAGTGTCATTTAAATTTTTTCTTAATAATTTTTAAATTTAATTTCTCTTACACTGAGCTAGATTGAAAATCTTGATTTTTAAAAGTGTAACTCCAGGGGTAAAATGTGTTCCTAGTCCAGGGCAAATAAACCTTTAAAGCCGAAATCAGTCAAAGGGAGAAGTAAAGTGGGAGAAGCCTGTTTATTGAAAGCAGTCATCTACTCCTACATGCCCATGTCTCTAGGGACTTGGCTGTCAGGACTCCACAAAAACTCTCTGGTCCAGGTGCATGCTCACTCCCCAGCTTCCTTGTAATCACCTATTGATATGAATATGGACTACTTCTGTCCACCCCTTGGAAATACCTATTAGTGCAGATACCCTATTGCACTTAGGGCCAGGCAAGAGATTCTGGAAACATTGCAATTTTACCCACAAAAGGCCATCTGCAATTTTGTGTGTGTGTGAATTGTCTTTTCTCATCTCTTGCCCACTGTCTTATACATTTTTTTCTATTTTTAGAAACTTTTCTAGGACTAGCAAATACTTTGTGATATAAATAACAAATCGTTTTTTTCTATTTGTCATTTAGATACATTGTTTATTCTGCTTTTTTTCCTTCCCAATAGAAGCATTTGGATTTTTTTTAGTGGTAAAATTTATCCCTTTCCCACTTATTACTTCAGATTTGAAAGTTATAGACAAGAAATATTTCCCATTTCCAGGTTTTTAAGAGATTCATTTCATCCATGTTTGTTCTAACAATTTTATGGTGTTATTTGTTCATTAGTTCATTATTATTTTTTTCATTTAATTCTTTGAGCCATTTGGTTTATCATGTTTTGTGAAGAATGTACCCAATATTATCTTTTTCCACACTACTTTTCTAGTTATCCAAACGTTTCTTGTTTAGGAATCCATCTTTATTTCACTGATGAGATGCAGACTTTACATGTCATATCATATTATAGAAAAGCCTGTAGTATTAGTCTTCTCATTCAAAGTTTTCATAGTTACTGAGGCTTGTTTGCCATTCCAAATGAGCTTATGATCACTGATCAAGCTTCATAATAAGAAAACATCTGATAGCATTTTTCCTGGGCTTGCATATATGTATGAATAAATTTACTGTCTTTAGTCTTTCTCTGTCTCCTCCCACTCTTTCCTCAAGGACTTTATAATGTTTGCAATACACTTAGCACACATTCCATGTAAAGAAATTCAGTTGATGCAGAAATTTTAAGAGACAGAAAAAGAACCATGCAATTCCCAGATAAAATAATTTTATTAAAATGGGATATTTTTATTCATGCTGTATATTAAATTTTAAAAGCCATTAATTTTTTTAAATTGTAATGGAAGGAAAAAGAAACTGACATGAAACCAAAAGGGAAATATTTGTTGTTTCTTTCTGCTCCACACAGTCACCCAGAGACCCAGGACTCCACATCTTATCCCATTTCCTCTATTACACATGGAAAAAGTGGAGAATTCACAAGCACTCTCAACTGTCCTGGCTGTGAATAACACCCACTACTTTTTCTCTTATCCTTTAGCCAGAAATTGTCACTTGGCCTCAACCCGCCTGAGAGGGGCTGGGGAGTACACAGCACGTTTGGGTGTTATAACCACTGTACCTGTGCATCAAGGCAAACATCACTCTACTCATGTACTGATATGAAGAAATCTGACAATGGCCTTGGTCTCCCACGTAGTTTATTTTTATTTCCTAAATGCCTGCAAATATTTTCTTTATTCTTGAAATTCAGTTCATAACTTGTATAAGTAGTTCTTCAATTTTTTTCCCATGAGAATAGAGAAGTTTTTAAGTCAAACTCAGACTTTTCTTTTATTTCAACACAGTTATTCAGTTACACATTTGAACATTTTCTCCATTTTATATATTGAATTTTCTCAGCATAAGTTACCCTTTTACATATTATCATGTTTTCTTTTACATTGCTCTTTTCCTCAGATCTTCTTTTTTCTTTTGAAATCACTGTGATTATATCTTTCTTCTATGTTAATAGATTAGAATTTTGACATCTCTATTCTTTCTAGCTGCTTCTAAGTTATGTAATTAGTGGTATAAAAGTATTAGCATAAGTCCTTAAAACTTTCTGCAAAGTCACTTTTGTTTCATTCTATTGTTAACCATATCTCCTTTGAGCTCCAGTTTTCATATTAGGACCTTATTAAATTCTTCTTGAACATGAAAAACTCAATTTTTCCCTCTCATTTTTTGTTCCAGACCAAGTATTTGATCTGTGTTATGTGTGTTATTTCCTTCTCCTCCTTTCCTTTCCTTTTCTTTATAGAAAGTGAGGAATTTGCCATGACATTTCTGCTCATCTTGATCATGCCCTAAACCAGCCGTCCCTGCCCACACTTCTATTTTCTCTAACCTAATGCATGTTAATTCATCATCCTCCTTGTAGCTATGATTGCAGGCCAGCTACTCTCTCTATGTCACCCGTATTTATGAGGCCTAAGCTAGGAGGCTGCGGGAAGTAGATTGAGGGGAGCCCAAAATGAACACTGGATAGTTGTTATAAGACTGGGCTCTACACTCCCTTCTGAGAGAGTGCTTGGTGTGTCAGAGTTCACCTTCTCAGTGAGATGTGCCTTTTGGTCTCAAAAAGAGAGACATATTGGCCTTGAATCACTCCTCAAACCCGGCAAGTCCTGCAGGCTTTGCTTCTGTAGGAGAGGGGCAGCCCTGTTGGTGACTTGTGGCAATTACTGCACACCAGCAGCATGCTCACTACTCTACATGAGGAACATTAAGAAAAGGGTACTCCTCACTTCTTCAGCTCCACCTTGGATGACTTTACTCACCGTAGACACTGGTCATCGTTCTTGAATTTTGCTTATTTCTTTCCCTAGCTCCCACTTGTGGCCATTTGCAACATAAGGTTGTGTGCCTAGTTCGCATGCTGGGGAACGTGTTTTAAATGTTGTCATTGTTGTTTTCACTAAGTGCTCAGGAGGGGGCGCTTCATCCCACCAGCTTCTCTTGGAGACCCTCGAAGATGTGTTTCCAAAAATGTGATGGTAGAAGAAAACACAACAGAAACCTTTAGATGTTTGTAAAACATGGATTCCTGGCTGTCATGCAAGACAGATATATGGGAACAGAATCTCTGGGAGTGAGGTCTAGTTTACACATTTTAAATAAATTCCCTGGTGAAAGCTAATCACACCAAAACTTGAAAATTCCTATGAAATCTTATGAAATCTACTTTTCCTGTTTCCAGCCCATTAAGGATTCTTAAGGCAGTATTTCCTTTCATTTTGAAAAATAGCCAAATATTACCTAAATAAGGTGTCTATAGCAAGAATTAAAGAAATTCCGTATTAGTATTCAGGGGTGCCCACAGTTCCACACATATGTGATCAGCCTAATTTGGTAGAAAAATGATCTGATGTTCTTATTACAGACAGCTCTTTAGATAAGAGGGAAATATATACAAAAGAGCTGATGTCTGCCTACCCAGAGGCTGTCTTAATGATAAATAATCATAATTTAAGTTAATGTCTGGGTTTTTATATAGCAACTATATAATAATTACTAAATTTTAAAGCTTTTCTTACGGGTTTTTCAGGAAAGGAAGATGGGTTGTTTCACTGTTGAGTGAACCACAAGAGCTTAGGCAGAACAAAATTGTTTGCTTTTTAATGTTTATTTCCATTTCAGAAAATTATAAGATTGCTTATTAACATTAGCACCATTTACAGAGCAACTAACCTTCTCATATGTATTTTTTCACAAAAAGTGTCTGAGTATATTGCTTATGTAGTTCTCAACATCTCATATTAAAATAGTGAAGCTGCACAACGAAAGGAAAGGGAGCAGATACAAATGTGGGTCCTGAAGTGGTAAAATTATGAGAGAACTCATAGCTGCAAAGAAGCTTCATCCTCTCTCCCTGCAGATGTCTGTTCCTCCTGGATGCTTCTTGGATCTGCTTTATAGAGATTACTTTCAGTACAAGAGCTGGACCTTCCTGTGGCACACTCTGCCTACCATTCCTGGTGCCCATTTCCCCAGGAATATTAGAAACTTAGCCAAGTTTCCTTAGGTGTCATCAACCTTTGGATACAAATTAATTTCTTTAAAAAAAAACAGCAAATGGAGTTTGCAACAACATGGATGGAGCTGGAGGGTATTATGCTCAGTGAAATAAGCCAGGCAAAGAAAGGCAAATACCAAATGATTTCCCTCATTTGTGGAGTATAACTATGAAGCAAAACTGAAGGAACAAAACAGCAGCAGATTCACAGACTCCAAGAAGGGACTAGTGGTTACCAAAGGGGGGGGGAGAAGGGGATTGTGGGGTATCATGATTGGTGCACATGGTGTGTATGTGGGGTCCCGGGGAAGACAATGTAGCTCAGAGAAGACAAATAGGGACTCTGTGTCATCTTACTACACTGATGGACAGTGACTGCAATGGGGTATAGGGGGGAACTCAGTAATATGGGTGAATGTAATGACCACAGTGTTTTTCATGTGAAACTTTCATAAGAGTGTATGTCAATGATACCTTAATAAAAAAAAAAGTAAATGGAGGATGCATTCCTTTCCTGTGTACATGGATGATGCATCATGAAAAAAATTGCTGCACATAAATTAATATAAAATATTTGAATTACTGGAATTTTAAAGAATATATTCTTTCCTTACACAGGAGTTAAATTGGAAAAAAAGGAAAGCAATAACATATCTATCAAGCATCCACATATTTGAAAATTAAACCAGGCATTTCTAGCTAAACTATGGGTCAAATAAGACATTGTCCAGAAATGATAAAAATGCAGCATATCAGAGTTTGTGGGGTGTTAGCGAAGAGTTGTGTGGTGGGAAAAAATATCATTTAAATGTGTACATTTGCAATGAATAAAGGTTTTCAACCAATATTTCTCAGTTTCTACTCTAAAAAGCTACAAAAAGAAGAGCAAATTAAATGCAAATAAGTAGAATAGAGACATAATATGCTTGAGAGCTGAAACCAATGCAACAGCACAGAGTAAACTCAGGTTGTTCTTTGAAAGAATTAAAATAATCTTTAGCAAGCTTGATTAAGAAGAAAAAAACACAAATTACAAATATCAGGAATTAAGGTGATATCACCACAGCTATTAAAAAGGCAATAGGGGAATATTGTAAATAACTTTTTACCAAGACATTTAAAAACAGAAAAAAATGAACAATGTCCTGGAAGAAGTAATTTTATAAAACTGACCCAAGAAAATAGCTGAATGTTCCTTTATTTCTAATAGAAATTGAATTTATAAATAATAACTTTCCTCCAAAAAAATTCCAGGAGCAGATCCTTTCAATGCTGAATTCTGCCAAATATTTAAGGAAAAATAATACCAGGATTATAAAAACTCTTACAGAAATCTGAGGGGAAGATGCTTCCCAGCTCACTTTATGAAGTGAATCTAAATCTGATACAAATGGCTGAATAAAACATTAGCACAGTAAATTCAAGTATGTATAAAATGGATAATGAATCAGGACCAAATGTGGTTCAGGTCAGGAATGCAAAGTTGATTCAACATTCAAAAATCAATCAATGTAATTCATTACATTAATTTAATTAAGGAAAATTAATATATCGCAGTAGCTGTGGAAAGAGCATTTAACAAAATTCTATACACAAATACCATAAAAAATTTTTAGTGAACTAGAAATTGAATGAAACCTAATTGGATAAAGAACATCTACAAGAAATCTGTATCATACAATTTTGATTCATAAACATTTTATCTCTTTTAAGCACTATCTATACCCTTTTTCATTAATTACATTACTTTTTGCCTTGTTGAATGATTTCTTTCCTGAAATCAGCGTTGTTTGGTAAGACTTCACTTTGTCACTACTTTGATATTATGTGTTATACCTTTTTCCTTCTGTTAACCTTGAGTCAATATGTTATATCAATATTTCTTACGTACAATGTTTTTGACGCACTATGTGTGCTGCTCCTTAAAGAGAAAGTATCAACTCCTTTACTTTTATTAATAGAGTAAATATTTCATATTTCTTTTAAAATTTTATCTTGTATCTTCTATTTTAATTATTTTATTTTCTATCATTTTTCCACTGAACGCCTTTGTGTGGTATGTTGTGTATTTCTTTTAAAAACTTGTAAGTTTTGAATTTGGTATTGTGTTCCTTTTGTGTTATCAGTTAAGGTTCATTTTCAAGAAATGGAAATCTCTACTGGTAAAGAGAAACGATTCTAATAGAGTTGAGCGTAGACAAAATGGGTGAGGGTAGGGTGCTCAGACTGGCCTCCCAGACAAACCCCCAGGTGGCACCAGGACACTGGCTGTCTAGGGCACACTGACAGTGACCCCAGGAAGGTGCCTGGGGGAGGATCACGGGAACTTGTGACTAAAGACACATGGAGAAGCAAGGGTCAGGATGCTCTTGTCACATTGTCCTTTGATAGGTAAGGTGTAAGAGGCCTTGGTGACACTGTTCAGAGGACCCCAGCATCTCCAAAACCATTTGTGCAAACAACTACTAAAAATAAAAGAAATTTCATTGCATCCAGCTTCCATCTTCCAAATCCCGAGGGGAGTGCATCCGATTAGTAGACCAAGCCTCATGGAATTCAGGGAAATGTCACTTCCAGCTCTCATCTGTACAGAAGCAGAGAACATTTGAAACAGATAGTGATTGGAGAGCCAGCTCTTGGCTTGTTTTCCAACTGGCAACTAAATAATCGTTTCAGGTGATATTTTCTAGGGATACCTAATTAATTTAAATAATGCCTCTAGAGCACTGCATTTCACCAGAGTTATTTATCTGATTCAGTTATCTAGGGATTTCACTCTACAATTTTATACAAGAATTCTGGCCTGAAGCTTTATAACTTACCTCATTTCAAATGATGTACTTCATGGGTATTCAGCTGACACATTTGAAAGTTATCACTGGATTTTACTTTACTGTTCTTTCATTTCATGGACAGTGACACACACTCCCAACAATCTTCCTTTCTTCATTAAAATTTCAGAAAATTTTAATCTACATAGTCTGAATTATTTATTTTGTTAAACAGAAATAACTCCATTACAAGAGACAGAAAGTCGTCCATAAACCATAGGATGTATAGATGTATAAGGTACAAGCAGGAAGGGGGTTTGAAATTGAGAGGAAGTATTCTTAAAGCCCTTGGTCTGGTGCCCAAGCAGGAACAGTGGACTCCGGCCGGCTGTTCAGTGGCAGAATGGGGCCAAGCCCATCGCAAGTGCTGGTTCTTAGAAAAGGGAGAAAAATTTTGCATCAGGTGATCCTAAAATGTAGTGAAGGAACTCTGCAGTACTTCTGGGAAAACAGCTGATTGCACAAAGAATTAAATGGCTTTCTCGAACCTTCGTGAAATTTTAACTATGTTATGAAGCTTAAATGCTATTCTTAAATGCTATTCAAAAGGCCTCAGAGAGAATCAGAGGCTTTCTCAAGCTAAAAAGATCTTGTCAAGATGGAGAAAAGGCTGGTATTTTGTATCATCCTAATGTTTGTCTTTAAAATCTATAAGTTTAGGGAAAGAATAAGTAGAAAGACTGAGAAGTCGAAAGTCTATAATTTCTTCTGCATTTTCCAATGGAATTGATATTTCTCTCAGTTGACAGAAAACTCGTGATCATGGCCCTTCTCGGGAGCCGTCCAGTGCTTAGTTAGCATGCATTCGCTTTTCTCTGTTAAAAGCCTGGTGACAACACGTGTCTTATCCATTTTTGAAAACTAAGCTAAAAAGAGAAATATCTTAGGATACAAGAAAGAAAGGATAAAAAGGAACGGTCCCGAAGGATAGACCGGAGTGTGGGAATGAGGAAGGAACGAGGATCCAGAGGAAGGTTTCGTTCTAGTAAAAGCAGCTTATGCTCAGAGGACGGCTCACGAAGGTCAGCCCCGCCCACTCTTTCCTAGAACCCTCTTTCCTGAACAGACGTGACTCTTGGTCATGATTAGATAGTTTTATAAGATCGATTTTCTCCTCTGCATCATATTTAAAGTTTCTATCTCAAAGAGGAGAGGGAAGCACACAGGTGAGGTCTGGGGGCTAATGTAACCATAGCAACCCCCGAGGCAGGGGTTTCACAGTGGTGTGCTGTGCCTGCTGGTGGTCCTGGAGGGATGAAGGGGGGCTAGAGGCCGTTAATGAGGCAGCTGCCCTTCCCTAGGTTTTACTTTTAGTTCAGGTCAACAAGTATTCACTGAGTCCCACCATGCGATGTGTACAGACAAAAATGAAGAAGCCACGGTCCTTCTCTGGGGGAAGGCTCACAGTCCGCTGCTGACTCTGTCGCACGGACCTCCCTCCCGCGTGGCAAAGATAGAGAGGTTAGTGCACGGGTCGAGGGAGAGTTCAAGGCAACTTATGTCTCCTGAAGGAAAAGTTCCCAGTGAGTTAGCCAGGTGGAAAAGCCGAGAAAAACAATCCAAGAAGGAGCCTGGGAAAAAGGCAGAGCTAGAAAACAGGTGGTATATAGGCAGCTTGGTATTAACAAATTGAAGCATAAGGTGAAAGATGTAGGACACAGGGGCCAGGTCTAAAAGCAAGCTATGTATAGGATTTCATCTAGAAATTGTTGCAAAAATATATTTCCTAAAATGTCAGTACTGAACCTCGTGCTTGGGCTCTGTGCACTGTCCTATTCCTCTCTAGCTGGTCAGTTGGACTAACACCACACTTTGGAATATACTTTCTGCCTAAGTGTCAGTGCCTAGGCACACTGTAAAGGTCTGAGATACTGGACATGACTTTGTCCAAAAGTTTCTTGAATGATAGACTATCTCAAAATAAGGCTCTAAACCAGAAATGTGCTAGGTGTCACAAAACTAATCAGCTCATTTAAAATTATTCAATCACTTTCCCTTAATTTTCTTTTGTAGATTATCAAAATGTTGCCTATTTTTAAATTTCAGATTAGTCTAATTGGTTGAAAATGTTTTACTCCTTAGTCCCGAACTGACAAGCAAAATAAACAGGGTGACATCTTCATAATGCTGTGCACCCCTGGTAAAGAACGGGGGCACCTCTGCTTCTCTGCGTGCTGGGCTGCACAGTGAAACTGCAAATTCAGAATGTCGCTTACCACAGAACCAGCAAAAGTTCCGCTATTCACATGTCAAGAAGTTTTCTTTGTGGAAGCTGAGATCTCTCACTTATCATTTTATTGTCCTCATGGAAGAATCCAATGTTGAGATAAATGTTATACCTGGAACCAAGAGTTGATTACTTGTTGAACACTCTTCCTGTTGCTGAAAGCTGTGAATATTCTATGACTGATAGTATTGACATTTGATTTTGGACTGAATATAAATGCTGGCACAGAGATAAGCTGGCACAGAATTAGGAATGGGGTTAATCTAATTTATATACAGGAAACCTTGGAAGTATCTCTCCTTCATATGTAATATGGGCGTACACTATTTCACTCTGAAATGCCTTTGGAGCTTCTCTTTCTACTGAGAAGTCCAAGGAATAGAGTCAGGATGTGCTGGGCTGTCAGGAGAGGCAAGCCTCTGGAATCAGAGATACTTGGGCTGAGACTCCTGAAAGGATGGAGACTTCCCACCTGTTGCTGGCTTCTCTCCCACTGCAGCCTGTGAAATGCCAGAATGTTTAAAAGACAAAAAGTTTACACTTTGAGAAGCCAAATAAAGGCTGGAGAAGCACGTGGGGTGTGGAAGGAGAGGGGAGTGATGGCTCAGCTTGGAAGGGGAGCTGCAGCCATGAGCCCCTTTCTTCCTGCTTAGGGACCTCTGCCCACAGCCAAACAACCCAACAGCACAATGACGTTTGCACAGTGAGCCAGCTGGTGAGAGGAAGGCACCTGCAGCTTTCTTTGCCCCTCTGCCATCCCAACAGGAGACAATACAACCAAGGGGAAAACTGCCAGGATGACAGTCTGCTGACCCTTAGACTCGTGCACTGTAGGGCTGAGTGTCCAGTGCAGAATAAAGACCCCAGGGTTACTGCCCTGTAACTCATCAGGCTTTTGTCATGGCCTGCCCCACCTCCCCACCACATCCAGAACAACCCACAACACCCAGAAGTTGACTCACCAAGACCTGTTCCCAGCTACCTCTCCTCATACACATTATAGGCCTGGGCATAGCTGACACCCCAGGAATAATGAGCTTAGACATTTGACAAGCATACCATAATAAATGCACGCACTTGACCATCTTCAATAGATGAGTCAGAATCAATGGACCAAATTAAGAATTTAGAATAAGCATAGTAAATATTCTGAAATAGGTTAAAGTGAGTAATGGAAACATGAAATAAAAAGAAGCAGTTATGCAGGAGAAGAAACTTCATGCATTTGGTTTGACAAATGTTAACAACTGCAATAAAGACCTTGATGAACAGGCTAAATTGTTAAAGGCAAATAAGTGGGCATACCCTGAAGGCATTAGGAAAAGAAGATAGAAACTGCACGATGGATGGAGGGGAGAAGTAAAAATGTTGTCGTTCACAGAATAGTCTTATTTCAAATATAGAAAAAGAAGTAAATGGAAGGAAGTAGATGAAGAAATAATGATTGCTAAATTCCAGGGAGAAGGGACAGATGAGCTTCAGATTAAAAAGGCTCATAGAGGCCTTATGGGATGGATAAGGAAAAAACTCCACACATGGACACATCAGAATAATTATATTATTCTGTTCTATTAGAATAAAATGTAAGAACATTAAAGACAATAGGAATGTTTAAAAGCTTCTATAAAGATCGCACTAATCACCCACTAGGCAAAAAGAACCAGACTGGCAACTGAGTAATAATTTCAAAACACTGAAGAAGAAAAATTTGGGCCCAGAATTTTATATCTAATTATATATTTTAAGTGTTGAAGTTAAATAAATTTGTTTTGAGGCATAAAAAGCTCAGTGGGTTTGACACAGAAAGACTCTTTGAAGATATTCTTGAAAAATTCTACTTTCAGTAGTATGGGGGCCAGATTTTTTCAATGGCCCTTTTGAACCACATCAAGTAAGAGAAATCTTCAGAGTATAACACCTTCCAAAAGTTATGAGATGAAATATGATCTAGGAGATGAGCTGTAAGCACAGGATAAAGATAAGCCCATCTTGTGGGCATGTGCCACCTCCTTATTGCCATCAGGAAGCTGAGCCTTGGGCAAGTGTGCTGGAGAGGAAAGATGCCCTCAAATGGCAACATGATTGCTTGGGTCATGGAAAGAGGCTAATGCAGGGCCAGCATGGTAACAAGCCTTAGCCCCTAGAAGGGTAAATGCATGTCCTCTGGGCCAGAATTCTCTCTATTTTATGGCTGCAGATTTTCTACGGATTAAGAGAATCTAAATAAGATCTCATGATCAAGGTCACCAAAGAAACAGAACATGTGGTTGAGAATAAGCAGAAATAAGAGCAACAGATCTGAACACAAGGATTTCAAATATTACAATGATCAGACATGTAATGAACCATTATAGTGTCAGAAATATATGTAAGAGAATAGAAGCTCAGCAGTCACCAAGCAATAAAAGGCTATTAAAAAATAACAAGGCAGATTTGCAAGAGAACCAGACAGAAGTTTCAGAAATGAAAATAAAATTAGTTAAACAAATGAACAGAAGTGGGTGGTTTCAACAGTAGATTAGATACAGTTGAAGAGAATTAGTGAGTGAATTCTTGAAACCAAAGCGCAGATGGATGTGAAGAAGCTGTTTACCATGGTGAGCACCTGGGCCTGGTCCTCCTGGAGCCCCCAGAGGAGCTCTGTAGACTGTCCTTCAGAACTGGCCATAAAGGACTGAAGCCTGGAAGCTTTACCCACTGCCTTCCAGTCCCCCCTGGGTGAGGGACCCCTGAGTGCTGACTCCCCTGTACGGAGTGGGGAGGAGCCGAGCCCGAGCTTGCGGTGGCTGCCCACGGTGTGCGGGGAGCTGCCCATGAAATCATATGTGCCGAGTGGTCATGACATGAGGGCAGCCGGTGTCCTGCAGACTGAAGAGTCACCTAAGATGAGAAAGTTACTGACCCAGATGCTATGCTGCATGTCTTAGAGAATAACAGTCCCTGTAAAGGGGACTTGAGAATCCACACTTTTTAGAATACACCTCCAGTACGGTTTGCTCTGCTTACTGAAGTTGGAGAAATCCTAGTGTCCATTATCGGCAATTTAAAAAATGTAAGCTCATTCTATTTCTTCCTGATATATATATTTTTAATATTGCGATTGCAATGGCCTTGGAAGAAATATACCATGTTACTGTCCATTTTAAAAAAAGAAAAGATAAGAAAAGGAGCTTATTTGACTTCAAGACTTGAGTTCCAGCAAATACCTCCAATTATGCTGCTTCTCTCTCTCAGTGCCTTTGGGTTGCAGTAGAGTAAGAAGTAAATTGCAGAGAATACTACACTACTTTAAAAAAGTCTGTAACTATTTCCCCACATTCAGTTTGGTCTTTTTCTGACTAACTTTACTGCCTCACTTTACTGCTTACATTTATACCCACTATCATAACATTCTATCCCAACCTCATAATCTCAGAAAAAAGAAGAGCTACCTGGAATTATTTACCTTTTGGGGAAAACTTTCAAGCAAATAAAACTTCTTTCATACCTGCCTCCATACAGCTAAGCAGTTTTAGTGAGTCCTTTCTTTTAACGTCAAGACATCCAATTTTTTAGTTCACACCTAAACTTAACTCTTCCACCAATGGCAATTGATACTACAGACTTATGACATGAGATAAACCAAGCACTGCTCCCATAAAATGTATTACATAAATTATTTACACACAAAAGACTTTTCTAACTTGCTAAGCCCTTATTCATTTATTTGTTCTGATTGCTCTGAAAATGTTGCTGGGGTTTTTGTTCGGGGAGTCTAAGAATGAACTTCTTGAGAACACTCAAGGTAGGAGAGCAAGTGACAGGCTTTTATTTAGAGAGAAAGCAAGAGGACAGAGCTCCTGGCTCAGGCCAGGAGGGGACAAGAGAGCCCTGGGGTAGTGCATTGTCTAAGGGTTTTGTAGGCAGTTGAGAGACAAAGGGCTAGGGATGCACACCTGCTAAGTGGTCCCAAAATGTTTATCTTTGAAGAAACAGTAAGTTTCTTATTAGTTTTCCTGGTTATTTACAAGAAATTTACTGCTCTGATTTCCTCCCAGGATAACAGCTTCCTGATCTGGGAGCTTATCACTCAAGACTGCCTGCTTTGCTCCCAAGGTGGGCTGAGTTATTGTCTGTTTGTTGAAGAGTATGTTTAAAAAGTTACTTTTTAACAAACTGGGTTTTAAAATGCAATCTTATTTTCAAGATGGAATCCTTCCTGTTTTTACTACTTGTTTTGGACTTGCTTGCTACATTGCCCAGGTTGCAAATCATTTGTTTAGGGCTGGAGGAAGAAAAGCAGCACCTGGGTAAAGTCAGAAAAACAAGCTGGGCCCCCCAGCAGGCCAAAGCAAATCCCACAATGGATTATCTTGCTCTCTTTTTTCTGGAGGCCCTCACCCTACTCTGTCTAAGCCCATGGTCCCTGTCTCAATAAGAAATTAAGGCAAATCGTGAAGACCAAAAATAAAGACAAATTTACATTTCATTGCATGTCTCAAGCCAAAACCAGGTGGTTGAAGAGGTTTTCTGTGCATGCTAACCTAGGGCTCCTTACTTGCATGTGATGTGTGGCCCGTGAATTTCCTCATTCTTTCACAGTACCACCCTCAATTTTCCTTTGTGCCTTGAAGATCTTGTCTTTTGATCACCTTCCTTTCTATTAATTGTTTATGGGGAAAATGTCCATTTAAAAATCTTTTCAGCTTTATTCACAAACCCAAGTGTCCATCAGTGGATGAACGGATAAAGATGTGATGAGATTTATATATATGTATTTAAAAATTATATTTACTATATATATATTAAAGATAACTCCTCAAATGCCTTCCAAAATGGTACTTTATGAAGAAGGAAAGTTTTATTTATGACTCATTTTTATTTCAGTATGTTATTCTGCTGGTGGTTGACAGTCCACTGAGAGCTCTAAACTGTGGATGTTTGTGCGAAAAACAGTAACAGTTTTCCCTTCTTTCTTCTTTCTTCCTCTCCCTCCCTTCCTTCCCCTCTCTCCTTCATTCCTCCCTCCCTCCCTCCCTTCCCTCCTTCCTTCCTCCCTTGTTTCCCTCCTTCATTCTTTCTTCCCCCCTCATGCTTTTTGAGAGCTTTCTGCAAAGGGCTTAACTCAGGTGAAATGGACTTGAAAATACTTGAAATACTAAGCTCATTATTATAAGGGGCAAATGTCCGGAGTAGCTCAGGGAAATGACTAAGAGTAAATGAGCAAACTGCAGATGATATGCAGATGAAAGCTGTACTGAGTAAATCCAACTGCAGTTAGTCCAGGGAAATCTTCCAGGGCTGTTAATGTACACAGCTCAGTCTTTACTTCTTGACTTCCAAGCAACTGAAACAATCTGGTTACTTAAATACTATAATGGAATTCTGAAAGCTATAAAAGGTCTCTATGTGTAATAATGTAGATAATAAATTTTTTAGGAACAGTGTTGTGGCTCCTTTCATGCTGTAGAAAGTAGGCTGACCATATTTCCTAGTTCACACAGGACCATTCTGTTTTATGCCTGTTAACCCAGTGTAATCATCAATAGAGGCTTTTATTCCCAGAAGCATCTTCATCTGGATAATAAATGACACGTTCATACGATAGATCTGCAAAGTATTTACACATAGGTATACTTGAGTTACGTAGACTTCTGGGTCATCTGGGCTCCTACTTCAACAGTAAATCTTTAAGGTAAAAAGGATCCGGGGATCTAATTATGGTTGAAGTTCTGCTTCAGCAGCACACAGCTGAATTATGTCTGTCAATATATTATAAAATTATAGCCTCCATGCTGGCCAGACAGAATAACTGCTGACCTACATCTGGAGGAGGGGATCTTACACTGGAAAAACTATAATGTTCTGTGAAAGGGATCGAGATGAAGTCATGAGCAAACTAAGTTAATGAGTGGGGACAGTGCAAACCTAAGTCATTAGCCTGAAAAAAGGGGGGAAAATGACCTCTGCACCAGGAAGCTTCCATTGACCTTTCCTATATATAAAAGTAGAAAGTCAGCTGAAACAAAGAAACTTCTCCTGTTAACCAAATTCATCCAAAACGTGAAGAGGAGCAGGGAAAAGAAAAATCCAAATAATTCAAGAGCCCTGAGGTCTACAAATAATAGACCATGCAGAGATAGAAAAATCTAGAATGATGTTAATATGAATGATGCATGCCTCCAGAGTTTAGATTTACATGGTAGTGCCATTGCCAAAAAATCCATGTAATTTTATTTTAACAATTTATTTTAAAGGCTTCAGAAGGAATTTTCACAAATTCAGTTTTCAGGGTACCTACAAAAATAAGATGTTACAGTCAGGACCCACTTAACTATAAGTCATATTTGGTAAATTCTTAAAGGTTAAGATGACTTTCAATCATCATTACCAACATGAGAACATATTAAATGCAGCCAAAACATTGTCTTTTGCATTTTACACAAAGATACGAAGTTTAAAACCCTCTTCTAACATTCATTTCTCTCAGTTGCCTCTCAGTGAGAGCTAAGAGAGAAAGAAAGAAAAACATTCTGGGAGCTTTAGGTCAGGCAGCTATTATTTGCTGTATTCTAAGAATTTGTGTGTGTGTGTGTTCATGGAATTTGTGTGTGTGTGTGTTCGTGGAATTTGTGTGTGTGTGTGTTCGTGGAATTTGTGTGTGTGTGTGTTCGTGGAATTGTGTGTGTGTGTTCGTGGAATTTGTGTGTGTGTGTGTGCATGCATGTGTGTGCATGCGTGTGTGTGTGGTGTGTGTGTGTTTGCGTGCGTGTGTGTGTGCATGTGTGTGTGTGTGCATGCGTGTGTGTGTGCATGCGCGTGTGTGTGTGCGTGTGTGTGCATGTGTGTGTGTGTGCGTGTGTGTGTGTGTGTGTGCATGCGTGTGCAGGTGCATGTGCACACTCACACTTTCCTGTGCTGAGCTCTCTGTACTCCACCACGAGCAGCAATGACACATTTTATGTGCTGTCCTAGAGATTAATGCCGTCTGATAATTTAGTAACTACCAAAAGGGAATCAGATGTAACTGCATGTGTCACTCCATGTATTTAGTAGAAATACCAGGAGAAAGACACAGATTTGCTGTCACTTTATCATCTGATGGGGTAGTATTCAATATAGCCTTCTTTGATGTTTCCACCCAGAATCTTTGCCGATAGTACAGATGTAATCACTGACTTGTTCTTACTTGGGACAGGTCTAACAGTTAAAAAATGATGCTAAAATTTGAGCAATTTTTTAATCCCAAAAGTTGTTAAATATTATTCATTCTAAAAAGGAATTTGCTTCAACTATTTGGCTTGATACTTTGGAGTGTCTGAAATTTAGCAGCCTATTTCAAAATCTTCCTTTCAGTATTGGCTATACAAATCCACAAAGTTAAAAAAGTTAAATCAGTCTTAGTTGGTTAGGAAATACACACCCTGGAACCAACAAACTTGATAAAAGATGATTGAGGTAATTTTTTGCAAGTGTGGTAAAATAAATCTGGATCAAAATGTCCTTACCCTTTATTTCTTTTAGGAATACTTGATGTTGGGCTCATAGAGAAAAATCAGAAAGAACCAAAAAGAATAGGGAATTTCTAAAAAGCTATCAGAAAATTTAGAACATTTTCTGCCATGAGTGTTACAGCTTCTGTCAGTTGACATAAAACTCTCCAAATCTTTGTTCTGAATGGAAGCAGTTGGTAGAGTGAAATCTGGGTCTAAGAGGTAAAAGTTGCTCTATTAAGGTATACATATGTAAAGCGGTTTCTTTGTGAAAGCTAAAGGACGTCATGAATTAGATAGGTTTTCTTTAAAAAGAGTCAAGTGTTTCTCTGTTAAGTGTGTTTTCGTTTGATTCTAGAGAGTCATTTAGCACGTGTTACTTAACAGTGTGGCCCAACAATCGGAGCTGGTCTGCAAAGCAAGATAAGGAAAAAAGTCATCGTTTGAATAGTTGAGAGTAATTTTATATCTGTTGAATCTAATTTTTAAAAGGGAAGCCTTATTATATCTTTTTACTCTCTATTAATTCTGTTTTATAAGTATTATACAACTGGAAATCTTAAAAACCTTTTATTTCAGCATACATAGTTTGGGAAGCATTTTTCTAGCATCCACAAACAATTTCTAGTTGGTTTTCCAAAAATAAAGATGTACAATAACTTCCAAATGCCTTAGAAAAAATCACAAGTCATTTAGATCAGAGTGAGCATCAAAATTAGTAATGGTAGTAGTATGTATAATTTATCCCCAGGTTATTTTTTTGATGGAGACAACTAAATCAGAACTGATTGAAAATGTATTTTGGAAGCTATCTATAATTGATTATTTCTTTTACAAAAATGTAAGGCCATGATGCGTCAAGTACGCAAAGAACAGAGTCTCCTAGTTGAAATTCTAAAGTTGGGAAATCTTATTCCAGCTTCATCCAGAGAACCTTCTCTCAACCTTAAGTTTCTTTCCTTGTGACCTGTGAGTCTTGTTAACTGGCATCAGATTAAAACAGGAAGGCCAGAATGAACTTGCCCTGGGTCACTCTCTGCCCGTTAGAGGGGTGTAAGTCCAAGGAAAGGAAATCCCAGGGCAAAATATCGCTAAAAACCGAAATCAGTCAAAGGGAGAATGTCCTCGCCAGCGAGGGCTTCTTAAGACGTGGGAGACCTCGGGGGAGCCGCGACCACCTATGAAATGGGATGAGAGGAAAAACGACACGAAGAGCCTGCAAGGTTGTGTCAAGCTCTCATTTATTAGCAGAAAAGGCAGGGAATATATAGCATTTGAAGGGGCGTGGTAGGGAGTAGCTTCTTTTGGTTGGTTGCCCATTATGATAATGAGGTAGCTTACAAAGTCCAATCACACACCGAGTTGTGCACATGCTCAGTAGTCTTTGACGTAAGCAACGGACCTAGTTGAGGACTTAGCGGGAAGCTGTGGCGGGAAACTGACCAAGAAGAAGTAAACAACAAGATGGAGTCTTTAAAACAAAATGGCGGGTGTTTTTCCACTGGCAAAGGTCAGGTACTTTTCCACTGCCTAACTTCCTTGTTCTCATGCTCTGGCAGAGAGGGGGGGAAAAAGGAAAGAGAGGGAGAGGGTAGATAAAGCTTTTAGAGGTTAGACAAACAGGAAAGATGGCGGAGCTTTCACAAAATGGTGTCACAGATGACAACGGCTCCTGACAGTTCCCCCTTCTTTATTATATATGGCAGGTGCTGTTGCCATGATAGAGGACTGTGCCTGTCTTAGGTTGACTCACAACAAGAGAATCCTTACCCGTCATGGGAGCACAGGTAGCATGACCTGCTTCCTGTCTTAGGTTGGTATCCTCTTTTGCGTGTCTTACCCGTTTTTGACTATCCAGCCTCTGTATATGGGGGATGTAAGCTAGACCAATGCCTGTCTTAGGCCACTAGACATTGCCTTTGTGGCTGCAAAAGGCATGTTCAGGTGTTACCCGTCATTGGCCACTTGGTCAGCGTGTTAAAAGACAGGAGTGTCGTTTGGGCAGACACCGTTGTAGTCATCCAGTCCTTGCTCAGTGAGTTCTAAGCGATGGTAGTGGACTTGGATGGGTCTAGTTCGTAGATCATCTATTTGATCTTTCACGAACTGCGTGAGCCGCCGCAGGGCCCAAGGGCCAAATGAAATAAGCAGAAGAAGTCCAAGTAAGGGGCCAAGAATAGAGGGGAGTAAGGTGGTTAGAAAGGGAGAGGTGGAGAACCAGTTCTGATACCAACTTTCATTTTGCTCTCTCTCTTTTTTGCGTTTCTCTAAGCTATCTTTGACTCTTTTCATGCTGTCTTCTACTATGCCTGTTTTATCTGCATAGAAGCAGCATTTCTCTGTAAGGTAAAAGAAGGGAAATCTCAGGGTTTGCTTTCCCTGGATGGGGTGTTATTAACACATTTTACTAATCTTTCTGGGAGCCATCTGGCTGACTGGTGTTCTTGATCATAGACACATGCGTGTCCTTTTCCCCATATGAGTACTGGATGGGGTCCGTGCCACTGATTAGTCAGGGGGTCCTTCCAAAGGACTTGAGCATAAGTATCCTTAGTGGCCGGATGCCATAGTCTGTCTGCTGCAGACTTGCCCTGTTCGTCTACTGTTAGGAAGTTGAGGACGAACAGTACATGATTGAGAAGATTTTTAGGATTTTTATAGTAGTTAGAGAGCTCTGTGGATGATCCTTTTTGTTTAGAAATTTGATTTTTAACTTTTTGATGAGCTCTCTCTATAATCCCCTGTCCCTGAGGATTATATGGGATGCCAGTAAGATGTTTTATTTGGAGGCAATGGCAAAACTCTCTGAAGTTTTTAGCAGTATACCCAGGACCATTGTCTGTTTTTATACATTTAGGAATTCCTAGTACAGTGAGGCACTGGAGGACATGAGAGATGACATGTTTGGCAGCCTCACCGCTCTGCAGGGAGGCAAAGATAAAACCACTGAATGTGTCAATGGTAACATGAACATACTTTAGACTACCGAAGGAGAGGATGTGAGTGACATCCATCTGCCATAACTCTCCGGGGGTAAGCCCCCTGGGATTGACTCCCAAATGAGGCTCAGGGAGAAACATGACACAATTATGACAGTTCTTTACAATGGCTCTAGCTTGCTCTCTAGTGATTTTAAATTGAAGACGAAGGGTTTGAGCATTTAGGTGGTGTAACTTATGAGCTTCTTGTGCTTGGGTGAGGGGGGTAGAGGTAGATACATGAGCCACTTGAAGTCCTTGATCCCTTAAGGCTTTTATAATTAATTGTGATAAATAGAGGACTTCAGAATGGTTAGGTCCGGCCAAGAGGATGTCGTCCATGTAATGGATGAGGTAGATATGAGGGTATTGTGAGCGGAATGGATCAATGACTTGAGCAACAAACTTTTGACAGAGTGTAGGACTATTAGCCATTCCTTGGGGGAGGACCTTCCATTGAAAGCGGGGCATAGGGCCCACACAGTTGACAATAGGAACACTAAAGGCGAATCTCTTTTTGTCTTGAGGGTGTAGGGGTATGGAGAAAAAGCAATCTTTTAAATCAATGACAATTTTGTGGAAATCAACAGGGATGGCGATGGGGGACGGGATGCCTGGTTGTAAGGCTCCCATAATTTGCAAAGTTTGATTTACTTTTCTGAGATCTTGTAAAAGTCTCCATTTGCCTGATTTCTTTTTAATAACAAAGATGGGGGTATTCCATGGGGAGGTAGAGGGTTCAATGTGTCCTGCTTCTAGTTGTTCCTGCACCAACTGATAAGCAGCTTGGGCTTTTTGAGAAGAGAGGGGCCATTGATCAACCCAGACTGGCTCATCACTTTTCCAAGTGATAGCATCAGCCCAAGGTGCAGGAGTGTCAATAGCCCTTATGAAAAATTTTGGGGGGCGTGGGGGTATCCCAAACCTGTTTTGTCCGTTTTCGTAGTGATTGTTATGGGGCTAGGGTCACCTTGTAAGTTTTTTCCCAGTCCTAACCCAGGGGACCACCCCTGTTTTTTCAGTTGCCTGGAGGCAAATTCATTACCACTGCAAAGGACAACATCTAATTGTTCTAAAATGTCTCTTCCCCACAGGTTGACGGGGAGTCCAGGGACTACAAAAGGGCGAACTAGGCCACTGTTTCCTTCAGAATCTTCCCATTTTAAAAATTTTGAACTTTGTAAAGTATTACTGGACTGGCCAATGCCTTGTAAATGGGTTAATGAGGGCTGTAAGGGCCATGATTGAGGCCAATGGGTTTGGGATAAGACTGTAGCATCAGCTCCAGTATCTAATATACCTTGAAAGATTTTTCCATCAAGTTTAAGCTGGAGGGTGGGCCTATTAGTAGTAATTTTTTGCATCCAATAGACATCTGAGGAGCCAGGGGTGGAGGCTCCCCGGTAACTGCTTTGAGAAGGATAGGTGGAAGAAGATAGAGGCAGGGGAATAGCTTGTGCAATGCGAGTACCTGCAGACAGAAGAGTAGCTCCTAAGGGGGAAGATACAATAAGTTTGATTTCTCCTGTATAGTCATTGTCAATTAGAGTAGGGTGGACCACAAGGCCTTTGAGGGTGGATGAAGCTCGTCCAATGATAAGGAAAAACATGCCCTGGGGAGGGGGCCCATGGACTCCCGTGGGGATGATTGTTGGTCCCTCTTTAGGGGTTAGTATTGTGTGGGAGGAGGGACTGAGGTCCAGGCCTGCGCTCCCTGGGGTGGCGCGCTGTAAGGGTTGTGCCCTAATGCCCTCGGGGCAGGTTGGTGTTGGGAAGGGGCTGAGGGCTGGCCCCCTGGCTCGTTTCCCGACGGCTGCTGGTGAGGCATTAAAACCTGGGGAAGCGGTGGGGCTTGATTGATGGGTTGCCCATTAATGTCTGTTTTGGATTTGCATTGGTTAGCCCAATGTTTGCCACGGCGACACCTAGGGCAAACAGTAGCTGGTAAAACAGGGCTGGGAGCTGCTTCTTGAGTGGCCTGGGTTTGTCCTTGTGTGGCTGTAGGGCAGTTTCTAGCCCAATGTCCAGGTTGCTTACATTTAAAGCAGACATTGGGTTTGTTAGAGGATAAGGCTGCTCCAATTGCAATGCCAATGGCATGTGAAGCCGAATCGATCCCTGAACAGAGTTTGATAAAGTCTGTAAGGGATTTTCCGCGACGGTTACCGCGGAGTGCCGCCTGACAAGCAGGATTAGCGTTTTCATATGCCAGTTGGAGAACGAATGAGCTTTCGGTTTCTTGGGGGCCGAAAATGCGCTCAGCGGCTTCAGTTAGGCGGCCTACAAAATCTGTATAGGATTCTTGTGTTCCCTGTCTGATTTTGGAAAGGGAGGAAGTGGAACTTTTAGTAGGGAGGTTTTTCCAGGCTGCTAAGGCTGCTGCCTGAACCTGGGTTAAAATGGCTTGACTGAATTGTTTCTGTCTTTCGGGGTCGGCATAAGGCTCAGTTCCTAAAAGCTTATTGAGGTTCCAGCGCTCAGCTCTTTTTTGAGCAGAGGGCATATTGCTAATGAATGAGCGGCAACGGTCATCATAATCAGTTTTCCAATGGAGGTAATCTCCCCTAGAAAGAACAGCTTTTACTAAGTGGAACCAGGTGGACGGAGTGGGGTGAAGGGATTCACAGATGGAATCTAAAAGTGACAGAGTGAAAGGAGCTGAAGGACCGTATTGGGAGACTGCGTGTTGTAATTCTTTAAGGTGTTTGAAACGCAGTGAGCGGGGACGGCGTAGGACAAGGGGTAGGGGAGGATTCTCGTTATCGGAGGAGGAATCACCTTGTGGTGATTCGTTTGCCTCATCTTCGGAAGAGGGAATATGAAGGACAAAAGACTCGTCGGGGGGACCTTGGCTGTCTGGATGATTTTGAGAACGAGTGCAGACGGGAAAAGCAAAGGGAGTTTTACGTTTAGGAGCTGAGGATTTTTTATAAGGTTTAGGAGGGTTGGGAGGAACTAGAGAGTTGGCGGGTTGGGTAAGCGAGAGCTGAAGATCTTGAAGCTCTTTAACGAGAGCGTTGCGCTCGGTCTGTAGTTGTATCATGTTTTTAAGGTCTTTTATGTCAGAAGTGAGTGCAGCTTGCGAATGAGAAATCAAGGAACGAAGCTGTGGATCTATGACAGGGGCGCAAAGAGGTGGAGGTTTGTGAAAATGGGGGGGAAAGGAGTGGCCGCAGCCGCCGTATGGAGGAGGGCGATTACTTTGAGGACTAGGAAGAGGATGAGGGGGGGGGTCCTCTGAGGGAAAGGGCTCAGGATCAGAGGGGAGAACAGGGTAGATAGAGGCAGGCGGAGGCCGTTCAGAAAGTACGGGCGAAGGGGGAGAAGAGAGCGGAGGCGGTGAGGGAGGAGAGGGTGGAGATGGGAGATCTTCAGGAGGAATTTCCACAACAGTGTGTCTAGAGGGTGCCCGAGACGGAGTGGGGGAGATAGCAAGAAATTCAGCGGCGGAGACAACCGCCTGAGCTGCAGAGGGATGAAAACGTTTGGCATGAGAGAAAATGTCATTGATTAAGTTCCAGTAGGAAAAGGTCTGAATGGGGACTTTCTCAGGCCCAACAGCTTCATAATGTGCCTGAAGGCAAAGTCTAACACGGTCCCAACGTTTGGGGTCTACGATTCCTTCTTGGGGGAACCAAGGGCAGACTTTCTGGATATACTGAAAAAACTTCAAGAGATCCTGTTTTTTAACATAAGCCCCTCTCTCTCGGAGGCACTGCTGAATATCTTTCAAGAACTGTGCCTCCTTAGACAGTTCTTGTCCCATTTTGAGTTAAGAGAATCGTCCAGAGGGACTTACCCGTTAGCCGTCCGCTTCGTCGTCACCGATCGGGCGGCTCTCAAGCTGATAGCCTGATGAATCCTGCGCAGCTGCGACTACTTTCTCTTCTAGGCTGGGGGGCTACGACCCTCGAGCCCCACGTTGGGCGCCACTTGTCCTCGCCCGCGAGGGCTTCTTAAGACGTGGGAGACCTCGGGGGAGCCGCGACCACCTATGAAATGGGATGAGAGGAAAAACGACACGAAGAGCCTGCAAGGTTGTGTCAAGCTCTCATTTATTAGCAGAAAAGGCAGGGAATATATAGCATTTGAAGGGGCGTGGTAGGGAGTAGCTTCTTTTGGTTGGTTGCCCATTATGATAATGAGGTAGCTTACAAAGTCCAATCACACACCGAGTTGTGCACATGCTCAGTAGTCTTTGACGTAAGCAACGGACCTAGTTGAGGACTTAGCGGGAAGCTGTGGCGGGAAACTGACCAAGAAGAAGTAAACAACAAGATGGAGTCTTTAAAACAAAATGGCGGGTGTTTTTCCACTGGCAAAGGTCAGGTACTTTTCCACTGCCTAACTTCCTTGTTCTCATGCTCTGGCAGAGAGGGGGGGAAAAAGGAAAGAGAGGGAGAGGGTAGATAAAGCTTTTAGAGGTTAGACAAACAGGAAAGATGGCGGAGCTTTCACAAAATGGTGTCACAGATGACAACGGCTCCTGACAGGAGAAATAAAGTTTAAAACCCGTTTATTGCTTACAAACTGCAGTCCAGCACGGTCTCTCTCTCCCCTGCTCCTGAAGAAGCAAGCCAGCAAACAAGTCAGTCCCTCTCCCCTTAAACTCTCAGGTTCAGACACGCCCTCGGTTGCCCAGGTAATTACCCATTGACATGGAGATGAATTTCTCTCTTCCCCTGAGGATATGAAAATATACTAAAGCCAGGCGAGATACTCTGGAAATGTTGCAATTTTACCCACAAGGGGACTGCCTCACAGCAGGGCAGGATGTGATCGCCGTGGGCAGCATCCACAGAGGGAGAGAGCTCTCATGCTGTGGTCATGAGGAACACCCATGTTCAACAAGCTGAGCCAAAGTTCTAGGCTATTAAATCCAAAATGAACTACCTTCCTTTAAAATGTGCAAGGAAATGAAAACTTAGATCAACATTCCTCAATTTTAGGTTTTAAAACTCATGGGGTCTTCCTCTCTGGATTTTCTTTCCAGGAATAGCTATAAAAAGCTTGAAGGGCAATTTCTCTTTCTTTAAATGTGATTTTTAAAAAATATTTCATGCATTAAAAATGTTAAGATGAGGAGATACATATTACATGGAGCTATATATTTTTGCTAGGAAACTATCTTCCTAAAACACAAAGAGGAAAAACTTGTTTATGCTAGGAAACAACGTGACATCCAGGTATTTGCACCTGAATAAATTGTGAGATTGATTGGCTTAGATCAATGCATGACCAGTCCCTTCCTATTCTGCACAGGTGGACCATCTATTTATACTGCAAGAACTAGGATTTTAAGGGACTTTTTTTTAACATCCCTGAGTAGTGTTCTCTTTGAAGGCATGTGCAGAGCCACCTCCTTACTCCATTGCCAAAGAATTAATTGCCTTTGTCCATTCATTCATCAATACATATTAAGTATCATTTGTGTGCCAGGTGCTAGGCTAGTTACTGGGTGCCCAGCCACTTCATCTAGTCCTTATGCATCTGTTCAGCTTTTCCTAGAGATGGTGGTAATTTATGTCCTTTCAGTTCATGCATGGCCCAATCATTCTATGAAAAACCCTTCATTGTCTATCAGCATGGTTCTCATAACACACTACCAAAACTAATTCCAATTTGCCATTCCAGATCAACTGAATCAGAATCTCTGGGCATGCACACAAGCACAAATATTTTTTAAAAGAACTTCTGTTGATTCTAATATAGAGTGAAGTTTGAGAAGCTCAGCTTCTGCACCAGCAGACCATCGATGGTGTCATGGTGAGATCCCCCCGCAGGCTCCATCCCTGACTCACAGGGGACTCCTAGATCAGCCACAGCCAGCTGTGCTGGCCAGGGCAGGTCACATCTTACAGCCCTTACAGAGGCCAAATGCTGCAATCTCCTCCTGGTTATGACTAGGTTCTCCAGAAACTTCACACTCCACCCCTGTCCCATCAACCCGCTGCAGAAATAAGCAGGTGAGCTACAATTTGCCAAGAAATAAAAAATGTCTGCTACTGAAAACTTATGCCTCCCAAAAGGACGTACCCCCAGGTTTTCTATTTTTCTTCTCATCACCATCTTTCTCCCCAGTGCTTGGACAGGAGGCATGGGTCTGATTCAGTTAGCTCTCAGTTCCTTTTCCCCATGGCATTCCCTCACTCTGGTGTGCTCTCTTCTTATATTGATCACACTTTCTAGATTTTCTGCAGTGGCTTTGGTATCAAACCAAATATTGTTTTCTATGTAATGTAAAATTAAATGTTTTAGGATTCCAATGTTTGAACATTAAGAGTGTATTAAAAAATCACTCCTTTCACCAAAAGTAGAAGAAAAAAAGGCATGCAATCACCTGCCCTCGGAGAAAGCATGATGTCACTCTGCTCCTCCTCATTACCTGCTGAAATCCTAGTTAATCTCTGTGGTCTGATTCAGAGGTGACTTTCTTTATGAGGCCTCCCTAGATCAAACAAGAAAGAGCTAGGCTCTTTCTTTCTTCTGAATTCCTAAAGCAGGCTGTCTGTATAACTTTGGGAACTCATTACAAATTGCCTATTATAGATAATTTTTATAAACACAGGACATTCCTTCTGCACCCCACTCAGCTATAGGTTTATTGAAGAATTATTTTTACCCTTTGTCTCAATTTGTCAGTCTTTTGCAATTTTTTAAAATACATGGGTCAGTGGATATGTCAGTGAATGAGAATGTTAATCTGAAATATTATTTTACCTATGACTGATTGTTCAAGTCAAGTCAATCATATATTTCAGCAATGTACAAAAAAATCTCCATAATTCCTTAGGGTCTTATTTACTAAACTCATCATATGATCACAATATCAATATTATTAAGTAGCTATTGTATTCTAGGCATTGTGCTAAGTGGAACTGGGATACTATGTTGAGAAAAAAAGAAAGGCAGTAATTATCTTTGCATCTTTGCTCTTAAATGTATACACCAGTGGGGGACACAGACATTAACCAGTTTATCACACAAAGGCATGAATAATGACAGCTGTATAAAGCACTTGGAAGGAAATGTCCTTCTTTTGGACATCATATTTAAAATACTGTGTGTCTTTGTTGTATTTCTTCTCTTTGCCTTGTACATTCACAAGGCTCTGACTTCAGAACTGAAACAAACTTAAAAAATATGGAGAATGAATTGATGAATGCCTGTCCCACAGTAGGCAGCATTTCAGTCACAGCTGTTGCTCATATCTCCAGTGTTCACACACCTTACGTGTTTTCAAGAGTGCTAATTACCTTGACCAGGGAGCTGCTCTGAAGGAACTTAGAAGCTTAATTCTGTAGTTAGAGAAAAAATGCCCCTGGATTTCTTCATTCTTAGAGGCATCTGAGAGCATAGAAAAATGATTCTATGTAGTAGACTCATTCTGAATGATTTCACTTTGATGCAAGCAGATTTATTTCTGAGTTCAGTGAATTTTGAACTTTACTATTGATTCTTTCAAACTTCCAATATATAAAGATTTTATATATATATATATATACATACATACATACTTTATCACTGATTTACATAATCAATGTTAGGAAAGAATAGCGGGTTTTTCATCTAAATTTTAATAGTGCCTTTCTCTCTTTAATGAGATTGCAGGGGAATTTTAGGTGTTTTTTCTTAAAAGTTCCAAACTTTTAAAAATCAGTGAATTTCACTTTTGTAATTTAAAAATAAAGCTTTCCAATTAGTAAAACTCCACTATCATGACAGAGCAGGATTTCAGCTCTGGGCAAATTCACTCTGGATTTGCTGAGACTGAATAACAACAACAGAACATTGAGGGTAAGAGTTCATGCCAAGCTTTATTCTCAACGGTGGCAGGTCTAGTGCTATAATCACATCTGCCTCTGGCAAGCCTGCAATCTGCCTCTGTTTCCGCCAGCTGGCCACCAGGCAGGGCACTGGGTGGAGCTTTTTATACAGCAATACTGACAATAATGGCTCATTGCCAACAGGTGTGTAAGCATGTGCCCAGCAGCAGGCCAACTACATCATTGCATGTGCACAGTGGGCATGTAGGTTAGGGTGAGGATCCTGGCCACGGGAACTTCCATTTTCCCTACATGCACATTCTTGATTCAAGTTCTACATAGATTTCCTGCTGAAGAGGTAAGCGTTCCACTGTCTGACATGCATAATGGGAGGGGCGATGGCAGCTGCTGACACTCAGGCTTCTGCTCCCACCTTAGGGGTTCCAGTGAAGGTTGATTAGATGCTATCGTGGCAGCTGTGTCTTCACAACAATAACCACGAGTGAATGGCTGGGCTTGCAGAACATCTGTTCTCCATTAAGTTTGCTGGGACAATAGCAGTTAGAAGTACATAATGATGCTCAATGTCCTATGACTAGAAAATCCCCTGCTTACTCTAGGCCAACACAGTCCAACAACTGCTTTGTTTTTAGCAAGAAAGCCTTCCATTTCTAAACTTGCCTTTGGATTGGAAGCCCACGTGCAGTGTGCTGTTCTCTCATGCTCTCTTGTATGTGTGTTACTATAGCTGCTGTGTACCACTGCAATATTTAATGAGCTTTTATTGGACAAGCTCCCTGAGGGACTTTCTTAAGTGGAGGGCCCAGCTTTGAATATCCAGTACATATATATATTATACATAAGCAAATATGTGCTCTGAGAATGAAAAGGAGGAGAGTGTTTAATTTACCACTTGATGTAATTCTTCCAGATGCTGATACTTGAATTTGTCATAAAATATTGCCAGCCTTTACTGAACTATTTTGCCAACTTGGGCTGACCTAACAAAATACCATTACTGGGCAGCTTAAACCACAGGCATTTATCTCTCTCATTTCTGGAGGCTGGGAAGTCCAAGATCTGGTTATCAGCCAATTTTGTTTGGTGAGAGGCCTCCTGGTCTGCAGATGGTCACCTTGCCATGTCCTCCCATGGTAGAGAGAGGAGAGAGAGAGTGTGCTCTAGTGTCTCTCCTTAAAAGGATACAAATGGCATCATGGAGGCCCCACCTCATGACCTCAGCTAAACCTAATCTAATCATCTTCCAAAGGCCCCATCTACAAATACCATCACATGGGGAGTTAGGGCATCTATCTGTGAATTTCTGAGGTGGAAGGGAGGTACAATTCAGTCTAGCATCTGGCGTCTTCTCCATTCTGAGCACCTCACTCTGGGCTGGGGTAGGAGGTGAGGGGGTCATATCATGTACACAGGCTGCCTTAGAGCTAGTGGGGTACACATTTAATCTCTCAGAGTTAACTGTTTTGGTCTTATTATAACTATGTTTCATTCTTCATTTTATTTTTTCTTCTCCTACACAGACTTTTTCATAATAAGTATACTTACTTATTACATCATTAGTTACTAAGCAGGCAATTCACTATTCAATTGATTTTTCATTTCTAAAAATGCCTCACAAATGGCTACTATTGTTAAGTGTCCAAGTTGTGATTACTGGTATAAACAAGTCACCCTGGGTGTAAGTAGTAAGTGAGCAGGGAACTGCTGACTGCCTGTATTTGCTGAGTCCCAGAGTCTGTCTCTGGGGCACATTGACAAAGTTACAGGTTGTAAGAGCTGTCTCTTCTGTGAACTACTGCATCTGTTTTTTATTTCACACAGCACGTGATAGTCTTCTTTGTTTTAAGGTTCTATTACTGTCCAGTTAAATTCTGAAAATACAAAATTCCCAAATAAAATGTTTTTATTTTATAAAGGTTAAACATTCTTTTATATATATAATATATATTATAATTCATATAAAAATAATGGAAGCATTTTTACATACAAAATTAAGCAAACTTTTGGTGGAAGTACATTTTCATCAACTTGAGGTGTATGTCTAGGAAAGGAACTGCTTGGTCATATAGCAGCTTTATGTCTGATTTTTGAAGAACAGCCAAAATGCTTTCCAAAGCAGCTGTGCCATTTTACGGTCTCGTCAGAATGTATAAGGGTCCCGTTTTCTTTATGTCCTTCCCAGCATTTATAGTTGTCCATCGTTTTTGTTCATCCCAGTGGATGTAAAGTAGGATCTCATCATGGTTTTGATTTCTAGTTCCCTGATGACTAATGATTTTAAGCATCACTTCATGTGCTTATTGACCATTTGTACATCTTCTTTGGATAAATGTCTATTCAAGTCTGTTGTTAATTTTTTCCACCTTTATTGAGATATGTTTGACATATAACATTGTGTAAATTTAAAGTATACACTGTGATGACTTCAAATATATTCATATCATGAAATGATTACCACGATTAGGTTATTAACACATCCATTACTTAACACAATTACCATTTTCCTGTGTGTGCGGTGAGAACATTAAAGATCTCTCTTAGCAACTTTCAATTATGAAAGGCATACATAATGTGTTAGTAATAATTGTAGTCATACTTACTATATAATACAATATATAGCTGTGTATTAGATCCCCCAAACTTTTTCACCTCATAAATGGATGTTTGTGTCTTTTGACCACCATCTCCTTTGTCCCTGACCCCTTAGATTCTAACCACAAATCTACTCTCTATGATTTCAGATTCTTTAAGTTCTGCATATAAGTGAGATCATACAATATTTGTCTTTGACTTTTTTCACTTAACATATTACCTTCAGGTTTCATCCATGTTGTTGCAAATGGCAAGATTCGCTTTTTTTTATGGCCAAGTTCACTTAAAAACTTGAACAACAAACATTCATAACAGCGTTATTAATAATAAAACATAGGAACAACCCAAATATCTATCAACTGATGAATGGATAAACAAAATATGTCATAGCTACGTAGTAGAACATAATTGACAATTAAAAAGAGAGATATATGCAGAGACATACTATGTCATGGATGAACCTTGAAAACATCAAGCTAAGTGAAAGAAGCCAGTCACCAAGCCCACACTGTATGTTTCCATTTGTAGCCCCCAGATAGGCAAACTCATAGAAACAAGAAATAAATTAAGGGTTGTCAGTTTGGGAGGAAGGGGAAAATGGGGCATGATTACTAAGGTGCATAAGATTTCTTTCTCAAATGAAGAAAATCCTCTAAAATTAGATAATGAGGAAGATTTCAAAACTCTGTGAATATACTCATTTTTTTCTAATTCATGGAAATATACACTTTAAAAGTTGAATTTTATAGTGTATAACATATCTCAATAAAACTTAAAATTTTTAATTAAGCAAATGTTATTCTTGTTTTCACTATAGGAGTATTATTGTCTAGTACAAGTCCTATGAGCAAGATTAAAGATTTAGAAAGTTGAATAAATATGGCCACTTATTTATTCAGTTAAATGACCAGTGGCAGTAACAGATTTTCCCCAGCTTTACATTTAAAAATTTTTTCAAACCTACAGAGAACTTGAAAGAATAGTATAATAAACACTCAAATATATTTTGTCCATATTCAATAATTATTGATGTGTTCTCACACGTGTGTGTATATATATTCTGAATCTTTTAATAATAAGTCACAGATTTCATGATAGTTGCTCATCAGAGATTCCAAGGCCAGAATGTGTCTCTTAAAACAAGGACATTCTCCTCCATAACCACAATACCACCATCATATAAGGGATCCACAGGTTGTAGCTTATGCAGCACATTAGTATATGATATGCAATTATTAGTCATGTTTTTCCAACAATAAACTTTATAGCTTCTTATCCAGATCAAAGATATATCATTGTATTATATCTAATATCCTTTTATCCCAACTACCCTGCTTCTATTTTCCATGATTTGACACTTTCAAGGAGTCAAGACTAATTAGTTTTTTAAATAACTATAATTTTCTTAAAGTTTAGATTCATGTTAAACACTTTGGGCAAGAATATCACATTGGTGATAATGTATCTTATCTGGTAACATGATATCAGCTGTCCTGTTCTTAGTGAAATTCAGTAGAACAACTCCTTTAAGATGGTATCTGTTAGACCTCTCCATTACAACAGTACCTTTCTTTCTTTGTAATCAATGAACAATCTTTGTAATTAATAAGTAATAAAAGTGAATATTCTGTTCCTCTCCAAAATGAAACAAATATTTTAAAAAGTAATACATTTTAAGGTGTTTCCAATGGCTACTGTTGGTGTTGCCTATGCTGAAGCTGCCGAGTGGGAAAGCCTGGGGAACTGTCAATTTTCTAGTTAATTGTGTCAACACAGAAAGGATGTGGGTTAGGGAGTATTTCTTAATCCATATCAATAGTAAAATCACATGGGAATTTGAAGACTTAACAGAGATTTAATAAAGTGAAAACACAAACTCCATATACATATATTGCTTATATTTAAATTAGATTTGATAATTAAATTTAAATGATGGAGGTTTCTCAGAAAAGCTGTTTATAGAAAAACTGTACAATCCAGTAATTCTACTTTTAGGAATTTATCCAAAGAAAACAAAATCACTAATCCAAAAAGACATATGTGGAGAAAGTGAAGGTTCCTGTGGCCAGGATTCTCACCTGGCCCTGGTCGGCTTTCTCACTACCCACGTGCAGGCAATATGTTGTTATTGACTCTGTATAAGAGCTCTGTCCAGTGCTCCGGCCTGCTGCACAACTGTTGCATGGCTGCAGTAGAGCAGAGGCTGGACTGGTGGCAGTGCAGAGGACAGAGACTGAGACGGGCTACAGGGGCAGAGAGGCCCAGAGGCAGAGACCGGCTTGTTGCATGCAGACTCGCTCTGAGTGGACGTGATTCTAGTGATTGACTTGCCACTGTGCAAATAAAGTTGGGTATAAACCATTTCACCCCAAGAACATTCCACTGTCATTTTTTCATTCTCACTGAATCCATGGTGAACTTGCCCAGAGCTGAAACCTATTGGCAAGGCATATATGCATCCCTATATTTATTGCCATATTATTTACAATAGCTAAATTTGGAAACAACCTAAATGTCCATCAGTAGATGAATGGGTAAAAAAGAGGGTACAGATACACAATGGTATATTACTCAGCCATAAAAAGGATGAAATCTTGCCATTTATGACAACACGGATGGACCTAGAGGGTATTATGCTGAGTAAGTCAGACAAAGACAAATATCATATGATTTAACTTATTCAGGGAAAGAAAAACAAAAATGAACAAAACTATAAACTCATAAACACAGAGAACAGACTTGTGATTGTCAAGGGGGTTGTCTTGCCAATGGGGTTTCAGCCCCCGGCAAGTTCACTGTGGATTCAGTGAGACTGAAAAATGACAATATATATTTTTGGGGTGAAAGGGTTTACACCCAACTTTATTCCCACAGTGGCAGGTCAATCACTTGAATCCTGTCAACCCAGAGAGAGTCTGCACGCAGCAAGCCGGTCTCTGCCTCTGGGCCTCTCTGCCCCCGCAGCTGTCTCAGTCTCTGTCCTCCGTGCAGCCACCACTCCAGTGTCTGCTCTCCTGCAGCTGTACAGCAGCCCAGAGCACTGGGCGGAGCTCTTTAATATAGAATCAATAGCAATGTATTGCCCACACGTGTGTAGTGAGCTAGCCGACCAGGGCCAGGTGAGAATCCTGGCCATAGGAACCTTCACTTTATCTACAGGGGGCCAGAAACTGGTGAAATAGGTGAAAGGGGGAAAAGTAGTGAGAAGCAAATAAATAAATAGAAGAGATTTAATTGTACCTAATTCTGTAGGATGGTGCTAGAGAAGAATGCCCATGGAAAATACTATATGTTCTTGGAGTTAGATAAACTATTGTTTCTGTCCCAAGAAGAACATGTCTGAATGAACAGCAAGTTGAAAAGAAGTTTGGAAATGACATTATGCATATCTAGAGCAGTTTTGTACTTAACTTGATATACTTGCAAATCATTATTCAATCTACCTCTAGGAGACATACAGGTGGCAATGTACTATTTAGAGCATTTCCTCTGAGTGCTGGAGAAATCCCTAGCACAGAACTGTACCCATTACACGAGGCCATCCGCATCACTGTGGTGGGGCGAGGGAACCTTAATGTTCTGCCTGCTCATTTCTTTGGCATTAATGAATAGCGGGTTTGTCTTCTCACTGGGGGATACCGTGAGCAAAATGGAAGGTGAGGTCAGCTGAGCTGCTTCCTGTTTGAAAATTGCAGTCATGTTTTCTGAGACACTTTCCTATTTCTAAAAGTACCCTACAGTAATAAAGGTAATTTAGACAAGAAGGAATGAATTAATGTCAAGGAGTGAAGAAAAATTAAGAACCACTCAAAAATATTTTAAAGATTTAGTTCAGAGGCAAAGCTAGAAATTTAAAATTGTATTACCCTGGTTTTGAATAGGATTTCCAAGCACTAATTTGTGTCCTAACCCTCTTGTAAAGCAGATTGTTTTACTCAAAGGTCAGTTAGGAAGCAGAATGAGAAGGGAAAAGACTGTTTTTTCCAGGCAGCTTTGTTGGCCTTTCTTCCTTATCTCATTCAAGGACTAAAGATCGAGGACACCAAAGGTGGGAGTAGCTGTAAGACCCCATGTGGGAAAGGAAAAGGGATGCCTGGGGCTGCTGGCTGCATCAGCAGTGCTCAGAGCAGCCCTCCACAGCCAGTGAGCAGTTAGTGGATAGTAAGAAGGCCTGAAGAATGTGGACTTGGTAGTTAGCCTCACAGCAGCCCTGGAGTGGTTTAAAGCTGTTATCCACCGAGTTGGACACACAAATCATACATCAGCTTTAGATTTTAGCTGTATCCATGACTGTCTACCTTTTGAAAATATATATCTTTTAACAACAGAGACTGAGTTGAGATTTAGAAGTATTTTTGCAGGACTCATATCCAAAGAAGTTTGTAGGAAAAATGGACGTTCCTATGACCAGGATCCTCACATGACCCTAATCTACTTGATGATGTAATTGACCTACTACTGTGTAGGGTAATGCTTCCACACTGGTTGGCCATGAGCTGTGTTGCTATAAAAGGAACTCCACCCTAGAGAAGAGCAGAGGCTGGAGGTGAGGGCAGAGCCTGGGGCAGAGGGAGAGCCTAGAGCAGAGAGCAGGGCAGAGCCTGGAGAAGAGAGCAAGGGAAAGCCGGGGCAGAGGCAAGTTCTACGAGGCAGCGACCAGCTTGCTGCAGGGAGACTCCCCTGAGGTGGATGGGATTCTAGCCCTTGACCTGCTATAACAAGAATAAATCTGGGTATAAACACTTTTACTCCAAGAATGTTCTGTTGTCATTTTTCAGCCTTACGAAACCCAGAGTGAATCTGCCTGAAACCCTCAGATGAGACAAAGGTAAAAAAGAATATTAGAAAGTTAGAAAAAACATCTAGCAGTCTTTATAGAGAATGATCTTTTCCTTCTTTTTCATACCTGCATATCCTATATAAATTTAAGAATAGATTTCCGTCAACAAGTTTATATTCAGGGAGATGTCTAAAAATATAAAGGTTTGTGTGAAGTTCAGATTCACTCTTTTAAAGGCAGAGGTGCATCCATTCATTCTCAGGGCCCCTCAAATCCTCGGCGCTGATCACTTTTCATCCTTGCTTCTTGGAGAGCAAGTGTGTTTACTTGGTGGGGAGCACCATTTTTACTGATTGACACTAAGCTCATACTACTGACAAAATTCCTACTGCTGTGAACAACTTAGACATAACTGCAGGAAAGAGAAATACTTCCGGTATGTGCAGAAGCCAAAATAGGAAGCATAACTCCACCAGGGACTCAGAGCTACCAATTAACAACAGCAAGATGTGCACCGATTACTCAGGAGACAGCAAGAGCCAATCTAAGGGCCTGCACACTGAATGTTTCTGGAAGCACAATAGCACGTGTTTTAATTCACATGGGGTGATTTTGTTTATTTGGGGCAAGTTAATTTGTGCCTATTTGCATGTAACAAATCCAATGCCCTCACCTATGACTAAAAATAATTTTAATTTCTATCCATTAATCGATCTCACCTGTCTAGGTTTTAGAGGTGGCTTTAAAGAGGGAAAAAGCTGGAGGACTTTTGACACACTATTGATTTAACCATAAAAGAACTGGAGGATACAGTGTTAGGAGTGAGGAGGAAAGACTGATGAGACCAGATGATGAACTCTGTAGAGAAAATAAAAATTCCTGTGGCCAGGATTCTCACCTGACCCTGGTCTGCTCGTCCACTGCACAAGTGTGGGCAATATGTTATTATTGACTCTATGCAAAGAGCTCTGCCCAGTGCTGTGGGCTGCTGCATGGCTGCAGGGCTGCAACGCCGCAAGGCTGCAGGAGAACAGAGGCGGGAGTGGTGGCAGCACCTGAGGACATAGACTGAGACGACTGGAGAGGCAGAGAAGCCCAGAGGCAGAGACCAGCTTGCTGTATGCAGACTCGTTCTGGGTGGACATGATTCCAGTGATTGACCTGCCACTGTGGGAATAAAGCTGGGTATAACCTCTTTCACTCCAAGAACATTCCATTGTTACTTTTCGGTCTCACTGAATCCATAGTGAACTTGTCCAGGGCATTGTCAAGACAAACTCCAAACAGAAACAGAAGAAAAAAAAGGTGGAGACATTTGCTAAGAAATAATGAAAGAAACATTTTCAGTTTCTACATGACAGGGGCCCAGTGAATGCCCTGCATTAAAATGGAAGAAAAAAAAAACCTACCAGGGATATTACCTCATTGCCTCCCCAGCCCACACTTCCACATCTTTGCCCCTTATTTCAGACTGGGAATTCACTGGTTCCTGGGAAGCAGTCTCCATCCTCAGGCTAGACCATGTAGCATATTTCTTGCCCCTGGCTACAAAGATTGCTTCAAAGTGGACAGACTACTTATACAACCTTGTCCCGACCCGCGGGACAGCAACGTGGACCTGTAGAAGGGGAGTGGGAATTTGGAAGGAAACAAGAGTCGCGAAGAAGGGAGACAAGACAAATTCCTGATCAAGTCTCATTTATTTGCGAAGCAGCAGAGTCTATATAACATTCATGGGTCACTCAGCATAAAGGTCAAGCAGTCACAAGCTCTCCACGCACGGAGGCACACAATGCAACCGGAACACAAGTAGCAACCTTGTTTCATTTTGAAAGCACGCTCAGGCACCGCCCCACGCTCATCCGGTGACTGCCATCTTGGCAAAACAGCTTGTATTGGGAAACAGGAACACAGAAAAAAACCCTAACCGCAAAGATCAAACTGCTGATATCTGGGCGCATAATCCTAAATTGGCCAACGACTCCCCACACAACCTCAGCTCTGGCTCCCAGAAGTGTTTCTGGGAATACTGGGACAAACCAGCTTTTTTTGAAAAATGCTAGATCCCAGCAAGAACACAGAGAGCAGTGGCAGACCACTTGGTATCATGACCTAACGTGGGAAGGCTGAGTGGGGACAGAGAGAAGCAGGACTGGCATCCACATCTCTGTTATAGGGGAACGTAAATTGTTTTATTGTTCATGTTCATTCTGGCTTAGGTTTGTTTCTGTCTGTGGAAGAAATATTTATAATTTAATCATAGCAAAACAAAGCTCGTCAAGAAATTTCAGAATATCAAGGATAGCAATACAGTTTCAGAACCTAGAAAAAAAAAACCTAGAAAATATAGTTTTGCAAGGTTTTAGAACCTAACCTTGCAAAAAATAAAAAATAAAACAGGTCATTATAAATAAATGATAATCAGACTGCCAGTCAACCTTTCATTAAATTGCTAGATGCTAAAAACAATGAAGAGATAACCCCCAAATTGCGAGGGAAAATTATTTTTATCCTAGAAATTTGTGTAACTAATCTCTTCTGTAGTCATGACATTTTCAGATTTACATTTTTGTTAAATTTACTCCATGTACACTTTCATAGGAAGTTACTTAAAGATGTGCTGTCAGAGAAATGAGGGCTCAAACAAGAGAGAGGGAGATATGGCATGAGGCTGGGGTCCTGCCCATGCAGTTAAGGATGAAGAGATGCCCCAATGCAGCACCTGAGCAGCAGCTCTGGGGACCATGGCGAGTGAGTGGGGCAGGAGCAGAGTGTGGGGAGGGACATCCCTACAGGAGCCACTGCTTGTGAGAAAAGTTGACATAATAGGACAGATTGGGAAATAAAAGTTATGGAGAAAATTATGCAAGTGAAATAATCAGGCAGGTATTCACTATAGAGAAGAAGAAAACTCTTTACAAAAATGTAATAGCACACAATTATTATCAGTGATCATACTGTGAAAACTGATTATTGCTCAATTATAAAAAGATGCATGCTGCTATGGGGGAATGGGATGTGGCTTTTGGAGGGCCCAGTCTGCATCATGACAGAGTAAAATGCACCCATATTGCTTATAACTTATAGACAATTAAGAATGAGTTTACAGTTGACTAGTTAACAAACGTTATATTTCACAATCAATTGAGCAGTTAGGAATTTTATTTTTTCAGTTTTCTTTTCATATTTTGGAACAAAATTTGTTTCAGGTTTCAAATGAAAATCCCTATAGATCCTAAGCAATTATCTATAGAGCCCAATAGATAACATGTCATGGGAGTGTTAGAACATTATATCCTCACCAGTTATAAAGTGAACAACTGGAAAAAATAATGAAATCATGATTAATGAAAGTATGAACACCTAATATGTACTGAGTGCTTACTACAAGGCAGGCATGTTCCAAATGCTATTTATGTGTTACTTCAGATGGTAATCTCACCAACCAGATGGTATTGGTGTGGCGGGCCAGATGTGATGTCACCCCAGAAGGGACATCACCAGATCTGGACACCAGGAAGTGAGATCACCGGAAGTGGGATCACTGGAAGCAGAAGTGACAACACCGGATGTGAGATCAGCCTGGATATGACATTGTTATGAGCTTGTGTATGTAAGTGGTGCTCAGAAAATAAACTGCGTTATTTGTCTGCCATCAGCAGACAGTGAACCTCCTGATCCCAGCTTTGGTTTCCATGACTTTCTTGTATCTTTCTCTGTGTTTTTTTAAAGCTCCTCACCCACTCCACTCATGCTCAGCTGGTTTGTGGCGCTGGTCTCTGCAGGTAGTGCCCAAACAGGGTCATGAGCATGGAGTGAAGGGGACCTGAGAAGAGTCAGGTCTCATGCAGACGGCTGGCAATTTCAATGAGGAGCTTCCCGTAGGTGAACAGACATGCGTCTATATGGTAAGGACTTGGTGAAGTCCTAGGGGTAGTTTGGGAATAGTATTATCAGGAGTAAAACTTGGGATAGCATGGGTCAAAGGACTGTTAACCCTTAAAAACTTTGTATATATGCTTAAAGCTAAGAATATGCGTCAGTGTGGATCACAAGACCAATCACTCTTTGTACTTATGTTTAAAGCTATGCTTCACACCCATGGCAGTAATGTTTGCAGCTGGCAGTTAAAATCTTTTCTTGCTTTTGAGCAGACTTGGCAAGAAGTGGGCTGCAGTTTAAACAGCACTTCACCCTTCGTGGGCCTCGGGACCTCCTGTGGAAACATTTGCCCTGTGGAATTCAGTGAAAGAAAGTTTAGACTCCTCCCCCGCAGCCTCCCCTCTGCCAGATAAACCTCTGGAAGGGAACATTGTAGCTGAACAACTTAAACAGGTGGTGACTGGCTATGAGTTGCTTGCAAAATCCACAGCCTCAGAGAGTGATGAATCTTTGCCTCCGAAATATGAGCAGAAGAAATGATACTTTCAGAAAGAATCTGGGCCATGGGGTGGGGGAGGATGATAATGATGTGGATCTGCCTACTGACTACAAGTCACAGCTAGCTGACCTTGGAAAGCCTAAAATAACCTCTCCTTATCTCCCACTCCCTCCCTTTGCAAGACTACCTCATTCTCCCTAGTAATCTGCAAACTGGGCAATTAATTTAGCATGCAAGCCCAGCTGTAAACTACATAGTAGAAGGCAGGATGGATTCCATCTTTAACTTACTCTTTAGCAAACAGGCAAAATAGCTCAGCCCATAATTACATCATCACTTTGCAATTGAATATTAGTAACTAGAAAATCTTTGTCAGTTTCTGTCTGTGTATGTATTCTTTTATGATGACTATAGTCATTGTGTCACAATCTATGTATTTGTGTGTATAAATGTGTAAATGAAAAATATTTTGCTACCTACGGATGGTATTAATAAAAACTAATTTACAGACAAGTGCTTGTAAAAATTGGGCATTCTAAAACTTCCAGAAAATCTAATAAAAAATATTAAGCATTAATGCTAATTAAGTTTAACTGAAACGGACATGTCCTTATAGTTATCAGCTGCCAAAGTTTACTTAAAGTAATTTAAGTTGATGTTACCTGTTAAATATTTCAAGAAGATGCCTAAAGAAAGGCTTGACTTCGTCTAATGTTTGGTAAAAGTTTTATAAGTAATCTAGCATGGTTGCTAAAATTAAGTAAACAATGGAGCAAATGAACATCTTAATAATAATACTGTGTTAATGTATAACAGTGTGTATATCTGCAAACAGCCTGAGAATTTTTGTGGTAACCAAAATTCTTAAAGTTTTGCTAAGTTATATAGGCATATTTTGTGCCTAGTGAGAAATTGTGCTGTAAGGCACATTTCCAGAAATGATAAAATATGTTCATAAATGTATCAATCTGAAGAATGCTGGTGTAACAGTTTACAATAGCGTATTTTTCAGTGTTCACTGAAGGTTAAGGTACCAAATGGTTTTAAGCTCTAATTAAAACTACTTAATAAGGAAAACATTTCTGTATGCTAAAGAATGTGTGTTTTCTTTAGAGAAGGTATAAGGAATAGAAACGCATTGTATTGAAAGTAAAAGAAGGTAACTTGTTCTTAAATACAGCTGTTTATTGGGTGCTTAAGAAAATAAGATCTTAATATTACAATGACTGTAAGCTAAGTGTTAACAACTGTGTAACCTTCCGTATTTGCCTTTAAACCTTCTTATTATCATTCTGGTTAAATAATAAATGTTATTTAATACTATTCTATTTAGGCAAGTGCCTTAAAAACGTTTGACAACTTCCCAAGATCGAATTTTAAAAAGTGCTTTTACCTCCAGTTAACTCTGATATTTTTCAGAGTGCCCCTGGAACATGTCAGAGGAATTTTTTCTCCTCATTAGGGAAAATACTTGACTAATTCAGCATGTTTATCTTATAATTGCCTGGAAAGCACTGTCAAAAGAATAATGCTAAACTTTATTAAGTGTTTTATATTACAGAAATATCCAAATATCCTTATATCAACTGTCTTATAGTAAGTTCTCCTCAGATCTTTAGCCATTGTAAATTATAAGTCTTTTCTCACTTATAGTTTATTATTCCTAAACTGATAAAGAACTAGATGCCAACAGCAGTGCTTATCGGTGGGAGAGGTCATATTTGCTACCGGTCCTCACTGGCTCCCTGAACGGCTGGTCAAACGTCATTATACAGTAGTCACCTCCTAAAATGAAGATGAAAACCACCCCAGAAGTCCACCTCCCTCAGCACTGAACATCACCTATGACTTCAATTAAAGAAAGAAGTGGGAGAGCTCCCAGCTATGCCCTAAGTTTTTACCCTGAGGTTTTTCCAGTCTTTTCAACTTTCTTCCTGTTTGCTGGTTCTGTGATTTTCTCCTTCTCAGACCAAACTTTTTCTAAAACCTCATTACCCTGTTGTTCCAGAAGAAATATCTTACATTATAAAAGATGACCTGAGTTCCCTAAAATATATTACCTGAACTAGGACCCTGCTGGCTGGCAAAGGATCCCTAAAGCAGATACTGGGCCATGGAGGCCATGGAGCCATAAACAGCCAAGGAGACAGAAAACCTATGCTGCCTCTCTCTCACTCTCATACCTCACAATGCCCTGATTGGCCCCGGAGGATGACTGGCTAGCCAGAGACAGGTAGGATTCCTCAAGGGAGGAACAACCTAAGACAGGCACAGTCGCAGAGGGGCTATCAGGAGAGAACTTGGGGGCCAACAGAGGTGAGGCATAGATCCTCACCCCCGTGACTTTGCAGAGGCATGAATCTTCACCATCTCATAGGAGAGAGGTCTCCTCCTCCTAAGGCTGCTTTGCTGCCCGTGCTTGGCTCATATTGAGAACGAGGCTGTGGTTATAATCCCACTTTTCTATTTCACTATGAAAAATTAAATCTTTCTACAGGAAATTAAGGGAAGGGTTATATTAAAAATGGGATATTTTAGGGAAGACTTTCTATAATCTTTATTATATATCTATCTATTACCTTCATTTTAAATAAAGTAAAAAAGGGGGAGATGTGGAGGGCCAGATGTGATGTCACCCAGGAAGTGACATCACCAAAACCAGACACCAGGAAGTGCGATCACTGGAAGCAGAAGTGACAACACCGCATGTGAGATCAGCCTGGAAGTGACATCATTATGAGCTTGTGTACATAAGTGGTGCTCAGAAAATAGTTGTGTCACTTGTCTGCCATCAGCAGGCAGTGAACTGCTTGTTCCCAGCTTTGGTTTCCGTGTCTTTCTTGTATCTTTCTGTTTCCTTAAAGCTCCTCACCCACTCCACTCAGGTTCAGCTGGTTTGAGGAGCTGGCTCCACATATTGGTGGTATTGTCCCTTTTACAGATGATGAACTGATGTACAGCAATGTTAAATCACTAGCCTAGAGCCACCGTGCTATCTTTCTCCAGAACCTGATACCACCTAAAACATAATTCAAGAAGTAGCAGAGAAACACAGTCTTAAGAAACATGAAGGTCAATACAAGGAAAATAATGAAAAAAGCTTAAAGTGGTCATTTGAGGAGTGGGTTTAGGGGTAGTCTGTGGTAGGTAAGAAAACTGCTGTTTTATCATTGTAAACCTTTTTTTATTGATTGACCTTTGAATTACAGGCATGTGTTACCCTACAAAAGCTATAAAAATTAAAAATAAAATGAAGGCAACAAATGGCATAACTCTAGCCCCAAACAAACTTGATCCACATTGCTTTCCATATGGGATTGAAGTGTGGGTGTTTGTCAACAACTTTAGTACCTGAGTAATAGTTCCAGAACATTCCAGCTGGACGACTGTCATTCCCAAGGATTGAGTCTTGCCATACTATGGTGTTTTTTAATCAATTCTAGAGTACGACTATAATTAGTAGAAAAGAATGCTAGAATATAATTGAAATGATGATGACACAGAGACTCTCAATGAATCATTTGCATTTTGAGTAATAGGAGGGCAGAAGCAAGGTCATTTGCCCTGCCAAATAGCCTTCCCTCGATTTATATGTTAAAATTCCTATTCCTTTGATCATTTGCCCAATAGCATCAAATTGAAAAATGTTAGTAGTTGTTAATATTAGTTCTTATTAGTTCTTATACTCATATTAGTTCTTGTTGGTGGAGGGGACTGCTAGGTACATATGAATGAAATGGGAGGCAAAACCATCACGAGAAGTCTCAGAAACTTAGTTGGTGTGTGTGTGTGTGTGTGTGGCTGGGGAGTTGGGGGGTTGGGAAAGGTTTAAAGATAGAGAAACATATCCCATCTACCAAATTAGTCTAACTCCTGAAAGCTTGATTTTTATGGTCCTATTCTGATAGTTAAAATATCCTAGCACAATTGAGTCTTTGCACTCAGGCAGATTTTATCTAGACAGTGCATTATAAAGAATTGAATTCATCCTTTAGCATAGTATTGGACATTTTGTCTCATATTATAATATAGCATTAGAACAATCATATTTTGAGTCTCTCAGACATTGCTCATTTTTTGTTAGTACCCTCCGTCCATGTCAAATATTTCTCTGTGGAACATCGCCACTCACTACCATGGGTGAGCAAATAGCTGAAGACTTACAAAGATAAATGCTGGTAGGATGACAAAATCATGATAAACACCATTGACAATAACCTTTTTGACAGATCATTATTGAATCATTAGTAGGGTTGGGTGAAAATTAAGATATTATAAGGTGGATTCTCTTCCAACAAGGGAAGGGGAGTTATTAAATACCCCCAACACATTTTAAAGTATCAATGAATGAGGCAGACCATACAACATGGGAAAAACAGAAAACCAGCCATCTGAGCACAGGAAAGAAGGCATGGCTATGCCCCAGATGACAAGTCACAGAACACAGAAATGCAAGATGAGGAACAAGGAATAGATGAACACTGATGGCTGCATCAGAGAATTGTGTCAGCAAATTGTGGTGTGGAAGGCCCATTTACTTAGTCTTTTCCATAAAGCTGTTATCAGGGACATTATCAAGTGCCTAGGTGAGGTCAAGGCATCTATGTCTATTACACCATCTTGCACACCAATTGAGTAATCCAGCCATAAAGGAAATAAGAAGTTTCTTATTATTAGTGAATCAGTATTTTGTTCTAGCCATCTCTGCTTTTGGGTACACTTGCTCACAAACAGCTCGGAATCTTTCCCAAGTCCATCACCAAGCTCACGGGTCTGCAGTTGGCAGAATTTTCTTTTATATATCTTTCAGAAACCAAAAGACATGCAGTCAGCTCCATTCTGATGATGGCTTTTGCTCTTTTGCCCATGTTTTCTCCAAATCTTTTTATCTATTAATTAAATTTCTGTGATAATTTGAGAATCAATTAAACCCCATTTTATTTCTCTACCTGTGAATAAGGACAATAGCTATTGTGATTGGATCCTTGGAAGCAGCATTTGTTTGACCCTTCCTAGGCTTTTTGCCTCCGGAGTGGTGGTTACATGTCAGGGCAAGGGCTACCATTGCTGATTATTGCCAGCAAGGTCAGGTTTATGATTCTCTTCCAAGTGTGCTCTGACCCATTGTCTAAATGTTACTGTGTTTTCCTTATTACTCATAGGTGTGTGACAGAGGAAATAATACTCTTGTCAATTTTCACTATTAATATATTAGAGAAATATGTTGGACTATAAAATTTTAGCTTTTTCTATGTTGACATTCCCTTGCCTTCCCTTCTACAAGGAGAAAGTGAAGCTCAGTATTCCAGCTTCTCAATGGCTTTGAAGTACAAGTAATGTGCTTTGGTTAAATAAAGACCAAATTTACTTAGATGGTTCTCTTTGACATAAAGAACTTTTTTTGAACTGCCCTAATTCATTCAAGCCATTTAGGAATTGCCAATATATGAGAAAAAATAAAAATGACCTCTTCATCAGAGGTAAGTCTGGAACCTTCTGTCTTACATTATGTCAACTGAATATACTTTAAAGAATTCACTTTAAAAATTCAATCAATTGGACTGAAATTTTTTCTTGGGGTTTTAATACCATAATTTTAATTTAGAAATATAAACATTTTGACAGTACCAAAGACTCAACGAGGAAAGGTAGGGAAGTATGTGCCCAGTCACGAGCTACTGCTGTGGTTCCCAGCTTTGAGGAGCCACCCTAGAAACTACCAACCTTGAAAAAGCTTTCAAGGGAATTGAGCCGAATTACCGACTTTTTATTTCATTGAGTAAGCAAAAACAAGCAAAATCAACACACCAAACAAATGAAAAAACTTTTCCTTGAGTTCTCAACATCAATGTATAATAAAAGAAAGAATATGCTGTAACATCTTTCTGTGTTGACAGTTACTGCACTAGTTGCAGTAAGGATTTACTAATATGGGTAACTGTTGAACCACTGTGTTACTTATCTGAAGCCAAAATAATATTGTATATCAACTCTATTTCAATAATAAAAAGGTAAATAAAAATAAATTAAATATAAGTAAAAAATACATTAAAAAATAATAGTGAAAGAACATGATGTCAGAATAAGAATTCTTTGAGTGATTTTAGCTTTAGAGAAGTGCAGTATATTTTTTCTGATTTGTTTTGTAGGTTCTTTCTTGAGAGGTAAAAACCTTATTACAAAATAACTGGATATTTTTATTCCTTTGTGGAAATCACTGATTTAAAATGCTGGCACCTCACTCAGCACCACTAATGGAAACAGTTCAGATAATGTGAAAAAAACAAACAAACACATCTTCGTTAGAAGCTCTACTACGACCAGATGAATGAATGGGGTCACTGGGGACTAGAAGAAGACACTAGCAGACACGTTTGTTGCTACCATCCTTAACCGAGACAGAAATCTGGGAGTAAAGATACAGACCTTAAAGGGTAAACAATTCTAGAAGTACATACCATAAAGTATCACTTTCAGAGGTTGCTCCGTGAAAAGTGACCTACATCTGGTCTATGACTTCTGGAGCTTCACAGTGCGTCGTGGTGTAGCAGAGCTCTGACAACCCTCCCTGATGCACTAGGAAACCTGATTAACTTTGTTCAGACAAATATTTAGCCTCAGAGCTCCCCTTATAGTGACTATAAACCTGGAACACATGTCAGATTCTCCAGGGTTTTGCTAATCTATGATGCTTCTATGTCTTTCAGGGAATTAAGGCAGTAGTCTGTCTAAGCATTGCAACTGTGCCTTCTTGAACGATATTCAATGACTTGCTTTGTATCCATTCACTCATTAATTCGGTCACTGAGTACTGACTGCATGCGTCATGCTATTTTAAACAATGTGAGGAATTCAGCAATAAATGAGTGAAATATATGGTGTTTACTTTCAAAGATTACAATCTAGGGAGAAAGTAAAACAATCAGGAAGCAAAACAAAATATGTGTGTTAAGTAAAATTAAGGTGACATTCAGAATCATTGAAGGTTAAAAATAAAGAGGAAATAAGAATGAGCTGAAAATAAATTTCTAACGTTTTTTTCCTAAGCCTGAAAAATGTTTTATGACCCTTAAATAAAGTGATTTATTACCCAATTTTGTCCCGACCAAACTTCCCTTACCTGAAAATGAAAAAAATGAGCTAAACCTTTCCTCCCTTCTCTAAAACTTGGTGCTATGATTCTGTGACAGAGTTTTCCATCAGACAAAAATAACATTTGAAGAAAGTAAGGAATTTTCTATCAAAACCAGTAGATAGTTCTGTCATCGATATCCAGATCTCTAGAGATTATTCTAGGTGAAATACTCTACATGGCAGTTGTGGAGAGTAGTGTGCTTGACAAGTAGCTCCAGGAGCAATCTAAGGGCAGGAAGGGTCTGCCTCTAATTCACACCACACACTGGTGCCATATTAATCTTCCTGTTAGACTGTTTTCAGCATCCTAGACTCCTGCTTAAAACACTTTAATAGCTTTCTACTGTTTCCAGTACTCCTTTCGCATTGCGCATTGAGGTCGCTAGTCAGTCATTTCAAAATGCCTTAAGTTTGTGTCTCATGATTCCTTTCTTAGTTATAAATATTGGATTGCAAAGAAGATAACTTCCACAAGCTATTTAATGCAAAAGAGAAGTATATTAAAAGGATGCAGGGAAATTCTTGAACACAGGGCAGTAACTACAGCTGGCCTTGATGACAGCTGAGCTAGGTAGGGATTGGAGAACAAAGAATCAAGATTTCATATGTTTATTTATTTTTATTGAAATGTAATTCTAATGTCACAAAATTCACCACTTTAAAGTATACAATTCAGTGTTTTTTAGTGACTTGCTGTTTTAGATTTTGTTTCCGCCTGTGGAAAAGCTACTTTTCAGGTGAGGTATTTTTCAATTAATCTTTCCAGGAGTACTTTGTATCTGAGAAAAGAGAGAAAGAAAAAAAAAACCAAATGCAGGTGTTTGTCAGGATCTGGTGATAGCTGAGCCTGGGGAGATGTGCACTTGGTGACAGAGGCCGGGAGCTCCTGCAGAGGGGAGTGGCTGAAGGGGGGAGCTGCAGGCTGGCTGAAGGAGAAAGCGAGAGCCACAATTTAGAAGAAAAACCTCCCTAAAGTCACAGCCAGCCTGAGTTGCAGGAGGCAAGGGCCCCAGTCCTCACCCCACCTGGAAGCTGCTCCAGGCTGCTGCAAAGCCTTGGCCACTTGTCTGCTGCCCTTTGCTCAGCAGCCACTTCCCTCCTGATGCCATTCATCTGGAGTGAAGTGATGGCTTTCTCACACCTCCAGGGAGAGATGTGCTTGGTTTGGCACCTGTCACACACATTCAGAAACAGATTTCTATGGGAACGAGGGGACCCTTGGTGGAAAACATGTCCTCTTCTAGCTCTTGCCTCAGTCTTGAGGAGGAGGAGCAGGCCGTGGAGAGAGTCCTAGAATGTGAGCGCCAACAGGGACCGCAGAATATATCCACGTCCACTTCCACCTTTTACAAGTAAGGGGCTATGGGGCCAAGGGACTGAGGACTAACCAAAGTCATGTGACCTCTTACTGACAACCCTGAGACAGATCACGGACCTCTGGCCCTTTCCACACATTTGCGGAAAGGGAGACGAAAGGTGTCAGCAGGCAGTAGCCGCTGTCAGGTCAGCTGGGCTGGACAGGAATAAGGCTTTTGACAGAGGAATCCTTCCCCAAAGAGGCCAAGAAGAGAACCCAAAAGGAGTAGCTCAAAATGGAGTTAGTGAAACTAGAGCAGGGAGTGTAACCACGGACCCGCTCATTTTCATCCCATGGAAACCAACATTCTCTGAAAGGGATTTCACACTGGGATACACCTTAGGCCATTTCTACGAATATGCTCAATAGGCAGACCCACAAAACTCGGAAGTGAAGGTGAAAAAGCTTTTGCCCTAGTTACACTAAATTCTCCTCTTTCTTTTCCAAACATCTCCCTAAGGAAAGAGTCTCTCTTTGTATTTCATGCTAGAGTAAAGAAGGGCATAAAAAAGATAAACATAGGAGAAGGAGACCTCACATTTGTTACGGGGATTTTGTATAAAGACAAATTTTATAAAAAGTAGTATTTTCAAATTGCAGTCTGAACCAATTAGTGGGCTGTGAAATCAATTTAGGGAATTGCTAACTGCAGGCTTCATTTTAAAAGTAGAAAAGAAAGCATTAAATTCCACTTGTAGAAAGAGGAGACATTATTTTGGCACACTGAGTTTCTAACGTAATAGTTATTTCTTCCTGTATCTGGTACTGTAACTATACTGAGAGACGGAGATACAAATGAGAGATTGTATGTCTAACCCGTCCCTCTATCTTTTTTCTCTTCTGTTTTCCCCAGTTGTACAGACAGTTCTGTTGACCGAGGAATGCTGACTCCATCAATGGCAGATGTTCAGCTTTTCTATGAAATAGCCACACACACAGGACACCTCTATGCTGGCTACCGAGATCCTACTAGATCCATAGACTGTCTAATAGCTAGATGCCCATTAGTGGAGCTTTGTAAAAATACTGATACACAAACCTCACTGCAGAATGCCTGAATCAGAATTGCAAGGAATTGGGACAAGGCATTCATGTTAGCTCAACACTCACTCAGTGTTTATTTTATGATAGTATGATTTGGAGCTGCTCGCTGGACCTACCCTGTTTCACACCATTCTTTTCTCCTCTCGAATTCTCCCAGCATGAATTTCTTTCCCATGGGCCCTAGAGATTTTGTCTTCTTTCTGACAGTCTCAGGTAAATAACTTTCCTTCTCGATTGGACTTGTCTAAGGCAAAGATTCTCTTGTATTCTTGGACCTCCCCATGGGTTTTCCTAAAATTGGCCCAGAGTTAATTCACTACAATGTTCTCCTGTATTCTCTGCCTCAATTTCCAACTTAGTTCATTGTTCCAGGTTCTTTACTGAACATGCAAGAGTAGTAATGGGAATAAAGGGGAGAGGGCTGGGTGGCAAAGCGCCTCCTATGTATGCATTTGGGAAACCCGGCCTCTGCTTCTACTTTTGGTCAGTGTCCCTGTAGGATGCCATCTACTGTCCTCCACCTAATGCCAGCTCCAGTGAGGCCCTCATAGGCAAAAACTGAGTCATTGGGGCCACATGCAGATTAACACAGGCTTGTGCATCTGGGGCTGAGAAGAAACCTGATGCCAGGCCACTACAACACTCTCACCTTAAGACAGGTTCTCTATTAATTTTCATAATCAGGGCTCTTTCTCTTCAGTTTCAGCAGTACTTATTCACAAGGAGAAGTTGAGGGATAAGGGTTGTCCTAGTTTGGTTCCTTAAAATACCCAGGAGGAGGATCCCTGTGCAAGTAACTCATTTGTACAATGCACCTGGAAGTAAGAGGCCGTGGAGGTGGGGGAGAGGGAAAGGAAGGCAAAGTGTATGGCGCTCTTCTGAGGAGGAGCATCATGGGTCCAGGCTTTCTGTGACTATGAGGAATGGTGGGAGGAGCCATCAGGACAGCAACAGTGAGAACATACCAGAGGTCAGAGTGCCAAAGGAGATGGTGGATGAAAGGCAGCCCCCTTGGAAAAGAGGTAGCAGCATCGGCTGTTGGAGTGAAATAAGGAGAAAGAGTGAAAATAGGGGGAGAGTAGCTATTGTCTTAGATAGACAGCAATAAAAAGAAGTGCCTCTAAAAGCCACAGACATGATTACCTCAGTTTCCTAAGCTTGAAGGCCCGGGAATCTGCATGCTGGTCTCCACTTTCTGAACAGCACTTTTCTTTAGAGAATCTTCTCTTTTCTGGTACTCAAGGCATTGATGTGGCCAGACACTGGGCACTCATGCTTGTCAGCAGCTGTGCCCTCAGAAGCATCACCCTCTAGCTTGGGAGGCTTCCTCTTTCCAACAGAAACACCCAAACCCAGCTCTGGAAATAAAGCCACAACCACCAGGATCTACTGTTGTTCATGATCACACTGTGACTTACACCTCCACCCAAGTGGGACATGGACTAAGGAAGTGGCTAGAACAAGAATGACCATCTCAAAGTCATGAATGTGGTGAAGTCAATGGACATACTTTGATACGTCTTTTTTGTTTTCCCATTTTTGACAATTGGGAGTATGTTCATCTGCTGGCAATCTTATCATTGTTGGGTAGTGTAAGAAAGATTTAAAAAAAAGTATTTTCAAGAAAATTAGAACTGGTGGATAGAAATAATTCCTAGGTAGAGAAGACAAATCCAATGATATCATGCTGGACACAGGTTGTGCTGATGGGAGGGAAGAGACTGTAGAGATCAAGCAAGTCAAGGTGATGGAAAACCTCAAGAGAGAAATGAACTGGGGAAGACTAAAGGTAGAGAATTTATAAAACTTGCATTGATACATAATGCACTTCATATATGTACACTGCATGTAATATCCACCCCAAGTATCCATAATGTATATGACATATGATACCAATATAGTATCTGCATGTATGTGATTATCCAGGAGAACAAAGGACTAAATAGGGATTTTTCAGTCATTGCATATGACATCTTAATCACTATTCTGGTCAGTTGAAATTGGAAAAAAATTAGAAATACGAATGAGAAAAGCTGTGGTGAGAAACAGACAACTGTTGGACACCAAGAAAGAATTACAGGGTGGTGGGGAGTGCAAATTAAATATAGGGCAAGAATGTGCTGCAGAATGAAAGTGTACATCCCTCCAAAATTCATATGCTAGAACTTAATCACCAATGTGATGGTGTCTGAAGGTGGGACCTTTAAGTGGCAGACCATCCTGAATGGGGTTAATGCTCTTACAAAAGAGGTCTTACAGATCTCTCTTGCCCCTTCCACTATGTGAGGCCAGAGCAAGAACCAAGTCATCTAGGAACAAGGAAGTGGTCCTCACCAGGCACCAAATGTACCTGCACTCTGACCGTGGACTAGCCAGCCTCCAAAAGTTGAGAAATAAATTTCTCTTGTTTATCAGTCACCCAGTCTATGATAGTTTTGTTAAGGCAGCCAGAACAGATGGGGGGAAACTATCCTTGGCCAAATAATCTGGCAAGGAGCCTAGTTTTATGCTCAGTCCTCCATGGAAAGTGAGCAAAAGAGAGAGACTGAGCCAGTGGGGCTGGGGCTGGGTGGGATTGTGGGAATCCAAGGAGAAGTGAAAGGCAGGCCAGAGGGAACAGAAGACACCCACGTGCTATAGGACCTATGGCACCCATCAGGGCTGTGCACCCCCACCTCTCCACACACTCCCTCTGAGAGCTCCGTGGTGAGACACTGGTGCTCACTGTGTCACCTCCAAGAGAGAACATAGGTCTCTCCTAATTTCTCAGGTGAGGTCATGGCCTGACAGCTGACATCAGGCAGCCCCCAGGTCCAGGAGGAGATATCATAGTGTCTGGGGGTAAGGATGAACATGACCCAGAGGAGGTGAATGTCAGGGCATAAAAGCTCAGTTTTCAGAAAATCTGAGCAGAAGTGGATCCTGGTGACAAAGAAGCTGAGGACATGACCAAGTAGATGAGTGGAGATGATGAATTAAGTGGAGTTTCAAACAGACTGATTCATGCACTTTATGTGAAAAGGTGGCCCTTGGATTTAAAAAGAGGGGGTGAAATCCGAAAAGTAAGCAGGAGACTGAGCTGTGGGGCCAGTATGTGTACTGTGGCTGAGAGCACCTGTGAGAAGGAAACTGGCTCCTTGATGCATGTTGAAAGGAGAGGAAGAAAACTGGCAAAGGTGCCGTTTCTGAGAAAGCAAGGGAAGGTGGGCTCCAGAGAAAGTGGAGCCCAGGAGGACTGCAATACTCAGATGAAACAGTGCATGTGACACCATTTTGTAAGTTTTAGTTAAAGCATCAGAAAGGTGCAAGGCTTAGATATCATATATTTACGGTTGTTAACAAGCAGTTTTTGTGGAATCAGGCACTCTAGAAACCATGTCGCTTATCACTCCCAACAACCATGGATGTAGATCGGATTTTCAGGGGTTTCGGATGTGGGAACTGGGATGTAAATACCTAGAAGGTAAGTAAGTTGCCCAAGTCAAACAACCAGTAAATTGCAAACCCAGTACCTGGGGCAAAACTTACCTGAAATCCAGGCTCTTGCTCACCTCTCTCCATTAGAGCATTATGATGTCAGCCTGACCTCAGAGAGCACGGGAGAAGTCCCACTGTTGCCTCCACGCACAGTCCTGTGAGGAATGACACATGGACTAGAGCTTCTATTCCCCTTTTCTTTGATACCTTGCAAGAGTGGCCCTTGGTTTCCAGAATCCGTGTTAACTGTAAAGCTCCAGATGGTAGAGGAGAGGCAGAGCCTGGCTTTGCTATCACCATGACTGAACTGCTGGTCCTGCCTCAGCTGCAGATAATTGGTCACTTGGGTGTTTGGCTGCCACTGTGCTTGGAGAATTTGCACCTCTGACCATTGGAAACTCAAAGGCTCTTGGTGGCATGCCTCCTGGGTGGGAGCTTAAAGGAGACAAAGCTCAGTAGGACCCTCTGAGGTTTCCTGTGCTAAGCAACTCCCAAAATGGCCATTTCTGAGGTCTCTGTCTGTCAAGGAAACCACCAGTGACCCAGGCGACAATATCAGATGCCCTATATGAAGGATCTCTCATCTTTATGTGCATGCCTTGGTGTGCTGCGATGGCAGGTACCAGGCTACAGGGCCCCAGAAGTGAAAAATTAACCACTTGAGTCCAGAGGCATTGGACGGGCAGAGGAGGTAATGTCTATTATTCTGATATTATTAACCTTAGTCCTATACCCTAGAGAGAAGGTTCTGGAGAGGCCTCAGGGCATTGGGTAAAGACTTATTGATATATACCCACGGGAATAAAAGAATACAAGTTCAGCCTCAAGGCTTCAGGTACCACTAGAAAAGGGAGCTGGGAAACCGTAGGCCATGGAACATGTTATGGGAATTTGTCACAGTCCTGGAGCCTCCAGAACGTCCTTGATATAGTTTTTGACTACCCCTTCCCTCCACCCAGCCACACACATATATACATATTGCATTTCCTCGTGGGTGCGGGTACTAGCAACTGTGAGTAATGCAGTTGAGGTTGAAGTCCCCTAATGAAAACTTAGGGGCCAGAAGTGCTATAGAATCTAATGTTGTGTTTCTGCAGGGAGGCGGTACAGTGCATAATCCTTCCACTGCACTGCCTCAGTGGGGTCTGGGTAGAACTCCCTGATCAAACACGTTGATGCATCTACTGTGAAAGGAAATTGTCAGAAAGTGGGCTAAGCAAAGACTTCAACTATCCTTGTACCTGCCCAGGCTCAGGAAGGGCTATGGCTCACAGGGTCTGCTCCACATTGCTGGGGGCTTCCCATTCCACTCCACTCTGAACATCTGCATTCCTGCCACTATTAACTTTTTCTTAAAAATGTCTTTTGGATGATCATTCAATATTTGTCACCTTTCAGTCTTCCTGGCAGCACACTATGTTAGACTGTCATCATCAGTGCCTTGATTCATTTGTCTCCTCCCTCTTCTCTGATTCTGCCATCTACCCACTACCAGTTACTCCACCAACCTCATCACCCATAAGTCTTGTTCTCATCTTGTTCCATTTGTTCTTATGAAAACTAACTGTTCACTGCCCACTACACAAACTCTAAACTCCTCTGCCTTTGCAGTTGATCTTCTGGCCCCATGTTCTGCTTTACTCAAAAGTTATGGATGATTAACAATAGAACACTGAGACTAGACACATGATTGAAAGTATGAGCTACATACAGAAGAAGTCACTGGGCTGTGCAAAGGAAAACCATGCCCACTTACAGAGGACGTTAAAGCAGAGCCAGAGCTCTGGCTTCATTGAGACCAATAGGCACAGGCAGGCTTTGGTGTTCAGAATTTCATTTATGAATGCCTCAGATGGAGGTAGGCACCCCAAGGGAAGAAGAGAATCAGCTTTGAACTGAAGAATCATGGTAACAGTCCTCCAACATAACTGAGCAAAAAACTGCTAGCTGTTGGATGACCAGGGATGAGCGAAGGACACCGCTCAGGAAATACAACTAGCAAGAACATTTCAGGGGAGATGAGATGTCCCATTTAAAACAGAGAGTCTGAAAAATACCTGCTGTGAGCCCGCTGTGTGGAGGCTGAGAGGGGGTCACGGTCCCCTTTCTTTCCACCTGAGGAATAATTGCTAGCACATGCCAGTGGGGTCAGACCGAGAGAGACCTGGCCAGGCACAATGGTGACAGGAGCCCCCAGGCTCACCTGACATCTGTACTTACAACTCTGTCCAAGAGCCTGAAGAATTGATAGATCTCTACCTGGCCAGAGGTGGGGAGCAGAAAATATGGTGGTTAAGTGGGTAACCACTAGGATTTATCTGCTTTATAATGGGAGAACTCACTGGCTGCATAGTCAAGCCGATGTCCATCTCATCAAATGGAAAGTCAGTTCTCCTGAGAGGTTCCCTCGAGGCAGACAGATCATGACAACTAAAAGGAGTCAAATACTGTTCATCTTGCAGGACTTCATTCACGTTCTCCTTCTCCTGCAGCTCCCTGTCTGAACTGCTGAGAAAGGCAAGACAAATATTAAATCAAGAGGTACTAGACACCACAGATATCCTGGCTGGTCCTGACTGGAGGTCTAAGAATCAGGGAGCATTGGCATGATACCATACATTCAAGAAAGAGGAATGAAACCATTTTCCTCCAACTCAGGTGCAGATTGGCTGCCCTAGAGCAGGTGAAAGAGCAAGAAGGAGCAGGTGTGCAGTGCATTGGCTAGGCAATGAGATGATGATGGAGACTCCAAGCCCCTGGAAGGAACAGTCATCACATACATGACATGTGGCACACACAGAGAACCGGTACAGTGGCTCCACCTTTGTGATTAAATTGTGTTGGACTTATATTTGGCAGCCCAGTGAATACAGTCATCTGAGGCATTGTGGCCTCCCAGCGATCGTGTGCCTTCTAGGCCTTTTTCTATCAGTATTGTTATATGTTATGACTTTTTTAGTCTAGTTCCTTTTTTTGCTATGATATACCTATCAAAGACAAAAACCCTAGAGTTCAGAAAGCAGATATGCTTATCTTCTGATTTGGGCCTTTCCAGAGAGAACAAGTGATTTTTTTTTGAAGGCAAGAAGTCCCTGAGATTGGTCAGTTCCCCGCTTGGTCAATCTGACACTGCGAGCACCACAAAGATGGCAGACAACCAAGTCAAGAAAGCTATGCCATTCTGCTTGAGCAAATGAGGTTGGACCGTGCAGCAGTTTTGGTTCACCCTTGCATGTGAAATCTGGGGGGTTCTGGCCTCATGGTCTGTTTGTTTGGGTGTTTTCTCCCATATTTCACCTTTGCTTATTAGCCCCTGATTGTTCACTGTTACCTGGGAGTCAGTAATTCTTGCTTTTCTTCCTCTTCATCATCTTCATGGTTTTCTGCAAATTCAGAAATGTCCAGACAGAAATTAAAGAGTGCCACTTCACCTGTTATTAACAGGAAGGCCTTCATAGGCATGGAGACATAAATTTTCTATGTTGAGGACAGGATACACTAAGAGAAGTTCACTGAAAAGATCCCATGTTTTGACTTGAAAGAAATGGCAAGCATGAAAGGCTGATCGACTAGACACAATGCCCCTGATCTGATGGATAACCATGATGGCATGCTGTGAGTCTAATGGACAAAGATATGATACCTTTTGTTCTGCAGGTCACTGGATACTGTCCCAGGTGCCCGCTGGACTTGCCAACATAAATCCTCATTCCCTTTGCAAAGCTGGTCCCTAGAATCAGGGGCTCTATGTCTCCGGTCCCTGGACTGAGGGACTCTATGTCCCCTCCCATTTCTCACAAAGAACCTATTCTGTTCTTAAGTGAAGGATAAAAACCTCTATGTGAGGATTAAAGATGGTGGCATGAGAGGTGAGACAGAGGCTTCCTCCTAAAACTGCATATAATATGAAAATATAATTAATACAACTACTCTTGAAAAAGCAACAGGAAAGAGGACTGCAACTGTATACACCTGGAGACAAGAGCAGACCTCAAAGAAAAGGGTAATGTATTAAAGCTATGGCCCTGTAGGATCCAAACCCTTCCCCCACCACAGCTTACCAATGGGAGGAAGACGAACGGAGCAGGGAGGGACTGGAGATCTGGGACTGCTGAATACCTAACTCTGGAGATCTGCTCTGGGAGCACAAACCTACATTTCATGGTGCTTGCATGATACTCTCATAATTAGGGGGTTGGAAAGCTAAGACAGGCAGAATTCCTGGAGAGACTAAGATTCCAGCTGCTTGTGGAAAGCAGGGATCCATATCCAGCTGCTCTGGAACAAAAGAAAGGCGGGCAGTCTGGGAGACTTCTTAACAAAGAAGCCCTTAGCAAGAGGGCTGCTAAAGGGGCAAGGACTGCACAGAGCTTACTGCTCTGGAGAGAGGACAGGTAGACAAAATTGTCCAGTGCACTCTGCTCAGCAGGTTGGGAGCTTTCACGATCTTCAGGTGCTCCAGCTCCCTGGCTGCCTACACAGCTCCAAGAACCCCTTCCATGATAGGCCGCCTACTGCACCTTTCTCTTGGCCAGCCACACTGGGCTTGCAAACCGGAAAACCCTACACTGGCGTTAGGCCAGTCAGAGGGAAGATCTGTCTACAGCAACTAAAAACACAAAGCACAGAGCCTTATACCTGTGTACTCGGCCCACTGGTTCAAGCAGTGGAGACAGGCATAGCAGCCAGGAAGCAGGAAACAGCTCCTTTCTCCCCCAAGCACGAAAACCACTCCCCTGCAACCCCCAACATTACTTCAGGGGCTGAGCAGCTCCAGAGAGTAGAGCTTCTGGGCACTAGAGGGCACCATACACAAATATGAAATGACAAAGGAACCTGGTCCAGAGTAAAATTATTAATACAACGCCTGAGAAAGATTAAAATGATATTGACGTCATGACTCTCCCTGAAAGGGAGTTCAAAATAAAAATCATTAACATGCTCATGGAGGTACGAAAAGATATTCAAGAACTCGAGAATGAACTCCAGTCAGAGATCCAATCGTGGAAGAGCACAATGGACGGTATTAAAAGCAGATAGAATATGGTGGAGTTGATGATAAATGAAATAGAAACTAGAAAAGAGGAATATAAAGAAGCAGAGGCACAGAGAGAATAAAGGATCTCTAAGAAAGAAAGAATATTGAGTGAACTGTGTGACCAATCCAAATGGAACAATTTTCGCATTATAGGGGTACCAGAAAAGGAGGGGAGAGAAAAGGAATAGAAAGTGTCTTTGAGGAGGTGATTGCTGAAAACCTTCCCTAATCTGGGGAAGGAGATAGTCTCTCAAGCCATGGAGGTGCACAGATCTCCCAACACAAGGGACCCAAGGAAGAAAACACCAAGACATACAGTAATTAAAATGGCAAAGATCAAGGAAAAGGACAGACTATTATAAGCAGGCAGAGAGAGAAATCAGATCACATACAAAGGAAAGCCCATCAGGCTATCATCAGACTTCTCAGCAGAAACCTTACAGGCCAGAAGGGAGTGGCATGATGTATTTAATGCAATGAAGCAGAAGGGCCTTGAACAAGGATTACTTTATCCAGCAAGATTATGATTTAAATTTGAAGGAGGGATTAAACGATTTCCAGATAAGAAAAAGCTAAGAGAATTTACCTCCCACAAACCATCTCTACAGTGTATTTTGGAGGGACTGCTATAGATGGAAGTGTTTCTACGGTTTAATGGCTGTCACCACAGGTAATAAAACCACAGAAAGAAAGTAGAACAGCTAATTACAAAGCAAATGCAAAATTAAATTAACTATCCCAACGTCATTAAGGGATAGACAAACAATACAAAATATGATACCTAATATATAAAGAATCGAGGAGGAGAAAAAAAAGGAACCTTTATATTGTGTTTGTAATAGCATATTAAGTGAGTTGAGTTAGACTCTTAGAGAGTAAGGAAGTTAACCCTGAACCTTTGGTAACCACGAATCTGAAGCTTGCAATGCCAGTAAGTACATACCTATCCATAATCACCCAAAATGTAAATGGACTGAATGCACCAATCAAAAGACATAGAGTCACTCAATGGATGAAAAAACAAGACCCATCTATATGCTGCCTACAAGAGACTCACTTTAAACCCAAAGGCATACACAAACTAAAAGTGAAGGGATGGAAAAAGACATTTCATGCAACTAATAGGGAGAAAAAAGCAGGAGTTGCAGTACTTATATCAGACAAAATAGACTTCAAAACAAAGAAAGTCACAAGAAACAAAGGACATTACATAATGATAAAAGTGTCAAAAACAACAGAAGATATAACCGTTATAAATATCTATGCACCCAACACAGGAGAACCTACATATGTGAAACAAATACTAACAGAATTAAAGGGGGAAATAGATTTCAATGCATTCATTCTAGGAGACTTCAACACTCCACTCACTCTGAAGGACAGATCAACCAGACAGACAATAAGTAAGGAGACAGAGGCACTGAACAACACATTAGAACAGATGGACCTAACAGACATCTACAGAACTCTACACCCAAAAACAACAGAATACACATTCTTCTCAAGTGCACATGGAACATTTTCAAGAACAGATCATATACTAGGCCACAAAAAGAGCCTCAGTAATTCAAAAGGATTGAAATTGTACCAACCAGTTTCTCAGACCACAAAGGAATGACACTAGAAATAAATTAGGCAAAGAAAAAGAAAAATCCCACAAACACATGGAGGGTTAATAACATGCTCCTAAATAATTAATGGATCAATGACCAAATAAAAACAGAGATAAAACAATACATGGAGAAAAATGACAATAATTCAACACCCCAAAATTTGGGGGACGCAGTGAAGGCCGTGCTAAGAGGAAAGTATATTGCAATACAGGCCTACATCAGGAAAGAAGAACATTCCCATATGAGCAGTCTAAACTCACAATTAATGAAACTAGAAAAAGAAGAACAAATGGGACCCAGAGTCAGTAGAAGGAGGGACATAATAAAGATTAGAGCAGAAATAAATACAATCGAGAAGAATAAAACAATAAAAAGGATCAACAAAAGCAAGAGCTGGTTCTTCGAGAAAATAAACAAAATAGATAAACCCCTAGCCAGACTTATCAAGAAAAAAAGAGAGTCTACTCACATAAACAGAATCAGAAATGAGAAAGGAAAGATCACTACGGACAGCACATAAATATAAAGAACTATTAGAGAATACTATGAAAAATTATACGCTAACAAACTGGATAACCTAGGAGAAATGGACAACTATCTAGAAAAATACAACCTTCCAAGGCAGACCCAGAAATAAACAGAAAATCTGAACAGACCAATTACCAGCAACAAAATTGAACTGGTAATCAAAACCTACCTAAGAACGAAATGTCTGACCCAGATGGCTTCAACGCTGAATTTTATCAAACATTTAGTGAAGACGTAATACCCATCCTCATTAAAGTTTTCCAAAACGTAGAAGAAGAGGGAATACTTCCAAACTCATTCTATGAGGCCGTCATCACTCTAATACCAAAACCAGGCAAAGACACCACAAAAAAAGAAAACTACAGACCAATATCACTGATGAACATAGATGCAAAAATACTCAACAAAATATTAGCAAACCAAATTCAAAAATATATCAAAAGGATTATCCACCATGATCAAGTAGGATTTATTCCAGGGATGCAAGGATGGTACAACATTCGAAAATCCATCAACATCATCCACCACATCAACAAAAAGGACAAAAACCACATGATCGTCTCCATAGATGCTGAAAAAGCACTTGACAAAATTCAACATCCATTCATGATAAAAACTCTCAACAAAATGGGTATAGAGGGCAAGTACCTCAACATAATAAAGGACATAAATGACAAACTCACAGCCAACAATATACTTAACAGCAAGAGGCTGGCTGAAAGCTTTTCCTGTAAGTTTGGGAATAAGACAAGGATGCCAACTCTCCTCACTTCTATTCAAATAGTACTGGAGGTCCTAGCCACAGCAGTCAGACCACACAAAGAAATAAAAGGCATCCATATTGGCAGGGAAGAAGTTACACTGTCCCTGTTTGCAGAAGACATGATATTTTACCTAAAAAATCCTAAAGAATCCACTCCAAAACTACTAAATCTAATATCTGAATTTAGCAAAGTTGAGGGATACAAAATTAATACGCTGAAATCTGTGGCATTCCTATACACTAACAATGACCTAGCAGAGAGAGAAATCAGGGAAACAATTCCATTCAAAGTTGCATCAAAAAGAATAAAATACCTAGGAGTAAACCTAACCAAGGAAGTGAGAGACCTATACTCTGAAAACTACAAGACACTCATGAGAGAAATTAAAGAAGATACCAATAAATGGAAACACATCCCGTACTCATGGATAGGAAGAATTAATATTGTCAAAATGGCCATCCTGCCCAAAGCAATCTACAGATTCAATGCAATTCCTATCAAAATACCAACAGCATTTTTCAATGAACTAGAGAAAATCATTCTAAAATTCATATGGAACCACAAAAGACCCCGAATAGCCAAAGCAATCCTGAGAAGGAAGTATAAAGATGGGGGGATTATGCTCTCCAACTTCAAGCTCTACTACAAAGCCACAGTACTCAAGACAATTAGGTACTGTCACAAGAACAGACCCATAGACCAATGGAACAGACTAGAGAGCCCTGATATAAACCCAAACATATATGGCCAATTAATATATGATAAAGGCGCCATGGACATAGAATGGGGAAATGACAGCCTTTTCAAAAGCTGGTGTTGGCAAAACTGGAGAGCTACATGCAAGAGAATGAAATTGGATTACTGTCTAACCCCATACACAAAAGTAAACATGAAATGGATCAAGGACCTGAATATAAGTCATGAAACCATAAAACTCTTAGAAGACAACATAGGCAAAAATCTCCTGAATATAAGCATGAGCGACTTCTTCCTGAACGCATCTCCTTGAGCAAGAGAAACAAAAGCAAAAATGAACTCATGGGACTACATCAAACTAAAACGTTTCTGTACAGCAAAGGACACCATCAACAGAACAAAAAGGCATCCTACAGTATGGGAGAATATATTTGTAAATGACATATCCAACAAGGGGTTAACATCTAAAATATATAAAGAACTTACATGCCTCAATACCCAAAAAGCAAATAACCCAATTAAGAAATGAGCAGAGGATATGAAGAGACAGTTCTCCAAAGAAGAAATTCAGATGGCCAACAGACACATGAAAAGATGCTTCACATCACTAATCATTAGGGAAATGCAAATTAAAACCACAAAAAGATATCACCTCACACCGGTAAGGATAGCCACCATCCAAAAGACTAAGAACAGCAAATGTTGATGAGGATGCGGAGAAAGGGGAACCCTCCTACAGTGGTTGTGGGAATGTAAGCTAGTTCAACCATTGTGGAAAGCAATATGGAAGTTCCTCAAAAAACTAAAAATACAAATACCATTTGACCCGGAATCCCACTCCTTGGAATTTACCCAAATACAACTTCTCAGATTCAAAAAGACATATGCACCCCTATGTTTATTGCAGCACTTTCTATAATAGCCAAGATATGGAAGCAACCTAAGTGTCCATCAGTAGATGAATGGATAAAGAAGAGGTGGTACATATACACAATGGAATACTATTCAGCCATAAGAAGGAAAGAAATCCTACCATTTGCAACAACATGGATGGAGCTGGAGGATATTATGCTCAGTGAAATAAGCCAGGTGGAGAAAGACAAGTGCCAAATAATTTCCCTCATTTGTGGAGCATAACAATGCAGCAAAACTGAAGGAACAAAATAGCAGCAGACTCAGAGACTCCAAGAAGGAACTAGTGGTTACCAAAGGGGAGGGGTGTGGGAGGGCACATGGGAGGGTGGGAGAAGGGGATTGTGGGGTATTATGTTTAGTACACATGGTGTGGGGGATCACGGGGAAAACAGTGTAGCACAGAGAAGGCAAACAGTGAATCTGTGTCATCTTACTACACCGATGGACAGTGACTACATTGGGATATGGGTCGGGACTTGATAGTATGGGTGAATGTAGTAACCACATTGTTTTTTCATGTGAAACCTTCATAAGAGTGTTTATCAATAATACCTTAATAAATAAATAAACAAAAAACAAACAAATAAATAAATAAACCTCTGTGCATGCAAGTTGGCTTTTATAGTGTAATAGAGTGAAATTTTCTTTATGGAAAGCGTTCCAGTATAAACCAATGTAACTGTCATGAGATGCTACTATTTTAAGTATATCAACCCCATACATTTAAGGGTTTTATGTTTTTTTGAAGTACATTCATGAACATTCCCTCATTTAATAGTTATAACTACTATGCAGTACCCCTATTTTACCGATGAGGAAACAGAAATCCAGGAATGATAAATCAATCACTTGCTTATAGTTATAAAAGCCAGTGCTCACCAGGAGCCTGAAAAACTCATTCTCAGTCCAAGGTTCGTTTCATGCTAGAAAGCTGCCTCCTGAAATATCCTCCTTTCTGTGCTTTACACCGGGTGGGTGCGGCCTCCTGCCCCAAAGGCCATGTTGCATCAGGGAGGAAGCAGACCGCTGGCACAGTCTGACCACCCTTGGCATTTCTCTTCTCTGTGGCCACCCAGCCTGTCCTGGTCCTCTCATGGCCCCACATGCGACATGGAACCAGGACAGCTGCTAACAACATTCCTAGTGGAGCTGTGGAGTCTTTGTGAGCCGGGGACCTCCGCGCAGTCAGAGCCCATGGCCACCTTACCTGAGCTGAGTGTGTGAGCAAAGCGCTCTTCGAGGCTGTGTCCCTCAGCCAATTGCTCTTGGAAGTCCTGCCCTGGGTAGTTGTCAGGGTCATCGTGGGTGAGGAGGTCCTGGAAGTGCTGACTGAGTAGGACAGAGACTTCTCTCCCTTCCTGTATCTTCTGGCATAAATGGGTCAGCTCTCGTGTCTGACTATCAACGAGGAAATAGTATTCCCTAAGGTGGGATAGAAGAAAACACATCAGCATTGAAATGGGGTAATGATACACAATAAGGGGTTTGAGAGATTTCTATGAGAATATTCCCAAAATGCCTTTCAAGTGTAACTCTGCCTCATTTTGCTGAACCACATATATATGTGTATTTTTTGCACTTTATATGCAGAGACCCAGAGAAAACATGCACTTGAAGCACTTTAGATTCCAAGAGATCTCGTGATCTTCACGCTTTCTGTAAATGCTGGTACATGACATTCATTTTTATTTTGTCTGGTTACTTTCCTTGTCATGAAATACACCTGCCAACATGCGGAAGGCAGATCTGTATCTTACTCCATCCCACCTTAGGGAATATGATTTTCTTATTCATTATGAGGCACAAGAGCTGACCCAGTTATACCAGAAGTTACAGGAAGGGACAAACGTCTCTGTCCCACTCAGTCAGCACTTGCAGGACCTCCTCACCCACGATGACCCTGACAGCTATGCAGGGCAGGGCTGCCAAGAGCAACTGGGGAGAGACGTAGGCTGGCACAGCACCTTGCCCGAATAGAGAAGATAAGGAGTCATCTCTAAAAGTGCAGAAAATCCGTTAGCCTGGTTAGTTTCCTGGGAGTGAGACAGATTACAAATTCTACTAAGGCAACACACGATCCAAATTAGATGCATCAATGAAACCAGTATCATCAGCAATTTTTGTTCTTCCTTTGTGCTACCTTTGACCTCTGGGTCTCTTCTTTCCAGAACCCTCTCCATATCATTTCCCCCCCACCCCGATCTTTCATTGTTACCTGGGGGTCACTGATTCTTGTTCATTCTTGTTATCTTCAAGATTTTCTGCAAACAAATTTGGGAGTGTCCTTTCAGCTATCAGGTAGTCCCGCTTCACCCATAAGAACACAGTGACACATGACCTATCTACATGTGAGTTCAGAAAGGTCTCATGTATTGTCTTTCAAGAAATGGACTGCCCTGGTCTTCTGATCCATCAGGCAAAGTGGTCCTGATCTGATAGATCACCCTAATGGCATCCCTGTGTTTAGGGATAAAATAAAAGTTTATTTTGTTGCCCAGATCAACAGATACATGTCCAGCTCCCCTCAGGGCTTCTCCAGCTGTATGCTCCCCCCGGCCACAAAGCTGGTTCCCAATTCATTGGTCTGTGTCCCACTATGCCTTTCACAAAGAACCTGCTGCTTTGCCGAGGAGAGAAAAAACCATTCTTTCCCAGGACTCTCATACATCTGGGTGCTTCATGCAGACATCCAAGTCTGCTGCTTCTGTTCACCAGGGAAATTTTTCTCCATGTGAGGTGCTAAGCATTCCAGTGTAAACCAACAATCCACTACAGGATTCTATTATATCAAGTACTGAAATCAAGTCCAGTGAGTGGCTTTATCGTATTTAAAGTACAGCCATAAATGTTCTCTATTTGAATGCTACAGCTATCAGGCAACACAGCTTTTAATCATTTTAGAGATGAGGAAACAGAAATCCAGAAATAAAAATCAACCACTTGCCCATGGTTAGTAAAGATAGCACTCAGACTGGAGCCTGGGGACTTTCACAATGAGTCCAGGGCTCTTTTCGTGCAAACAAGCTGCCACCTGTTCACATCCTCATTTCTGTACTTTACACCGGGTGGGTGCTGCCTCCTGCCCCAAGGGCCAAGTTCCATCAGGGAGGAAGCAGACCGCTGGCACACTCTGACCTCCACCAGGAACATTTCTCTTCTCTGTGGCCACCCAGCCCGTCCTGGTCCTGTCATGGCCCCACATGTGACATGGAACCAGGTCAGCTGATAACAACAGTCCTAGTGGAGCTGTGGAGTCTTTGTGAGCTGGGGACCTTGAAACAGCTCCATCTAGTCAGAGCCCTACGGCCGCCTTACCTGGGCTGAGTGTGTGGGCAAGGCACTCCACCAGCCTGTGTCCCTCAGCCAGTTGTTCTTGGATGCCCTGCCCCTGGTTGTTGTCAGAGTCATCGTGGGTGAGGAGGTCCCTGAACTGCTGATTGAGTGGGACAGAGATTTCTCTCCCTTCCTGTAACTTCTGGTCTAAGTGGGTCAGCTCTTGTGCTTGATCATGAATTAGGGAATAACATTTCCTAATGTGGGATAGAAGGAAACATGTCAGAATGGAAATGGGGTAATGATACATGATAAGGGTTTCAACAGACATTTCTGTGATCTATATCCCTTAAAACCTCTCCACATAGAATTCTGGCATGTGTTTCGTGACTGCTCATAATTTTAAAAAATATTTACATGCTGAAACGTGAATTTCTGAGGCAAGAGTTATTTAGATCTTACTCCTTCATGATATGAATTTTCTTCTGTTTTTTTTTTCTAGTTACATTTCCTCCCATGAAATACCTGCCAACAGATGAATATGAACAATAGAGAAAGTAGACATGTATCCCTCTTTGATTTTAACCATGGAGAGAAGACCAGGTGGTGTGTGCAAGCACAGAATCCTAGTTCACCTGGATGACCCTATATTACTCAACTTGCAAAGTTCAGAAGAAGTGACAATCAATATAGCAACAGCAATGTTCCTAAAAGAGATACTCATGGTTGGCTGGTTGAATGAAATAGGTGTATTCAGTAGTTTTAGTTTGTCCCTGGGATCTCCAGATGAAACCTCTGTCACTTTAGCATTCCCAGTCCATGATTATGAGAGTTACCTGGAGGCCACTGGCTCTTGTCCTTTCTCAGCCTTATGATTATTTTGATTTTCTGAAAATAAATTCAGACAGGGCCAATCACACCACACAGTTCCTGCTTCACACTCTGCAAACACATGGGCTGATATAAACACAATGATGTAAATTTTCTCTGAGCAAAACCTGGTTTTTGAGAGGAACATGGCAGGAGGCCTCAAGCTGGGCCTTGTGAGAAGTGGGCAGGCCTGCTTTCCCGAGCCATTGAGAGGACTATCTCAGACCTGGTAGATCACCACCACAATATCCTCTGCCCTGAGCTGAGTGAACAGGTAAACATACTCGGTCCCCCAGAGATCACAGGGGACACATGTAGTGACCTTCAAGAGGTGCTGCTGAAAGGTTCAGCTTTGTTCCAACAGATACTCTAGTTCTCGTTGCTACAGAAGAGATTATACACTAAAACTAGACTGATGGATGGGATCTATAGACCCCCAAACAGGAAATAGTACTTGGTACTTTAGAGAGCTCAGGATATTTGCCAGTTCATAGAGGTGGGGGATGCTGGGGCCCATGTCATATTTTCAGAGAAAACTCCAGTCATGGAGTGACAGAGGTGTTTTGTTTTGGTACTCAGGCTGCTTAGCAAGGACAGCTTAACTTAGAAGTGATAGGCACTGGTGTTCAGAGCTGAGGAACCAAGGTGACAGCATCTCTAAAGATATAGGCAGGACTACCAACCTACTGTCCAGGAATAGTAACTAGTAAGAGCATTGCAGGAGAGATCAGGTACCCCATCTTTGAAGTAGGAGCTCGTGCAGTGCCCTGCTATGCACAGCCATCAGTGGTGGCCAAGAGTTTGTTATGATCTCTTCAATCTCCCCACTCTGGTTTGCCTTGTGTTCATCATCCTATACTTGGCACTGGGGCCCAGGATAGCAGAGATTTCCCTGGGACTAGGAAGAGTGTACAGCTACCTAGTGTATGTGATGTGCTTAAATCAGAATCCTAGACTATGATTCAAACCAAGATGCATCTTCAGAGCCTGCTGGCAAAGAGGCATCTATCTGTCTCTGTACACTGGACAGAGAGGAGTGAGGACAAGCAACATGGCAGTTACCCAGGACACCGTGTGGAGCTTTGCTCTCTTTAGCTACATCCAGAGCAGAGTAGACGTCATGCTCATTGGGCAAGACACTGGTGCTGGCAGTCTGGGATTCAGATAGGTCGTGGTGACTGGAAGAAGTCATATGACATGTGACTTGGGTCAGCGGGTCCTGCAGGACTTCATTCACTTCCTTCTTCTTCTGTACCTCTATGCTCAGGCTAGTGGGATGAAGAGTATGATTAAACTAAGAGGGACTGGATACAAGATTCCCAGGTTGTCCTCATTGGAGGCATAGGAAGTGGTCACACACTGCAAGGTAAAATCCCCTCGAAGAGAAAGAAAACAGTCCTCCTTTGATGAGGGCAAGGTGTGGCTGCCTTGAGGGGCAGGAGAGAGAGGAATAGGTATTCAAAGACCTGGTTAGATAACATGTCAGGAGTAAGGAGACAACTCTCCTTGTATGGTACAGTTATGACACACAGCAGACACAGAGAACCATAATAGCCTCATGCACAAATTGTATTGAACTTTACATATAGTAGCCAAGGGAATGAAGGTTCTTGAGGCATTGTAGATTCCCAGAGATCTCTGCTTTCTAGACCTTTCTATCAATATTGTGACATGCCTTGTTTTGTTTTTTTTCTGATCTAGTTACACTTCCTGCTATTGACCCCTGCCAACAGGCTAAGGCCAACCATGAAGAAAGCAGATATGCATCTCATCCTGAGTTTAGCCATCTAGGAGGAACAGATGCATTTGGTCAGTACAAAAAATTTCGTGTGACTCGTTACTTTCCCTAAGGTGAGACTGACAAGTGCCACAGAGACAACAGACAACCTTTTTAGAAGGCTGTTTCCTCAGAGGTTGAGTGAATGTAATCACACAACCAGCAGTTTTGTTTACCTTTGCATTTGAAATCTGTGGCTACTTTTGACCTCTTTGTCTGTTCACTTGTGGAACCTCTTCGTACTTTACCCATCCTCTTCCAGGCCCTGATCATTCATTGTTACCTGGGTTCCAGTGATGCTTTTCCTTCTTCATCCTCTGTATCTTCATGATTTTCTGAAAATGAATTCAGAAATATGCAGTCAGGCATTAAGTAGTTCCACATCTACCCATTAAAAGCACAGTGGCCTATCTGGGCACGGAGCCATAAATACCTATGTATGATTTCAGTACACACTGATAGAAGTGTACTGAAGAGTCTTATATTTTGTATTTAAATAAATGGCCCCTGGCTTGTTGTTATGATCCATCAGATAAAGTTTCCCCAGTGTGGTATATCACCATCATGGCATGCTTTGCCTGAAATTGGAAAAACTGTTAAAAATGTCTTTTGTTCCCAAGATCACCATATACTTGTCCAGCTTCCCTCTGGACTTCTATAGCTGTATCATCTGTTTTGACATAAAGCTGGTTTCCAGCCACAGTGGAACAATAACCAATCCTCCCCCTCTTCCCTGAGGATGTCTGCAGAGACTTCCAGTTTCTGGAAGGCACGGGAGAATCTGGAAGCCATCACTCTTGTCCTCACAAGAAAAAAGCTGAACAAACTAAAAATTAACCTCTCTTCTTAGATCCATCAGAGAATGAAGGTCAGAGGGCAAACAGCTGCACCCAAAACCAGAGACACAGACAGGCAATTACAGCTCACTGGGGCAGAGAAGCCTAGGCAGGAGCCAGTACAGGGAAGAAAACTCAAGGTGTGACTGACTCATGGCTAGAGGCTCACTATGGAGAACTATGAGTTAAAAACACCAGCAGGCTAGTCTTAAGACGACCTCCACACTTCTGTGGAGCCTTTCCCAGAAGTCCTACAAATTTATCACAGTGAAGACCAGAGAAAAATCCCCTCTTGCTTCTGGCAGGGAGAGGAGAAAGTAAACATTTTGAAATACATCCATAGCATTCCATTTTTCCTGACAAGGCTGCCCTCAAAGCAACTGTTGTATCTGAGCCTAACCAACTGGGGTTTTACTAGATCCTAGCTGACCTGGAGGAAAGAAAACACCCAATTCCAGCCCCCATCAACCTTCCTTTTTCACTTGAGAGGTGGTAGGGAGAACCCTGAAAAGCACTCACGAAGGTCACAGCCCAGGGGCACAGGCTCACTAAAAGACTGAGACTAATCATCAGACTGGAGAATGTTTCCACATGGACACACACCTTACCGACACATCCCCAGGGCTCCTGTATGATAATAGGGAGTATGGTGGAAAGAGCTGCAAGTCTCAGACCTCTTTAAGCAGAAACCTCTAAGGAAACCAAGAAACCAAAGGAGACAAGAACAAGAGAGCCAGGGGAAATTTTAGCCTCTGACACCTACAACTACATTAAACAATAAACACAGCCTAACCCCAGGCAGATAGACAAAAGCTCACATGAAGGCCTATTTGCCTCAGTTCCTTTTACCCAGTACATTATGGTTGGCTTTCAACAAGAAAATCAGAGGACATACTGTGGGACAAAAAAACACAGTCTGGAAAATAGGACAGGCATATCAGAATCAGAATCAGACGCAGGTATGGAAGACATATTGGAGTGATAAGACCAGGAATTTAAAACAACTATGATTAATGTGCTAAGGGTTCTAATAGAAAAAGTGGACAACATATGGGTAATAATGTGAAAGCAGAAAGATGGAAACTGTCAGAAAGAATTTAAAGGAAATGCTAGAGATAAAAAACACCGTAACAGATATGAAGAATGTCTTTGATGGGCTCAACAATAGACCAGATGTGGCTGAGCAAAGAATTTGTTGAGTTCAAAAAATTATCAATAGAAACTTCTAAGACTGAAATGCAAGGGGAAAAAAGAATGAAAAAGAACAGAATATCCGAGAACTGTGGGACAAACACAAAAGGTGTAATGGAATATAGAAGGGGAAGAGAGGAAAAAAGAAGAAATATTTGAAGCAATAATGACTGAGAATTTCCCAAAGTTAATTACAGATGCCAAACTACAGGTCCAGAAGCTTATTACAGAAAAAAATTCCAAGGAGATCCTTACGCAAGGAAAAAGCCCCATCACTAAACAGAGAGCGTAGGATGGAGACCCCAAAAGCCCCAGTGGCAACAAGAGTGACTCAGCTGGAGCATGGCAAGTTCCTTGTCCAGGTGGCCTTTCAGTGGGAAATGTCCCTGTTCCAGGAAGGGTGCCTGCATGATGAGGGACGCAAAGAGGACCCTGCTTCCCTGGTCTGGGCTTTTAGCACCTCCACTGTCCATTAAGGTTTCTCTTCTATCTTAAATGTTGGGGGATCTTAGTTGTCATATGGGTCATTTTCTTATAAAGACCTGTAATTTTACTCTCCTCCTGGAGAAAAGAAATGGCTGAGAGATAAGTTCTAGGGTTTCTCCTAAGCCACCTGGGGGAGCTGGAAGAAACCATGACTGATTGAAATCAGGTCAATACAGAGGATCTGGAGGGGCATGAGGTCATGGGGGCAGCCTCTCATGGAGACAGAACCACGGCATGGTCAATGTCAGATCTATTCAGGTGGAGAGGACATATCAACCAGTTCCGTGAGCAGGGTACCCAGCCATGTCATTGCAGACTTCTGACCTAGAGAACTGCGAGATAGCAAGTGTGTGTTCTTCCAGACCACTGTTTTCGTGATCTGTTAATATGTAACAATAAGGAACGAATTCAGATGTGTATCTCTATTCTCCAGATGTTCTAACTTTCAGAAACATCTATATTAATCCCTGTAAGAAAGTGCAAAAAACAAGAAACCCATTAGAAATCTCGTGCTCACCTTCATGTGACCATTGCCAAGCTCTTGGGACACCAAGGACACTATGAAGGGCATTGCAGGTGCTGGAGGAATGTCTTCTTAATGTTACCAGCCAAATTTCTGAAAGAATAAAGATGGCATAACACTTAACTCCATGTGATGTCATCTGTGAACTCATCATCTATCTCTATGTTCTATGGCAGATCTTTCTCACTGCTTGTTCTCCCGAGCTCACCCAACAAGATTTTATACCAAGTTACGAGTGTAGATGAGCCACTTCAAGGAAAGTGATAGAATAGCTCCTCTCTTAAGCTCCCCCAAAGTCCTTTGAATGTAATCTTTCCTCTTATTTTCACTAGAAAGAAAGAAAAGATCTATTTTTTATTTTTATTCTATCAAAAATTTAACTTAAATGTCTCTGTTTTCCAACCTTTATGCTGCTCAAGCCCCTTCATGGAGCCCTCCCTCCTCAGGGTGACTGACAGTTCCCAATTCTCCCTAGCCTTGGCTTTCTGTCAGTGGAAGTAAGGTAAACCCAGCCTCAAATCTCTTCTATGAACCAGCCTCTCACCCTCAAAACCCAGAAAAATGTGTAAACCCAACAGGCAGCAGCATTCACCAAGTAAGAGTGATATATTTGCACTGCTCTTGCCTCAGATTATCTAAGAGAACAGGGAAGTAATGAAATCCAGCAGAAAAAAAATCAGATTGATGTCAGCTTTTCCAGAATACCACTTAGGTTAGGCCAAAATTGTAAACTCATCTGAGTACTAATCTCTCAAGAGTTTAACTGTTAGCAAAAATAAATGGTAGGTACAGATGCTATCCAATGTTAGCAAGAGGATGGAGAAGAGAATACTCTCAGAAATAATTGCGAATGTGAATCAGTAAAGCTTCTAGGCAAAGCAATAGGGCAGAAATTAGCTAAATCAGATATGTTCAAATATATTTATAAACTTATCAGTTCCCTTTACAGGAAGACATTCTAGAGAAATACACAAGTGTTGATGAAGAAACATAGATATATTTAGATGTCCCTGTAGCATTGTTTGCAATAATAAAAATTGGAACCAATTTTACTCCATCAATTGGGAACACTTATCAATAATGACCACCCCTATCCTGAGGAGGTCAGTAGTTGTTTGAATGAACAAGGCAGAAAATAAATATGATGGTGATGCAATGGTAAGAGTAGTTATTATGTGCCAGGCACTGGGCCCAGTGCTAGGACAGACCATGCAGGAAGAACTCCTGTTGGACCCTTTTTGTGTGTGTGTCAAGGTAGAAGAGCCAGGGAGAGGCTTTTATTTAGAGAAAGCAAGAGGACAGAGCTCCTGGCTCAGGCCAGGAGGGGACAAGAGAGTCCCCCTGTTTGACCCACTTTTAAATGAGAAATTGGGCCACAGAAAAATCAAGAAACAGTCAAAGTCACACTGTTACCCAGTCAGGTTTGCACCTATGGCTTGTGAGACAAGAATGTCCTCTTGTGTTCTCTATTTTAAGGATTTCCAATAAGAAAGAAAATACCAGACCCGCCACCCTGAACTCATCAGACACTCACAGCTGACTGTTTTGCTCTCATGTTGGAAGTAGTGTCAGATATTGAATATCAGTCTCAATTAGATTACCCTGAGACTTATATAAAATGAGATAAAACGAGGCCTCGTAATTTTGCCTAGACACTGGCAAAAACAAGGTCACTGTGCAACCTATAAAATCCCAAACACCATCATCTTTTCATAGGAAATGAATGTTACTCCTTGACTCCAGTCATAGCATTGTGCATGCTGATTGACGGTGCTCAACAGAAGGTGGCCTGCTTCCTTCCATCCTCCCCCAGATCATACAACCAAAGCCCAAACCCTGTACTCGTTTCTTTGGAACACCCACTTACCTACACCAAGAAGTGTGTTCTTTCTGGCCGCAAGGAATAAAAAAGCCAACGTGTTTCATGGGAGGTGTGTTCTGGCGACTTGGCTTAAGGGACCTGACACCAGCTTTCCAGGAATAAGCAGCTGTAAAAACCCAGCCTCGGGAAGGAAGGTTAAATTGTCTATGGGATACATAGGTGCTGAAACTCCAGAACTTGTTTTTACCATTAAAAAAAAAGGATTTTTTTTCTACCAAACCCTTCAGGGTGCAGGCAGGATCTTACCAAGTCTAGTTTAAATCTAATGGAGATTGAACATAAAGTTAGGAGAGAAAGAAGCTAGTAAAGAAAGTATTTATATTCACAAGGCTGTACAACCATCTCTATTCTCCTGATTCCAGAACATTTTCAGGCCCCAGAAAAAAAACCCACCCTCATTACAGTCACTCCCTACTCCCCCACCTCCCATCCTATAACAAATTTATTCACTATCTCCATGGATTTTCCTATTCTGCATATTTCACAAAAATGGAGTAGGTCAATAGGAGGCCTTTGGTATCTGGCTTCTTTTAGTTTTCCAAGGACATCTTGGAAAATGTTTGCAAAGTACATCCATTTATAACATGTATCAAGATTTTGTTTCTTTTTATGGCTGAATAATATTCAATTGTATTGCTACACCATATTGTTTAATATATTCATCAATTGGTAGACATTTAGATCATTTACACTTCCTGGCTATTTTGAATAATGCTACTCTAAATATTCACGTACAAATTTTATATAAATGTGTGCTTTCATGGGTATACTTCTTGGATTGGTCTATGCCTAGGAGTGGAGTTGCTGGATTGCATAGTGTTAGGGATGGAATTATGTCCCCCTAAAATTCATATGTGCAAGTCCTAAATCCCCATAAATTAGAATGTGACCTTGTTTGGAAATAGGGTCATTGTAGTTGTAATAAGTTAGGATGAAGTCCCACTGGGATAGGGTGGGCCCCTAATCTAAGGGCACTAGTGTTCATATACAAGAGAAATTTGGACACAGGCATGCAGAGAGAATGCCATGTGAACAAGAATGCAAAGACTGTGGCAACATGTCTGCAAACCAAGGAACACAGAAGATTGCTGGCCGACCACCAGAAGCTGGGAGCAGGGCCTGGAAGAGCTTCCTCCTGTGGACACCTTGATCTAGGACTTCCAGCTTCCAGAACTGTGAAAGAGTAACATTCTGTTCCTTCAGTCACCCAGTCCGAGGTACTTTGTTATGGCAGCCTTACAAACTAATACATTGGTAATTCTATGTTTAATTTTTGAGGAACTGATGAAGTGTTTCCAATGTGGCTGCACCATTTTACATTCTCACCAGCAATGTGTGTTTCACTTTCCTGTTATTAACATCTTTCATTACTGTGGCACATTTGTTACAACTAATGATCCAATGCAATTTTGAAATAATATAACAATGATAATGATACAAAATTATTAAGAGGTTTATAGTACACATTAGGGATCACCCTTGGTGTCATGCTGCTACGGATTTGACAGATGTACATGAATCCACAATTACAATAACATAGAGAATAGTTGCACTGCCCTAAAACTCCCCTGAGTGTCACCTATTCATTTCTCCCTCCCTCTTTCCCTCTGAACTCCTGGGAACTGTTGATTTTTTGCAATTTTCCTACTTTTGTCTTTTTCATAAAGTGATATAGTTGGGAACTGCACAGTATGTTGCCTTCTAAGATAGACTTAGCAAAATACATGTAAGTCTCTTACATTTTTTTTTGTAGCTTGATTGCTCATTTCTTTTGATCACTGAATACTATTGTGCTGTATGGATGTATCACAGCTCGTTTATCCATGTTCACTATTGAAGGACATCTTGGTTGCTTCCACTTGCGGCAGTTATGAACAAAGCTACTGTAAACATTCCCGTGCAGGTTGGACACAGGGTCTCAACTCCTTTGGATAAATATAAAGAAGTCCAGTTGCTAATCATATGGTAAGATTTTGCTTGGATTTATAAGAAACTGTCTTCCAAAGTGGCTGTACCATTTTGTATTCCCATCAGCAATGAATGAGAGTTCCTGTGGCTCCACATCTTGCCTCAAATTTGGTGTTGTCCATGTTCTAGATTTTAGCCGGTCTAGTAATCATGTAGAATTATTTTGTTGCTTTATTTCACAGTTTCTGGATGACATGCTGTTGGATATCTTTAGATATGTTTGTTTCCATCTGTATATCTTCTTCAACGAGGTGTATCTTCAGCTATTTTGTCCATTTTAAAATTTTGGTTGGTTTTTTTATTATTGAGTTTTAAGTCTTATTTTTATATTTTACACTCTGGTCTCTATAAGATATGTATTCTGAAGAGATTTTTTCACCTGGCCTATAGCTTGTTATTCATTCACTAAACAGTAATCACGAGTCATACTTCAGTGTTACCTTAAAAGTCCTTGTCAACCCCAAGGCATGTAGATTTTTCTCTCATGTTATTGTATAGGAGTTTTATAATTTTAAGTCTATAATCTATTTTTTGTTGTTATTTGTTGTTTTTTAGGAGAGCAAGTGAGAGACTTCTATTTAGAGATAAAGCAAGAGGACAGAGCTCCTGGATCAGGACAGGAGGGGACAAGAGAGCCCCAGAGTGGTGCGTTGTCTAGGGGTTTTGTAGGCAGTTGAGAGACAAAGGGCTAGGGATGCACACCTGTTAAGTGTTCCAAAATGTTTATCTTTGAAGAGACATTAAGTTTCTTATTAGTTTTCCTGGTTATTTACAAGAAATTTACTGCTCTGATTTCCTCCCAGGATAGCAGCTTCCTTGTCTGGGAGCATATCACTCAAGACTGCCTGCTTTGCTCCCAAAGGTGGGCTGAGTTATTGTCAGTTTGTTAAAGAGTATGTTAAGAAACTTGCTTTTTAACAAATTGGGTTTTAAAATGCAATCTTATCTTCAAGATGGAATCCTTCCTGTTTTTAATATGTTGTTTTGGGCTTTCTTGTTAAATTGCCCAGGTTGAAAATCACTTGATTAGGGCTGGAGGAAGGAAAGCAGCACCTGGTAAAGTCAAAAAAATAAGCTGGGCCAAAGCAAATCTCACAATGGATTATCTTGCTTTGTTTTTTCCGGAGGCCCTCACCCTACTCTGTCTAAGCCCATGGTCCCTGTTTCATTCCCTCTCTACAGATGGAGACCCTAGCTGCTGCTAGGGAGAGGGGGCAATGACCGCTCTGGCTGCTTCATGCTGAGAGGGGTGCAGTGAAGGGTGCAGCTAGGTCTCCATCACTGGTCGGCCAAGAGGCCTCAGGAAATGGGCATTTTCATCCTGGGTTCCATATCCATCATTGTTTGCAGTTTTATGGCTTCAAAAGGATTTAGAAAACTAGCTCCATGTCATAGTACCATGGGACTTCTGGGCCTGACATAGCTTGGACTTGCTTTCAGAGGTCCTGGAGTGAATCAGAGACATTTTGTGAATAATTTGGAATGTATACACAGCACTCAACTTTAATTATAGCACAGATCCCACCCTATGCTGCTGTTAAGATGTCTAGTAACATTCTATTTTGTATAACTGCTTGGTGAATTAAACTTAGTATTAAGGCCTTTGGAGTAAAATTAGTTAAGGATTTGATACGCCGAATTATATCTTCTAAACCAAGAGATGGTATAAAAATGGAGGCTAGGTGATCATACCAATGAAAAACACTCCTAGTCCACTGATGTTGGAGGCTTGGGAAGTTTGCACTGTGTGGGATGTTCTTAACCCAACATCCTTGCAACCAAGAAGTTCAGTTACTACACTTACTTAGTTCACTTGCTCTTAACAACCAAAACCTTCACTAAACATTACAAAGTCAAGCCTCTCTTTAAGTATTTTTTTCTTTTGAAAGATTTAAGCCAGGCTGTATTGCAAAAGATAAATCCTTCTGTCTCAAGGAGTCTAGTTTAAAAACCTCCCAATTTTTGAGGATAATGATGAACCCAATAAGTAGAACAGATTTCCAATAAAAGGATTTAGAAAAACAGTTTTATATTGTAGTCATCCCCAGGACTTTTGACCATTTTCTTTCCTTGTGGCAAAATAAATTTAGCTGCATAACCTTATTATATTGTATATTTCTCTCTAATCAGAGAGTTTGTATTGAGGCCAGGCTTGTGTGCAGAAGATAAGGCACTTCTTTTTCAGGGTTTGGGGATCAAATTGCTCCCAATTCTTCAGAATGCATGCCAGAGGTGTGTCTGACTTGAAACTTGAAGAGAAAGCTCCCATCTGGCCTTTTCTCTGTGAGGGCATCCCCTTGCCTTGGGGCCTGGGTGACAGTGGTCAGCTGCCTCCTCTGATGAGCCTCCTGGACTTAACCCTTTCTTACCAGTGTGGCCTGTACCACGCATTGATTTCCCTCTTGCCTTCCCACTCAGCAAGAGTGCCTCAGAGCTCTGGATTTAGTGGGACCTTACCAGCGTGCTCTTACTTTACGTCTTTTGGGAGTCCTAATCCAGACCCTAATTTCTTCTGCAAGGGCTTTAGCACAGTACACTTGGGATCTTTCTCTGAGAGGCCCCTGCCTGTCTGATAAGTGCAGGGACTGTGTGGCCTCTCGTTGCCAGAACAGTGGTTGGTCAGAGACAGAAGCCTGTTCCACCTCCCTGGGGCTGCAGGAAAGGAAATGCCGTACCCCAGGATGACTGCCTCTAAGGAAGAGAGGTCAATAGAATAGAGCCATTTACATGTTGGGCTCAGTTTTCAGCTTGACTACTTCACAAGCCTCATTTACGCCACACAGGAGAAAGTGGCACAGTCCCAAGAGGGCTGCTTTGAATGAGGAGCAGGGGAACTTTTTCTAAGGCCAAAGATAAAATTCAGACAGAGGCTGCCATGGACAGTTATGAAGGGGGGGGTCTGTACTCTCAAACACCAGTTTCTGCCACTGCCAGGGAATTATCCTACCAGTCACTCACTGTAAGAAATATGACATGTCAGATAAAGAGGTCAGGGGTCATCTGCGACTCTTCCATAGGCAGCAGCCTAGCCGGAGGTTCACTCAGCGCCATCAGATCAATCTGTTGGAGCCGAGATCCAAGGACCACTGTCTACTAGACGGGGCTGCCCCGAGAGGCTGCAGATTAGGATAGTAGGAAGTCAGCTGAGCCACTCCCCGACATTCCCGTCTGGAGGCGGGGGATCAAGGAGAAACACACACCGGGAAATCTACCCGAGACTTAAGACTGGTGGCCGACGCGAATAGTCTTTTAAGTGGCTAACGGGTGTCCAGACACATTTTTATGAAATAAAATGTACAGCATTTAGTCAAGAATAAGAGGGAAGCATAGATCTCCCACCTTGTTGTGAGCATCGGGTTCTGTGAAACTGATGAAGTTAGAGGCACACATAGAGCGTGTAAAGGAAGAAAAGAGCATCCTTGCCTCACTCCAAGGCCAGGGCGGCCTGACAAAGCAGGCTGGAAGTCAGACAGAGAAAGAGAGACACTCCTCACGGATACCCAGTCGGGCTGTCGGGGTCTGATTCGTGTGATTCCAGACACGCGGACCTTTGAGAAGCCGCTGACGTGTAGCCTCAGCCTAGACTCTCGCAGGTGCCCACGGCTTTCCTCGGTCCCTCGCATCCAAGGAGATGCCTCTGAAAGGGAATCCTGGCCTCCACTCAGCTGACTTTCCCGGCCCCCGAGGGAGACGGGGGATCCACTGAGGGAGACGCAGGGGAACCTGTCGCTCGAGACTTTGGGATCGGCAGCCAGGCTAGTCCCATTTAAGTGGCTGACAAGCGCCCGATGCTGTGTGCCACAGACGGCTTCCTTCTATGAGGACAGTGAAAGAAAAAGGCAGGTTTGGATGCTGATACTCACCTCCGAAGTGAACCCGGACGAGCCCCCAAAATGATGCCAGGGTTCTTGTTTGCGGAGTCAAAGAATGAACCTACCAAACACCCAAGGTAGGAGAGCCAGGGAGAGGCTTTTATTTAGAAATAAAGCAAGAGGTCAGACCTCCCAGCTCACTCCAGGAGAGGACAAGAGAGTCTCCATCTATAACCCATTTTGAATTAATTTTTGTGAAAGGTGTAATGTTTGTGTCTAGTTTCATTTTTTTGCATGTGGATGTCTAGTCAGGATTCATTTTTTTCCACCATACATATATCAAAATATCCAGTACTGTTCAGTAATAGCTTATTACACTCATTTTTGGTTTATTCTTCCTACATTTCCTCATGCATAAATGAACAAATAACTGTATATACTTCCTTGCATTATTAACATGAATGGCAACATACTAAAGATGCTCTTTTGCAGTATGCTTTCTTTACTTTAAAAATTACAAACCAAAATCATTCTGTATCAGTTCATAGACTAGGATGCATTCTTTGTCTTTTTTCAAATTATTTTATTAGCACATAGTGCAACAAAGTTATTGAATTACTCTATTTATTAGCATCCAGAGTCACTTGCAATGTTTTTCAGGGTCAAAAAAGTGCTTCACTGAATACCTCTGAAAAAACATATACATGGCTATTCAATGAATATTTGAACATACATGTCTCTATATATTTACACATATTATAGATAGATAAATATTGCTGGGGTGAGAACCATTAATGTTTGTGGATTTTAGGTATTTTATAGCTGAAGAACCTACATTCAATCCAGACATCTTTGGAAATGAGAAGTGAAAAGGAGGGATGAGAAATTCTAGGAGAGATTTTCAATTGCAAATCAGAAGAATATTTAAAAAAATAAAACTTTCAGATACATACTTAACATATGGAAATAACAGAAAATTCCCTGAATAAGTGAATTTTTCCCAACTCAAAAGTTGTTTTTTCCATTAATAAATTGTTTTTCTATGCAATGAAGCCTCTTTATTTAAAGATTCTATTATTTCTCTAGTTTAAAATTTAGATCCAATTCTTCATTGAAAGATTTTCATGCATATTGCATTTGAAAAGCATGTACTGCCCTGGGTCTATTTAGGAGTTCCGTCAACTGCTTATTCATAATTGACTGAAATATTTTACAGAATCTGATCCAGGCTGAGTCTGACAATGCTGTGAATTACAGAACAGTTCTTGATCTAAACAGTTGTCAGTCTATGGAAATCCACACAGCTTGAGGCTGTTATTTCAGAATGTTAATGTTCAGACCCTTAACTTTGTGGACATTTATTGTCAGGGGCTGTTGTCATTTATGATACCATGTTGTGAGAGCTCCTCCACCTTCTATACTAACCACAAACCTGTACTCACCTTTCCTTTCTCCTCCTCCCCCCTCCTTTCTGCTAGAGCACAAGAACAAGAAAGTTAACTCATTTAGCAATAGATGTTAGGAACCATGTGACACAAGAACAAAAGGACTCCATCTTGTTGTTTACTTCTTGGTCAGTTTCCCGCCACAGCTTCCCGCTAAGTCCTCAACCAGGTCCGTTGCTTACGTCAAAGACTACTGAGCATGTGCACAACTCGGTGTGTGATTGGACTTTGGAAGCTACCTCATTATCATAATGGGCAACCAACCAGAAAAAGCTACTCCCTACCACGCCCCTTCAAATGCTATATATTCCTTGCCTTTTCTGTTAATAAAGTAGAGCTTGACAAAAAACTGCAGGCTCTCCGTGTCATTTTGTCTCATCCCATTTCATAGGTAGTCGCGGCTCCCCCGAGATCTCCCACGTCTTAAGAAGCCCTCGCTGGCGAGGACAACTGGCGCCCAACGTGGGGCTCGAGGATCGTAGCCCGCCTACCTAGAAGAGAAAGTAGTCGCAGCTGCGCAGGATTCATCGGGCTATCAGCTCGAGAGCCGCCCGATCGGTGACGACGAAAGCGGACGGCTAACGGGTAGGTCCATTCGGACGTTCTCTTAACTCAAAATGGGACAGGAACTGTCTAAGGAGGCGCAGTTCTTAAAAGATATTCAACAGTGCCTCCGAGAGAGAGGGGCACACGTTAAAAAACAGGATCTCTTGAAGTTTTTTCAGTATATCCAGAAAGTCTGCCCTTGGTTCCCCCAAGAAGGAATCGTAGACCCCAAACGCTGGGACCGTGTAAGACTTTGCCTTCAGGCACATTATGAAGCTGTTGGGCCTGAGAAAGTCCCTATTCAAACCTTTTCATACTGGAACATGATAAATGACATTTTCTCTCATGCCAAAAACTTTCACCCCTCTGCAGCCCAAGCTGTTGTCTCCGCCACTAAATTTCTTGCTACCTCCCCCACTCCGTCTCGGGCACCCTCTAGACACACTGTTGTGGAAATTCCTCCTGAAGATCTCCCATCTCCACCCTCTCCTCCCTCACCACCTCCGCTCTCTTCTCCCCCTTCGCCCGTACTTTCTGAACGGCCTCCGCCTGCCTCTATCTACCCTGTTCTCCCCTCTGATCCTGAGCCCTTTCCCTCAGAGGACCCCCCCCCTCATCCTCTTCCTAGTCCTCAAAGTAATCGCCCTCCTCCATACGGCGGCTGCGGCCACTCCTTTCCCCCCCATTTTCACAAACCTCCACCTCTTTGCGCCCCTGTCATAGACCCACAGCTTCGCTCCCTAATCTCTCATTCGCAGGCTGCACTTACTTCTGACATAAAAGACCTTAAAAACATGATTCAACTACAGACCGAGCGCAACGCTCTCGTTAAAGAACTCCAAGGCCTTCAACTCTCGCTTACCCAGCCTGTCAGCTCTCTTAACCTTCCCCAACACTTCAATCCGGTTCCTTCTTACCCTCCTAAACCTCATAAAAAACTCTCAGCCCCTAAGCATAAAACTCCCTTTGTCTTTCCCGTTTGCACCCGTTCCTCAGATAACCCTGCCGCTGCCGACGGCTTATCTACCACGGCTGCCGCCGCGCCATTTGATAGTGAAAGTAACCATTCTCTCCGCATGCGCTCCTCCTCCTCCGAATGTGAGGCTGAGGAAGACACAAAAAATTCCTCTTCTGACGATGAGGGCCGCCCCCCTCCCCTTGTCTTACGGCGTCCTCGTTCGCTGCGTTTTAAACACCTTAAAGAATTGCAGCATGCAGTCTCCCAATATGGTCCTTCCGCTCCTTTCACTCTATCGCTTTTAGATTCCATCTGTGAATCCCTTCACCCCACTCCGTCCACCTGGTTCCACTTAGTAAAGGCTGTTCTTTCTAGAGGGGATTATCTCCATTGGAAAACTGATTATGATGACCGTTGCCGCTCATTCATCAGCAATATGCCCTCTGCTCAAAAAAGAGCTGAGCGTTGGAACATCAATAAACTTTTAGGTACTGAGCCTTATGCTAATCCTGAAAACCAGAAGCAATTTAGCCAAGCCATCTTAACCCAGGTACAAGCAGCAGCTTTAGCAGCCTGGAAAAATCTCCCTACTAAAAGTTCCACTTCCTCCCTTTCCAAAATCAGACAGGGAACACAAGAATCCTATACAGATTTTGTGGGCCGCCTAACTGAAGCCGCTGAGCGCATTTTCGGCCCCCAAGAAAGTGAAAGCCCATTCGTTCTCCAATTAGCATATGAAAACGCTAATCCTGCTTGCCAAGCAGCGCTCCGCTCCGTGGGAACCGCCGAGGAAAATCCCTTACAGACTTTATCAAACTCTGTTCAGGGATTGACTCAGCTTCGCATGCCATTGGCATTGCAATTGGAGCAGCCTTATCCTCTAACAAACCCCATGTCTGTTTTAAATGTAAACAACCTGGACATTGGGCTAGAAATTGCCCTATGGCCACACAAGGACAAACCCAAGCCACTCAGAAAACAATTCCCAGCCCTGTTTTACCAGCTACCGTTTGCCCCAAGTGCCGTCGTGGCAAACATTGGGCTAATCAATGCAAATCTAAAACAGATATCGATGGACAGCCTATCAATCAAAGTCCATCGTTTCCCCAAACTCTAATACCTCACCAACAGCCTTCGGGAAACGAACCATGGGGCCAGCCCTTGGCCCCTCCCCAACTCCAACCTGCCCCGAGGGCATTAGGGCACAATCCTTACAGCGCGCCACCCCAGGGAGCGCAGGCCTGGACCTCAGTCCCTCCTCCCACACAATACTAACCCCTGAAGATGGGCCAACAATCATCCCTACGGGAATCCATGGGCCCCCTCCCCAAGGCATGTTTTTCCTTATCATTGGACGAGCTTCATCCACCCTCAAAGGCCTTGTAGTCCACCCTACTCTAATAGACAATGACTATACAGGAGAAATTAAACTTATTGTATCTTCCCCCTTAGGAGCTACTCTTCTGTCTGCAGGTACTCGCATTGCACAAGCTATTCCCCTGCCTCTATCTTCTTCCACCTATCCTTCTCAAAGCAGTTACCGGGGAGCCTCCACCCCTGGTTCCTCAGATGTCTATTGGATGCAAAAAATTACTACTAATAGGCCCACCCTCCAGCTTAAACTTGATGGAAAAACCTTTCAAGGTATATTAGATACTGGAGCTGACGCTACAGTCTTATCCCAAACCCATTGGCCTCAATTATGGCCCTTACAGCCCTCATTAACCCATTTACAAGGCATTGGCCAGTCCAGCAATACTTTACAAAGTTCAAAATTTTTAAAATGGGAAGATTCTGAAGGAAACAGTGGCCTAGTTCGCCCTTTTGTAGTCCCTGGACTCCCCGTTAACCTGTGGGGAAGAGACATTTTAGAACAATTAGATGTTGTCCTTTGCAGTGGTAATGAATTTGCCTCCAGGCAACTGAAAAAACAGGGGTGGTCCCCTGGGTTAGGACTGGGAAAAAACTTACAAGGCAACCCCAGCCCCATAATAGTCACTCAAAAAACGGATAGAACAGGTTTAGGATACCCCCACGCCCCTCAAAATTTTTCATAAGGGCTATTGACACTCCTGCACCTTGGGCTGATGCTATCACTTGGAAAAGTGATGAGCCAGTCTGGGTTGATCAATGGCCCCTCTCTTCTCAAAAAGCCCAAGCTGCTTATCAGTTGGTGCAGGAACAACTAGAAGCAGGACACATTGAACCCTCTACCTCCCCATGGAATACCCCCATCTTTGTTATTAAAAAGAAATCAGGCAAATGGAGACTTTTACAAGATCTCAGAAAAGTAAATCAAACTTTGCAAATTATGGGAGCCTTACAACCAGGCATCCCGTCCCCCATCGCCATCCCTGTTGATTTCCACAAAATTGTCATTGATTTAAAAGATTGCTTTTTCTCCATACCCCTACACCCTCAAGACAAAAAGAGATTCGCCTTTAGTGTTCCTGTTGTCAACTGTGTAGGCCCTATGCCCCGCTTTCAATGGAAGGTCCTCCCCCAAGGAATGGCTAATAGTCCTACACTCTGTCAAAAGTTTGTTGCTCAAGTCATTGATCCATTCCGCTCACAATACCCTCATATCTACCTCATCCATTACATGGACGACATCCTCTTGGCCGGACCTAACCATTCTGAAGTCCTCTATTTATCACAATTAATTATAAAAGCCTTAAGGGATCAAGGACTTCAAGTAGCTCCCGATAAAATTCAGTTACAACCCCCCATACCTTTTTAGGCTTTGAACTATTTCCCTATAAGGTAAAAACACAGAAACTCACCATTAGGACAGGACACTTACAAACTTTAAATGATTTCCAGAAGCTTTTAGGAGACATAAATTGGCTACGTCCTTACCTCCATATTACTACAGGAGACCTTAAACCTCTATTTGATATTTTAAAGGGGGATTCTGACCCCACGTCAAGCAGAAGCCTCACCCCTGAGGCTCAGGCTGCTATCGATAAAGTTTCCACAGCTATCCAGCAACAAGGAGTTTCTTACTATGATCCCACAAAACCTCTGCTCCTAATATTGTTTCCTTCCACTTTTACCCCTACTGGAATTCTTTGGCAACAAGGACCTCTATATTGGATACATCTCCCTGCCTCTCCCTCAAAAATCCTTACTACCTACCCTTCTCTTATGGCGGCCCTAATCATAGAAGGAAGAACAGCCACCCGAAAACTCTTTGGGAGAGACCCATCATCCATTGTCACTCCCTATGCAGAGAAACAAATAGAATGGCTTATGCAGAATGAGGACTCTTGGGCACTGGCCTGCATTGGCTTTCTGGGAACATTCTCATGCCATCTTCCCTCCGATAAGCTACTTCAATTTTTACAAACAACTCCACTTGTATTCCCCAAGGTTACTTCTTCTCGGCCTATTCCAAATGCCTTGCTGGTCTTTACTGATGGCTCTTCCACAGGTCTTGCAGCCATCCATTCATCTAAAAACCAAAAAACTCTCCAGACACCTTTTAAGTCCGCACAGCTTGTGGAGCTATACGCTGTTCTGCAGGTGTTTATAGATCTCTCAGATCAGACCTTTAATCTATATACTGACAGCTCTTACGTTGCCCAATCTGTACCCCTTTTAGAGACTACTCCCTATATCAAACCTTCTACTAATGCATCTCCTTTATTCTGCGACATACAAAGGCTTATACTAACACGGAGACATCCCTTTTTTATAGGACACATAAGAGCCCATTCCAATTTACCAGGACCCCTAACTAAAGGAAATGATACTGTTGACCAACTTACAAGATTAGTGGCTCATGTATCTACCTCTACCCCCCTCACCCAAGCACAAGAAGCCCATAAGTTACACCACCTAAATGCTCAAACCCTTCGTCTTCAATTTAAAATCACTAGAGAGCAAGCTAGAGCCATTGTAAAAAACTGTCATAATTGTGTCATGTTTCTCCCTGAGCCTCATTTGGGAGTCAATCCCAGGGGGCTTACCCCCGGAGAATTATGGCAAATGGATATCACTCACATCCCCTCCTTCGGTAGTCTAAAGTATGTTCATGTTACCATTGACACATTCAGTGGTTTTATTTTTGCCTCTCTACAGAGTGGTGAGGCTGCCAAACATGTCATTTCTCATGTCCTCCAATGCCTCACTGTGCTAGGAGTTCCTAAATGTATAAAAACAGACAATGGTCCTGGGTATACTGCTAAAAACTTCAAAGAGTTTTGCCATTGCCTCCAAATAAAACATCTTACTGGCATCCCATATAATCCTCAGGGACAGGGGATTATAGAGAGAGCTCATCAAAAGGTTAAAAATCAAATTTCTAAACAAAAAGAATCATCCACAGAGCTCTCTAACTACTATAAAAATCCTAAAAATCTTCTCAATCATGCACTGTTCGTCCTCAACTTCTTATCAGTGGACGAACAAGGCAAGTCTGCAGCAGACAGACTATGGCATCCGGCCACTAAGGATACTTATGCTCAGGTCCTTTGGAAGGACCCCCTAACTAATCAGTGGCACGGACCCCATCCAGTACTTATATGGGGAAAAGGACACGCATGTGTCTATGATCAAGAACACCAGTCAGCCAGATGGCTCCCAGAAAGATTAATAAAATGTGTTAATAACATTTCATCCAGGGAAAGCAACCCCTGAGATTTCCCTTCTTTTACCTTGCAAAAAAATGCTGTTACAATTGCTTCTGCTCTGGCCGCCTCTCGTCCTTGGCACCCCCAAACAGCCATCTCCTCATCAGCTTTTCAACTTCACCTGGCAAGTTATTAATGAAGCGGGAGATGTTGTCCATTCCATCTCAAGCGTGAGTTCATCTACCCCCTGGCCCACCTTAACCCCTGACTTGTGCCAGCTTTCTCTTGGTGCCTCAGATTCAGGATGGGGCACCGGCCATTTGCTAGCCCCTTCTTCTCCTACACCCCCCTCTTGTACTGGCATTACCGACCCCAACTGCAATGGAGGATACTGTGCCAATTACAAACAGCGCGCACTGCTAGCCGCAAGTCTCTCAAACAAAACCCGAACCTACAGAGACCAAATCCGCCAAGGGTTTTATGTTTGTCCCGGACTTCATAGAGATCGAAGTCTCAATTACAAATGTGGTTACCAATCAGATTATTATTGTGCCTCATGGGGCTGTGAAACCACCGGAGACACCTATTGGCACCCCTCTTCCAGCTGGGATTATATAATTGTCAAAGCAAATATCTCCTCTGCACCTAAAGAAAATGACCTAATAAATAAGTGGGGCACTCCCCTTTCTATTACCTTTACTGATCAAGGAAAAAAACAAGATTGGACCACCCGAGGATTTGAGTGGGGACTCCGCTTATATGTACATAACCATGATACAGGACTCCGTTTCAAAATAAAACTCCTTAAGACTCCCCCTAGCAGTGTTCATGTGGCGGCAGGCCCCAATAAAGTACTTAGCGCTGGGAGCTCCAACCGCTTAGCTCCTATTCCCCCCTCCCATAACAATACCACCCTTACCACTGACCCTCCACCCCTGCAATTAACCATGCCCCCTGCACCACCCTCTTCTGAACAAACTCTCCTCAACATGCTTAAAGAATCGTGGAACTTACTCAACTCCACGCAGCCCGATACAGCCTCTAATTGTTGGCTTTGCTTCCACTCCTCTCCACCATTCTATGAAGGCATAGCAGTTCTTGCTAACCTTGTGCCTACCAACAACACCCAAGACATGTTTAGATTTCAAGCCTCTCACAAAGAAGGATTAACCCTGACTCAGTTATCAGGGATAGGAACATGTGTTCATAGCCAATCTGTCAACCCACCCCAGGAAATCATGCCGTTATGCAATCAAACCTTCACTCCCTCTCCCTATGACTCCTATATACTTGCTCCTAATGGGACATATTTTGCCTGTGCCACTGGCCTTACTGCTCATATTTCTGTCCAAGCATTGTCTACTCACCATGATTTTTGTGTTCTAGTTCAATTAATCCCTAGGATTGACATCTACTCAGCAGATCAATTCTTCCCTCTCCTACGTGAAGATTCCAGCCGTCGAGTCAAAAGAGAACCTATCGCTGCCGCCACCCTGGCCCTTGTCATTGGCCTTGGTGCTGTGGGCGCTGGAACAGGCATCGCCTCCCTTGTTGTTTCTGACCAACAGTACAATAGACTTGCTGCAGCCATAGATGCAGATTTAACTGAAATTCAAAAAGGCATTACAGCACTCACTGAATCACTCCAGTCACTAGCTGAAGTAGTTCTCCAAAATAGACGAGGCTTAGATCTTCTCCTCCTCCAACAAGGAGGCCTCTGTGCAGCTCTCAAGGAGGAATGCTGCTTCTATGCAGATAAAACAGGCATAGTAGAAGACAGCATGAAAAGAGTCAAAGATAGCTTAGAGAAACGCAAAAAAGAAAGAGAGCAAAATGAAAGTTGGTATCAGAACTGGTTCTCCACCTCTCCCTTTCTAACCACCTTACTCCCCTCTATTCTTGGCCCCTTACTTGGACTTCTTCTGCTTATTTCATTTGGCCCTTGGGCCCTACGGAAGCTCACACAGTTCGTAAAGGATCAAATAGATGATCTACGAACCAAGCCTATCCAAGTCCACTATCATCGCCTGGACCTCACCGAGCGGGGGCTAGATGACTACAATGGTATCTGCCCAAATGACACCCCTGTCTTTTGAGACGCTAGAACCTACCAAGCAGCCTCAAAGCGTCAAGATCCTGAGAGCCCATGGCGAGAATGTGTGTAACAGAGCCTATGTGCCAAAAACTACGCAGATTTGGCTTTCAGTGCGGGAAAAATAGTCAAAGACGGGTAAGATCTAGCAAGTACAATAGCAACCTAAGACAGAGACTAAGCCTTAGCTGCTTAAGTTCCTCCATGACGGGTAAGCATTGTACCTCTGCTAGACAACCTAAGACAGACATTTTTCCGAAAGCCCGAATCCTGCGATGCACACAAAGCCTGCCCGCTGCAGCCACACGCAGCCTAAGACCGGCCTCAGTTTCCGCCCCTCAAAATATAAAAGTAAGGGGGAACTGTCAGGAGCTGTTGTCATTTATGATACCATGTTGTGAGAGCTCCTCCACCTTCTATACTAACCACAAACCTGTACTCACCTTTCCTCTCTTTCCTTCTTCCCCCCCTCTCTGCTAGAGCATAAGAACAAAAGGACTCCATCTTGTTGTTTACTTCTTCTTGGTCAGTTTCCCGCCACAGCTTCCCGCTAAGTCCTCAACCAGGTCCGTTGCTTACGTCAAAGACTACTGAGCATGTGCACAACTCGGTGTGTGATTGGACTTTGGAAGCTACCTCATTATCATAATGGGCAACCAACCAGAAAAAGCTACTCCCTACCACGCCCCTTCAAATGCTATATATTCCTTGCCTTTTCTGTTAATAAAGTAGAGCTTGACAAAAAACTGCAGGCTCTCCGTGTCATTTTGTCTCATCCCATTTCATAGGTAGTCGCGGCTCCCCCGAGGTCTCCCACGTCTTAAGAAGCCCTCGCTGGCGAGGACACATGAGGATTTATTTTTAGCATTTAGGGAGGCAGATTTCCTCCCATAAGGAAAAGATGATTTCCTTCTCTTCAGGAAACTTGAGCACAGACCATGAAGATTCAAACACTATTGTAACTGTGACACCTTTTTACTTGCTGAAAACTGAATGCCAGAATGTAAAATTTCAAGTCTAAATGATCACTAGAATTATTGCAATTTTCAGTTAAGGGGCCTCAACATACTGATGTTGGGGTTCTTGTTCACAGAGCTAAAGAATGAACTTTGCAAACAGTCAAGGTAGGAGAGCAAGGTAAAGGCTTTTATTTAGGGAGAAAGGAAGAGGACAGAGCTACTGGCTCAGGCCAGGAGGGGACAAGAGAGCCCTAGGGTGATACTTGTCTAGGGGTTTTATAGGCAGTTGAGAGACAAAGGGCTAGGAATGTATACCTGCTAAGTGGTCCCTCCTTTAAAGAAACACTGTTTCTTATTAGTCTTCCTGGTTATTTACAAGAATTTTACTGCTCTGATTTCCTCCCAGGATAGCAGCTTCCTGGTCTGGGAGCATATCACTCAAGACTGCCTGCTTTGCTCCCAAGGTGGGCTGAGTTATTGTCTGTTTGTTAAGAAACTTCCTTTTTAACTAATTGGGTTTTAAGATGGAATCCTTCCTGTTTTTAATGCTGTTTGGGCTTGCTTGCTACACTGCCTAAATTGCAACAAGTCATTTGTTCAGGGCTGGAGGAAGAAAAGCAGCACTTGGGTAAAGTTAGAAAAATAAACTGGGCCCCCCAGTAAACCAAAGCAAATCTCACAATGGATTATCTTGCTTTGATTTTTTTCAGAAGCCCTCACCCTATTCTGTCTAAGCCCATGGTCCCTGTCTCAATACCTCTGACAGGAGTTGGCTTGTGAGTATGGAGAGATCTGGATTTTTTCCTGTCTCATTTTCTCTGTTTTTCTCAAGCATACTCATACATATACATGCCCACAGATTACACAAATGATTCATGTTTACCACTGTGGGAACCTAAGAATCATTTTCAGTATTCCAAGTGAAAAAACACTGGGCATGAAATATTCAAACTTAGAACAGTGTATATAGTATAGAACTTTTTGTTTAAATGATGACAGAGAAGAAAACCTGTACAAGTTTTTAAAAATATTATGTCTTTTCATTTTTTTTTTAAATATGGCATTGTCTTCAGCTCTTTGGAGTATAAGAGTTTCACTTGAATTGGAGAGAGAGAGGCTGATTTGGTTAAATTTTAGTGTAATTTCTTTATTTGATGATTTGACTTTCTGGTGGTTGCCACTGGTATGCACCTCTATTTATATACTATAGGATGTAGGGTATAATAATATATATGGCGCTTAGCTGGGTGTGAGGTCATGTTTAAGTTGTTCTCTTCTATGTATTACTATGACCCCAATAGAGACCCAAAATCCTTAGGAGCCATGAAAAAAGTGGGTATCTTTACCATAACCCATATACAACAGAACTATGAAAGAAGAGAAAGGAGACAGCTTTGGAAATTGGAACTTTTCCTACAAACATAGGAGAGACATCCACTTTTCAATGTGAGAATTCCATGGGAGACAAACCAGGTTCAGAGAAGAGAACACAAAATACGCACATTCCCCATTCTAATAAACAGCACACCATGGAGGAAGCCATGTGGCCTTGACTATAGCAGCATTTATTCTTCCCTTGAGCCCATCCAAAGCCCCTGAAGTTAGCTCACGGCAGGTGACACTCAAAGGCATCATGCCACAGCCCCAAACAGCATTTTACTAGTATTCACATAAATGGAAATACAAGGTCTTCAATGGAATCCAAATACCTCTTTAGACCCATCTCCTAGTTTTCCCCAAATCCTCAACTCTAGTCCAGAGTATTCTCTGCTAAATCTCTCCTGTTCATTTCTACCTCCATCTCTTTGTTCAGGACTTACCAGCGTGGAATACCTGCCATATTTCTTACCTAAATCCTGCCCATTTTCAAGGCTCTCTCTGGTTAAAGCCTTCCCTTACTGCTGGGCCTGATAAGTTCCCTTCCTCCCCTAAATTCTTTGAAAATTTTTTAGTAATCTAATGACAGTACCTTTCATATTTTCTTACATTATTGTTTAAATACAGTCATATCCAAATCTCTAGTGCTTTTTAATATGTCTTGTAAACTCGTCTCATAAAATATAACCTCTGCCTTTAAAGAGTTTACAATCAACAGGTTAAGAAGTCAAGTTGTGCACCTTTTAGTGTTTTGTCTTTTGATGTATTGAGAATACACTAGATGATCTATCACCTTGGGAATGACAAATGTTAATAATAAACCCTGATAATCTATCCCTCCCTCACACTCTACCCTTAATTCATTTTAGCCAGATAAAGATCAATCAGATTTTTTAAGATTTCCCAAAGGTGAATTTTCAAAGCCTCTTCTCATCTTTACTATTCATTTGAAAAATACCTCCACAGTTGACCTGACTTCACCCCCACAACTCCCTGCATGTCCAGACCAAGTTTTCCCAAATTCACCTAGCTCAGTAGTTCTCAAAACAGGAGGAATTTTGCCCCACCTCCCACCCCAAGGGTGTTTGACTATGTCTGGAAACACTTGGCTTACATAGCTAGGAACGAGCTACTGCCATCCAGTGTGTAGGAGCCACAAATGCTGTAAACACCTTACAGTGTTCCACCCAGCCTCCCACAACAAAGAATTACTCTGTCCAGAGTTCAGTAGTGCCAAGTCCCTCCCTTATAGGAAATATTAATCATTACTTTGGGCAGAGGGGTCATGTCTTCATCATCTCTCCATCCCCCTGCTAACAGGGGTGCTTAGCGCCGTGCCTTATGCTTCCATCTAATTCCAAAGACCATTAGCAGATCTCAGGATGGAAAAAGCAGACCCATAAAATAATAATACCTAACATGTATTAAATGCTTGTTCTCTTCCAGATACCCTAAGTGCTTAATGAAGATTATCCCAATTGATCTTCCAACAACCCAGTGTGTATAGCACTGTTATTTTACAGACGGGAAAAATAAGGCATGAGAGGAGTTATCTGTTCACAGTCGTACAGTTAATAAAGACCCAAGATTCAAACACATACATTCTGACTCCAATGACCATCTTCTTAACCAAAGGACTATACCATCTCCATTCTACTAATGCCTGAACCATAACCTCAAGTATAAACCCCAGGACTTTTGGTAACAAAGTTAAGGAACGTACACTTTCAAAACTAAGTGAACAAATGTAGGAAAGCAGGTTATTTTCCCAATATATTAACGAGACAAACAGTGTCAAAAAATAAAACTTGTTTCTGTAAGCTGCTGTTATATGCCTTCCACTTTCCAGAACTCATGTTATTAACATCTACATCTATAAAGATAAACGAGACACAGTCCCTGCCTCAAAGAACTCATGTTGTATTAGGAGAGAGAAAGAAAAGAGGCTCAGTGAGACTACTACTCTTCCCAACTTGTAAAGAAGGTGTTATGGAGAAAGTAACAGAAACAGAAAGGCACCTACCCAGCCTGGGCAGGTAACACAGCAATTAACTCATAATGGGGTAATAAATAACTTGGAGGCTCTGCCAGCAAAGCAAAAAGGACAGGCCTGTGGCTGCATATGCTCTTTGTGGAACTGCAAGTAATTCACCTGGCTAAGTAAAAGTTAAGCATAAATAAGAAGCAAGATAAAAATTTTGAAAACTGGAGAGAGTCAAACGAAGACGCACCTTGTTTGTAGAGCTTATTGTTTTCCTCAAGGCAATGTATTGAGGATTCTTCAGCAGGAGAGTGGCATCCTCAGATTTGCCCTTTGAAAAGGTCACTTTGGCACCAGAGTGAAATACATAGTCAAAGAGGACAAGATTAAAGGAAGGCGAACCAGTTAGGCATTTACTGTAGCAATCCAGGCAAGAAAGGGTAAGCGCCTGAACAAAGACAGTGGTAGTGGAGCTAACAGCAAGTTCCCTGCCAATAAACAGATGTTCTTTACCTGACTTATTTCCTAAAATTTACAACCCAATACACCTCACATCAAAACAAAGTACTTCTGCACCCTCATAAATATCTTGTTCTTCAGCCAAATGTTCAACACATCTGTGACTGTCCTTGGACTTCACAGCAAAGAGTCTAGACCTTGCTCTCTAAAACTCCCAAACTGGCACTTCATGAGAGATGTTAGAGAATTTGAGAATGGGTAAGTTTTAACAATGGGTACAATTCTCATTTTTCACATAATGAAAATCCTGAATTCCCCACATCCACCTCACCTATGATAGGCCTTCAGTAACACTAGTTCAGTGAATAATTTAAGAACTTCTTCCTGGACATTCTCAATAATGTCCAACCTAAGTCCTTCATACTGGAATTAGAGTTCATTTGGCTTTGTTATGAATTATTTCCCCATATTTTGGAAGTCACACATGTATTTATTTATCTTGATTTTAGCTTCTTTGCAGCAATTTATTTGTAACCCGAAATTAAGAATTTTCACTTCTGAAAGCTTAAGCCTTAAAAGAAAAAACTAATTCACTTCAAAGTCTAATATGCTAAATGTGCTCAGATATATCTGACAGAAGTAAGTGCTAAAACACAGGATCTACTTAAACTGGATATGACCACATCACACTCTTTCTGCCACAATAGCCTAAAATAGATGAAAGAATCTGTTAAAGCCATTGCCTTCCTTCCTGAGGTCTCAGCTTTTACACCATCTGGGTGTTGTAAGGTGCCTTTGCTGACTTTCACCAGCACACCCTGCTTCCCCTACCCTAAACTTCTCACCTTTAAGAAAATGCTTATTTAATTACTAACCCTCTTTCCCTACTTTCCCCAGAAACTCACTGAGGGCAGATTCTTCAGTGGCCTTTTTCATAACTACATTCCCAGAAACAAGCCTAATTCCTGACCCATTGGAAGTGCTCAAAAATTTTCTTCAAATGTGATATTAACTACTCATTCATCCACCCAGGCAGTTCATAAGAGATTTGAGGTGAAAAAATAAACATGAATCATTGCCAATAGAGAATGAGGCTGTTGTAAGTTGGTACAAAAACTAGCTCTTTCTGTACATAGTTTTTCCATTTTTGATATTTTTTATTGTTTGCAGGAGTGTTTTGTTTTGTTTTTTTATAAATTGAGAACTTTTTAAATTAAAAATTAAAAAATAACATTTTTAAATTCAATAATAAATAGGTTTCCTCTTCTACCTAACAGAGCTCTGAGAAAACATAGTTGGAAAACAGAAAGAATATTTATTGATTTATAAATGCTAAGAACCTCTTTATTTCCTAAGTATAATTACACAAATTGTTTAAAAAGTATGTCTTTCTTGAAGATATGTCATTTTTAGAACTTGCATAGCAATCATTTCAATTCTCCAGTGTTCTCAAAGTAGACATTCATTTTGTATTACTAAATGGAATAGGTGGGAGGAAAAGCATTATCTTAAATTACATTGTCTCATTGAAATTCCTCCCTAACATATGTTGTATATATTAGTGATCAGAATTTCTCAGCATCCCATCAGCATCTGGGGACATTTTTCTCAGTCCAATCAAAAGCAATTAAATACCTCATCAGTATCTGATAATTGATTAAATTACTATTATTCTTTTTTTAACAAAATACAAATTTATAATTCTATCACTATACATGTGTCACTCATCTACTATGTCCCCTATTAAGAAATCATTCTTTAGCAGTTTGGACTTCAAGAAAGTAAAATCAGTTTTGAAAGTAAATCAATTTTATTATCTCACCTAACAAGGAACTGGAGGCAGAGTATAGCTGAGGATGGCTGATAACTCTGATTCTCTTCATACTTCCGTCTGCTAATCTCAGCATTGCATCTATTCATAGGAAAGCCCCCAAATGGCTTCAGTAGGCCTAAACATGTATCTGCAAAGTCCAGAGATAGTAGTTCCTTTCCTTTGTTGAAGTAACTTTGCAGGCCCAAGATGGAGCCAGTCCTGCCTGGGGTGCCATGTCAGCACACTGAAATTTAGACCATTTTCACATCCCTGTAAATGCTCCACTTGACCAGAAACTCAGTGCAGGCACACCTTGTTTTATTGCACTTTGCAGATACTGCGTGTTTTACAAACTGAAGGCTCAGAGCAACCCTGAGTCAAGCAAGTCTATCCATGCCATTTTGACAACAGCATTTACTCACTTCACATCTGTGTCAAATATGGGTAATTTTTGTAGTATTTCAAACTTTTTCATTATTATTATTATAGTTGTTATGATGATCTGTGATGAAACATTAAACTTGCTGAAAGCTCAGATGATGATTAGCAATTTTTAGTGATAAAATATTTCTTAATTAAGGTATATGCATTGCTTTTGTAGACATACTGCTATTGCACAATTAATAGGCTACAATATAGTATAAATATAACTTTTCTATGCCCCGGGAAATCAAAAAATTTATTTTTGACTCAATTGCGATATTTGCTTACTGCAGTGGTTTGAGACTGAACCCACAATATCTCCAAGATATGCCTGTATATCCAGTCAGCTGATCTTCATATGCCAAGTCAACTCTGAGTTTAATATGTATTTCCTTGCTCCTTCTCACCCCAAACAAGTTTGACTATGTGGCCCCAGCCAATCAGGTCCTTTCTCTTTATCCTAAAAAGACTTCCTGCCTCTCACCCCATTTTGCAGTTCTGATGGAACACTCTCCTTTTCATGAAGTGTTAAAGAATGCTTGTTTGTATCACTTAAATTGTCTTTTTTAATCATTTTTTTTTAACACATTGGACTCCTTGAGAGACAGGACAACTTTCTCAGAGTCATGACCATTCCTGGATGAATCATTAGCAAAGGAGTAGAATTACCAGGGTTGCCCTTTACTAGTGAGGAGGACCTCTGGGCCAAGGAGGGCCTTCCTTCTCCCCAAGCAAATGGCTGCCTGGCATCTGGGAAATTTCAGGGTTCCATTTGCCAGGAGGATGAGAGACAATGGAATCTTGCTTCAGAGCCTTCCTGGAGAAGGTTTGCTAACCTGGGGCTGGTCCCCCACAGTCTCTGCATTTCTCAGTTGAGTGTCAAAGTGTACAACTTCTGTGGCTCCAGGTCACAGCTATTTCTTCAGCTGACTTTGTGTTTCTTGTTTTAAAAAAATAATTGCAAATGGAAATCATCTGTGTTGATTTTTTTGTTTGTCAGAAGAATAAATAAAATTTTTTCATTCAAGCAATTTTTGATAGTCAACTAAATGTATCAGACCCATGAATATTTTTTCTCTGATTTTCCCATTTTAAGGAATAAAATTATGATCATAATTGTTGGTAGAGGTTCATCCTGTTAGAGTAAGCAGTTAGACAGCATGAAAAGGGGCCAGATCATCACTGAGGAAGATTCATCTCAAGCAACCCCTAAGCCCTCCATAGTCCCCAGGTCCACAGTCAAGGACGCCTAGCTTATCTGGAGGCCTAGACATTCAAGGACACCTAGATCCGCAAGAGGCCCAGGACCACAGGGGCTTCCTTGATTACAGGGCATGCACAAGACCCAAAGAATAACCCAACCTCATTAAAATAACTTCTAAATCTAATTAGCATTGAAGTTTGGGTACCCTTTTGTGCTACTTAGGTGTTAATGGGTAAGGTGCCTGCACTCAGAAAAAGGTTATATGACCTACAGCTGTCAATCAACCTGTTAATCAAAAGATGGAAGACACAGGGCAGGACTTCCTGCCATCTTAAGAAAAAATAAAAGTCAACCTAACCCTAAGAGAGAGCTGCTTCTAATTTCCAGACAGTCCACTCTCCTATCTTGAGAGTGTACTTTTCACTTTAAACCAATAAATTCCTTGCTGCTTTTTCTTGCTATCTGGTCTCTTGACTAAATTCTTTCCTTTGAGAAGACAAGAATTAGGGAAACACAACACATTCACTGGTAACAACCCTAGCTATATAATTATCTTTAATAAGAGTAAAAGGATATTTTTTAATTCATTAATTAATTCAATGCATTTAAAAGTGAAGTAAGTGCTAGAATAATTGGTAAATACATGGACCCTTGTCTCATGGAGTTTTCACTATGATGGAGAGTTTGCTACAAAACGGTAGCAAGCAAATGAAAACATAATCCTATTTGGGATTAATACTAAGAGAGATGAAACAATGAGTAGTAAGAGGATAATATGGACAGGAAGTATTTCAAGTCAGTGGTTCAGATTTCTCTCAGGAGCTGACATTAAACCTGAAGGATGAAAAGGAGGTGAGTTGAGGATAGCCACATGAGGTCATCCATCATGTCTAAGAAGGGACACTTCCTCCTCTGACTCAAAAGAGAAAAAAGCAAGGATGGTTCCAGGTACAGATAGGTAGCAACAAGCTGAGGCTCTCCCTTTGAATACATTCTATCTCTTTAGCAAAATAAGATACTGGGTGATTTGCTTCAGTATGTTGCACTAATGGAAGCCCAGGACAAACCCATTAACAAGAAAAGAGGGTGGGGGATTGCAAAGCTCCCCTAAGGGAAGAAAAATAACTTCTTCCTCTATCCATTTAAGTCCTCAACTAGGAACCCTCTAACAAAAGACAGATTACCAAGAGAAAAGCATACAAATTTATATAAGTTTTATGTGACATGCAGCCTTCATAAAGAAATGAAAACCCAAAGAAAAGTTACAACTTAAGTGTTTTATGCTAGATTTGATGAAGAGTGGAAAGATACGACACTACAAATGTGTGTTGAGTGTAGTAAACTGGGGGAAACTTAGCAACGCCTGCTCATCAGATCCCTCCATGTTCCTTCTCTCCTCTGGGTATAGCAAGGACATCTCTCATGGGAGGGTTTTATGAACTGCTTCAGGGGAAAGACAGAAAGTCCTTCCTGAACATGCCACTTCTCAAATTCCTTCAACTTAAAATGTTCAGTATACAAAGGTGTCATATTTGGGGTAACATGTCCTGAACCCCATCACTCCTATGGTAGCCACTGAATGAGAAGTGCTACAGGAAACCAGGGAAGCCCTGAGGACCTGAGACAAGAGCTGGGAGCTTAAAAGGCACCAAGATCCTCAGGCTTGTCTGCCCCCTGGACATGAGCTTCTTTCAGGCCTTCTCCTTGTGAAGTGTGACACTGTGCATAGGTAACTGCAGGCAAAACTTATGGGCCAACAATAAAGAGAAAATGGATAATTCCCTGCCATTTCTATGCCAGAACAAACCAACCAAACCAAATCGAACTAAAAGCCCGCTTAACACATCCCTGAATGAATCCCCGCAGCCTGGAGGAGGGAGCACTGTTACTGACTCACTGTGGCATGTGGGCGGGGCGGTCCAGAGGGACAGAAGGGCATTTGGCCAGACGGTAGTCATTACATTCAGGCTCTTCAAAAACAGCACTCAAGTGTGGCTGATAATTGCATCTCACTATATAAAAAATTATTCACAGTTCATATAAATAAACTACAAAAGTCCTCTCCATTTTCAGTACTGAAGTTCCAACCCACCTCACAAAGGAAGAATTGATAAAGCCTTAAAGCCAGTCACTGCTGAAGAAAAGGTTTCCCGCACCAATTAGGAACCTGTTCTTTCACTATTCTAGTTCTGTGATGTTAACTTATCTCATTTTGTGTTCCAGATTTTTGCATATCCCACATCAGACTTCAGAATTTTCCCTCCCTGAGTTTCTGCAAATGCTCAAAATTTCACCCTTTTTTTTTTTTTACTCTAGCTTTTGCTCCTCTCAGTTGGCCAGTCCACAAATTTATGCAAAGATGGAACTGGACAAAAATATACATAAAATCATGGCCATGGTCAGTCTGGATCCTTATCACGAGTCATATAATCCAGATGCAATTCATTTAGTTTTGATTTGAAGTATTAATAGTTCTTCAAATAGAAAAAGATCTTGCGACTAATATAAAATTCCATTTCAAGTCAGATAGCACCACCTGCAGAGTCATTATGAAATGATGCAATTCAAAAAATCAAGCAGAGCATTTACTTTGAAGAGTGGAGACAGAACTAAGAAGTCATATTCTCACTTACGTTTTTTCTTTCCAGCCCCGCCTTTACTCCCTATATGGTGGATTTTTATAAGCATATTTCCCCCAAAATTTCAATATCTAGAGCTTCATTTCAACTGTATTCACAAACCTTGAAATTTAAAGGCTTAACTTAAAAATGCAAAATAGATTTAAAGGTACTAGAATATTTGACTATCCTCTTATGCTGCGTGATGACGCCTTTTAAAGTTATCAGAATTATTTGCTCATTTGGAGAAATATCAAACAAAACTTGATCAGTATGGAAAAGAATTATATACTAGATTGAAAAAAATTTCCTTTTTTCCTAATTGCAATTTCATGATGTTGCACCATCCAGGCTCCATAAATGGTTAAACCTATTGGTTAATGGAAGTATGTATTTGTTCTCTACAGTATATTTAAAAATGGTTTCCTACACCTTTAACTGTTAATTAGCTCAAGTATATGGTTCAGAAACCACAGCCCTGTTTAGTGTGACCTCACTGGTATGGCATCTGGGCAATTATCTTTGAGATAATGAGCCTTTTCATCCAGAACAGAACAACAACCTCTCACTTGTATTGCAAAAGACCAAAGCGATCCGCCGCGCAGCAGGGTGTCCGCCATCCCCTTGTATCATACCGGATTTTCAAACTAACCTTTCACATTCTGAATTAATTAAAGTGTTTTCAGATTAAAAATTAATGAATTCACTTTAGCATCATTTTGGAAAATAATAGGCACAAAATATAATCCAAAGAATGTTATGGATCCTAATACCACAGCCCGGAAGGGAAGGAAAACTGCATCCCTTCACAGAATTGTCTGACATATGTCGTAGCCTAGCCAGATCCTGATTTGGGTTACTCAGGGAAATAAGGCCTCAGAAAAGATTTAGTGAGACAGGTTTTAGTAAATGCTCGGTTGCCGTTTTGATATATTCCAATTTCTTTCAAAAAATAATTTGGAGGTTACTAAGTTTTCTATCAAGTTGTGATAATGAGGTTCCTAACTTTTACCATCAACCACTTCTGTGTGTTCATTTCCTGCCCTTTTATCTCACCAGTCCTTCAATACTAAATGTGTCTCACCTTCTTATGTAACACTAAACCAATGTGAAACACCTTTCTCAGAGGGTCAAGCATCCCACTTCCTTAAAATGCTCTCTTCGTGGGGAAATTGTGTTACAGGGAGGGGTTTTTCTCACCCCTCCCTTGGTGCACAGACAAGGAAAATTAAGCAGTATGAGAAGGCTAGAAGACAGTTTTACTTAGCAAGGCAGAAGTACACTCTCAAAGAGAGAGCAGGCAGCCTGAGCAGTCAGAACCAGCCCTATTTATCTGAATACTTGTTGGTTTTATAGGAAAGTGTGAGGGGTGGGTTAAGGTGAGGTTAGTTGATTGACAGGTTCAGATTATATAACTGCTCTGGCTCTGTGCCTGCTCTTACCACAATGCATACAGAAAAACCCATGGGGCGGTGTGCGGGGGATCTGATGATCATTCGAACAGGCCAAGGTCATTCTTGGACATTTCTCGGTGTCTTTTGTGCAGGCGTCAGCCTCGGTGATTTCCCAGTTCTGTCTTATTTCTGGTTTTAGGCAATGAGTGGGTGTAAGCCTGCCCAAGGTTACCAGCTTCCACCTCTCCCTCCCTTTCTGCCACTTATATCTTACTAACTGCCTACTCTAGCAGTTGGAGATGGATAGATTCCATCTAGGTAAATTGTTAAAGAAAAAATTATTTCGATATTTGTTAAAGACAGTAAGGGAGACTTTATTCAAGAGGGACTACTACAATGGGAGTTCCACAACAGAGGAGAAAGATTGGGTTCATGTGGGAATTTCTGACCAGCACTCCTGCCTGGCCTCAATAGCACCCACTGTGTATATATAAGAGCCTGTTCGCACATCTATGGGATGTTTACCAGAGACAGAGTGGCTGGTCAGTCACAGGAGTACTGGCCCAGGGAGGGGTGGAGAGGAAACATTCATTCTTTCCTCACCTCAGTTTCTGGTACATAATTGGTCAGGCATCTGCCAGTCAACAGAAACCAGCCCACAGAGTTTCTCCCTATGCTAGGGGTCGGGGAGTAGAGAGCTGGAAGAGCAGGTAGAGAGTGGTGCGAGTAGGAAGGCTGGGAGCCACAGAGAACTGGGAAAGAATGGAGGCTGGCAGAGGGAATCCGTGAAGCCACAGGGCTAGGAGAGGATTAAGCCTGTGCTCGGGAGTAAGAGGAAGCAGTGCTGGACCCAGCCACTGGTATATAGCTGGGTGGCCACTGTGAGAATAAACGTGGTATGAACCCCTTTTAAAACCCCAACTTTGTCTTTATTTGGTCTCAACAAATTCATTGGGAACTTGCCCCAGGTTAGGGAGGGGAGGAGAGAGGCAATCCTCTCCTGGAGCCACAGTTCAACTGTGAATAAACAAAGGCAAGAGAAGACTCATAGCCAAGGAACAGGATGGAGTAAGTGGATGGACAATTACTAAGAGGAAATACCAGCACTAGGAGGATTCTTGCTAGACTGACCCAATAGGATTCTTACTGAAGGCAAGTCAGGTGATAAGACATGGAGGGTAGGGTAAGGAATTTGGTCAGTTACAGAGGGTGAGGAATTTTCAATAAATTGACTTAACAGGATTCTTGCTAAAAGTGGGCTAAACAGGACGCAGATAGAGCCCAAGTTCAGAGCCCAGTCAGAAGAGGACTCAGAGAAGCCTGACTCGAATTTAGTCAATGGAGAGAGTCTTTGTCAATATTAAAACCCCTTAGTATAACCTTGGAATTGTACAACAATCAGGTTTCTTACTGTTTTATGGTTAGCTTGACTTAATAAGAAGGGAGGTGTGAAATAAAATGAGATTTTGTGGTTCCCCATGGTAGGTCCACAGGAAAAGGGCTGCAGAGGCCCAAGTCAGCCAGGTCAGCTCATGCTGTGAAGTTAAAGATGCCCTGCAACCATTCTTGCTTGTATCACAAGACACACAGCCTCTCACCCCTCATCCATGACCACAGAAAAACCAGACTAGAATACTCAAAAGAAGATAAACCGGTCTGGTTCTACGTCCCTAGCAGAACCCTTTAAGACAATAATTAGCAATCCAACTCCTTGCTTGCTCTCATACACACATGTCATCAGAATGTTCATTCTTCTTTTAGGCCTCTGCCTGATGTATTGTATGGCACAACCTCTTCCCTGCACCCATCCCCTATTGTAAAAAAGTATTTAAGATGTTCCCAAACAAAAGGGCTTTGGAGCAATTTGTCAGAACACACTGATGGGTAGCTCTCAGGTCATCATTCTCACTCAGGAAGACTCTGATTAACTTTTTCTTAAACACAAAGGTCATGTTGATTTCAGTTGACAAAGGGATGGCAAGAAAAGTGATGCTAACTGTTCTACCACCATTCCTTGTCTTAGTTAAATTTCTTTTGGTTGTGAGGAACAGAAATCCACTCAAATTAGTTAAAGAACAAAGGAGAACTTTTTTATAAGAGGACTTAGTGTAACAAAGCCTTATGAAGAGTAAGATCCAAGACCTGGAAAGGAATCAGAAAGCAAAGCCTCTCTCTCTCTCTGCCTCTTTCCATTTTTTTTCCTACAGATTAGTGTTTTTTCTCTAACAGTGAATATGACTTGACCCCTTCAGTCTGCTGGGTACTACTGTACTGAGTTGCTTTTGCAAAGCAAAGTAACAGCATAATATTGAAGGAAGCGAAATATACAACCCCAAAATATGCCTCTTGGCATATTGATTATTTTAAGCTGGTTATTTTTAAGAAAGAGCAGACGCAGGTAAAGCTACGAAAACTGAGTAGAAGTTACCCTTTTGTAATGACACATTTATAAGGGAAATCACCATTTCTAAGGGTATCTTCTATGTGTACCAGGGAAACGAGGATTAGTCTAAACCTCCTAATTAGTCTAATCCCTAGAACCTCTTATCCATAGAGAAGGCAAGGACTTCAATCTGTGTAACAGCCTTACTCTTGCTGACTATGCTTTTCCCGGTCATCTCCCAAAATTGCCTCTTGAAGAGTCATCTTTTGTTGTTAGCTGGAAAAGGTATTTACGATGATGGCTTGGGCCATTTCAGTGAGTTACTCAGTTTTCCTGGGTCTCACCCATGTATATGTCAAACTTTTGTTTGTCTCTTGTTAATCTATCCTACATCAGTTTGATTATTCAACCAAAGAACCTAAAAGAAAATAATTTTCTTCCTCTACATCTCCTAGAAACAAGTGGGAATTAGGAATTAAATTTAGCTGGAATAATGATAATGCATCTTAAAAATCACACCTAGAAATCTGGCTGATTAATTCACATAAAATTCATATAACTCCTTTGTCCTTTTAAGAAAACTTGTTCCTGTCATCAGCTAATCTAATAAAAGGTTTTTGCTCAAATTTGAAGTTATTTGTATGCTTATTTTATAATTCTAAAATGTGGCAGTAAAGTATGCTCATAACATAAAATAACTAAAAAATGTTAATAGTTGATTAACCACTAAATTTTAAAAGAGAGCTGTGGAAGATAGGTTCTATTTTAATGCAGTAAATTTAGAGACTTCATTTCATTTCTTTTTTCTAACAATAAATTCTTGCTTTCAACTTTATTTTTAAAGCCCATTAAGTTGAACCTTGTAGGGGTTATAACTTGGTATTTTAAGGGACTTTTCCTTTGAGGAGGTCCAGGAATTAAATACTTCACTCACTTACATGAAGCTAGGCAATAAAGGAAAGATACACACTGAAGCATCAGGAAATTAAATATCTGTGGCTGAGAGCCATGTACAAGTGATACAGGAAACAGGATTATATCTATTGTGTGCATGATACCAGACTTTTCTCTGATAAAGTTTAGGTTTCTCAGGGCAAAATTGAATCTATGCAATATTAAGTCAGATTAATCTTCCTTCTGTAATATTTTCACAGTGGGAAATATTGCACAATTATTCCCACCCCGCCTTGTACCTCTCTCCTACCCTCTGCTACCAACATCCAAAAAAACCTTGGAGTTTGCAATCTATTACACTTGTGAATAACTCTAAAACTGGAGGTCTAATGGTTGGACCAAAGTAGGTCCAGTGGTTATGGGTGAAAATCATAGTGTACAGACCTGACACAGTAAAATTAATCCATATGGTTAATAAAAATAAGTACTGTAGTTAGCTTTCCTGACCTAAGTACAGTGTCACTGGGAGTTTGTAGTCATTATTACTGATTACTAAATACTGAGGTTATGTTAGTATGTTGAATAAGCTATAAATGACACCTTCCAGTTCTTTGCAATCAAGAAATCTCAGCATGACCTCAACCCAAAAGACATGTCCTGACTCCTCTCACTTCTCTTTCCCTGCTGTCACCAGCCCAGTCCAAGCCACCAGCACTCCCTCCCTGAACTGTCACAATGGCCTCCTGACAGGTCTCCTTGCTGTCCCTGTTTTTCTCATTACCTGGATGCTGGAATGATGCCATATACTTGGTGACCTGCTAATTTCCAGAAAATAACTCAACCTCTTGGAAACTGTGGGCATCATTTCCTAACTTCCTTAAATCCCTTTTTAAAAAATAACCAATAACTGGCATATGCATATCTCTATTCCCTCTATTCCTTTTAATCCGGAAGGGTCCAACAAGGGCTCTCTCCTCAGGTACTATTGAAATTACCCACCCTATACAAGCATTCTCATTAATCCACTGGCATTTCACTCAGAAAGATCATACAGATGGGCTGATTTGGCAGACTGTGACATTTTATTTTTCTTATTGAACCAGAAAATCTTTGCTAGAAAGGGGCCTCTGTATTTCATTGAGTGTCATGTTAGAAAGGTGTAATACAGCTGTAATAAAAATGACAACTTGGGACCACAGTGTATCATATATTTAATAATGGCTAGGCAATCATAAATAATGTAAAAATTTGACATTGATTAAAAAACAAAAATGCTCAGTTCTGAAAATATCTATTTTTTAGGAAAAATATATTTAATCTTTTTGGTATTCTTTAGGCAATCAGTATTTAGAATTTCCTTCATCAACTATGTTACTTTCATAGTTACAAAGAAAGATTATTATATTTCGTTTTATGTCATTTAACTCATCAAATAAGTAGCTAATTTATATTACTTGCCATCTGCAGGTATTTCATTACCACGTTGAAAAGGTGAGAAAATAAGTCATTAATATGCATAGATGCTTTCCTTAAGCAGTTTAGAAGGGTATATACAACAGGAGCTCTTCCCAGGTCTCCACCACTGCAAAGCTAAAAAATTATACTGAAATCCAGCTATTAACCTTCATAAGTGAAGTAACCTGCACAGCTAGCATTAAGTGTTTGATTTAATTTACTTGCACAGGTAACTCACTGAGAAGGCATTTAACCTTAAAGTTAATGATATCAGGTCTATTCCACAGTGTATGTGCCTCCAATTGCTTTCTACAGCACTGCACAAACTAATATTAAGTTCTCATCTTGGTAATATCTGTGGGCAAGAGGGAGACATTATCCTCAATTATGCCTGCATAACATCTTCGTCAACTTCAGCTGCCTTCCACTTCGGGAGCAGGAGTCGAGGAAAGGGGGCACAGGACCCAGCTCACACCAGATAACCTCTGAGCACAGATTCTAAGAGAAACCTCTAGGAGCCGAGCTTCAGTGCCTGTTTTCCACTGTGTCTAGGCCAGAAGAGTCTCCTTCTTCCTTGGATATTTGTACCTCAGTCACCATTAGGACGGTTAGGGATGTGTACATGTGTGTGTTTCAAAAGAGAGGAAGTGACTTTAAAAGTACTAGATGTCTTTGGAAAATTTTTCATAATCTCAGAGGTGCAAGGTTTTCCTAATCATGATTTCAAAACTCAGAAGTCCCGAGACTAAAAAATGGATAAATTTAACTACATACATATCAAATATTTCTTCATGGCAAAATTCATGAAAGCCAAAATACATGACAAACTGGAGGAAAAGCACCACCATGTCATAAAGCACTTATCTCCCATTTCTACAAATCAGTTTCAAAAGTTTCAAGAACACATTAGGAAATTGGTAAGAATAGGAGTACATAATTCACTTTAAAGAAATAAATATGGCTGTTAAATCAATGAAATAATACCCAAGTTTACTTATATTTGGATAAATACAATGGTACCAAGATATCAGTACTCACAATGAGCCTGGCAAGGATCCAGAGGTTTAATAAGATACTGTAGGTGATGTTATGGAGCAACAGACACTCTCATATGGGACTGGTAAGCATACAATTTCAAACTTCTATGGAAGATAATTTACTGTCCAGCAAATTTACAAATATACAGATAACCAGAAATTCCACTTCTAGTAATATATACTATAGATGTACTCAGACACTTAGAAACTAAGACATTCATCATAACATTTTTATAAGAGCAAAATAAGCAAACAACCCAAATATCCACATACATAGCATTTGTTAAATGAAGGTATATACATAAAAGAATACTTCACTGTTATTTTAAAAAGAATAAAGAAACTCTTTATATATTAAAATAAATTAACCTTCAAGATACATTGTTAGGTTAAAAAAAAGCAGTGTCGAGTAGTGCATGTTTGCATATATTTGTGTAAAAAATAGGGGAAAAAAGAATACTCAATAATAAAGATACCTAAGAATAAATAAAGGACACATAGGAAACTAATGTTGGTTTGCTATGCTGCGAAGTGGGTACCCAAGGGACAGAAATAGGAAGGAAGATATGTGAAGAATACCCTTTGCATTTTTAAATTTTGAAGCATTTAATACTGAAGGAACAAAACAGCAGCAGACTCACAGAACCCAAGAACGGACTAACAGTTACCAAAGGGAAAGGGACTGGGGAAAATGGGAGGGAAGGGAGGGATAAGAGGGAAAAAGGGGCATTACGATTAGCAGATGTAATGTTGGGGGGGCACGGGGAGGGCAGTACAACTCAGAGAAGACAAGTAGTGATTCTATAGCATCTCACTACGCTGATGGACAGTGACTGTAATGGGGTTGGTGGGGGGGACCTGATGAAGGCGTAGTTTAATAATCGTAATATTGCACATGTAATTGTAAATCAATGATAATAAAATAAATTATATTAAAAAAAATAATAATAATTCCTACCTATAGAGAAAATAAATAATTTTTAAAATTTGAATAAGGCAGAAAAAAATTTTTGAAGAAGGCAGGAAGTAAATAAACCAATTGCTTAAAATAAGGCATGTAGATTTTCTATGAATGTCACTTATTAAAAGTTTCTTTAATTCATCACAGAGGAACAAAGATAAAATTGTTGAAAAAAATTAGGAATGCTTTTCTGAGAACAACTGTCAAGAGCTGCTAACAGAAATTTTCCTTTCTTTAGAATTCTAAGTACTTCCTCAGCATTGTCCCCACTCAGTGTCTCATCTCCCTTCACAGAAACATATCATTGGGTAATTTCTCCAGAAAACATAGGTCAAGATTTGTAACCTTGCCCAAGGTTTATATGGAATTAGCTCAGGCCAGGCCTGCTCACCATCAAGTTACAGGCCTTTTGGGGACATAATTATTCTATTTCTCAAGTACAGAGGCTTTACCTATCATATGGTCTAGCACTGGGATAGAGCATTTTAAATGGGGTCACTTATAAGTGGGGACATAAAACAAGATAACTTTTTAATGTGAGATTGGAAATTTGATATGAAATTAAATATTCTAAGATTTTCTTCTATTTGTTTGATTTTCAGGGTTTTCTGGGGTTTTGTTTGTTTGTTTGTTAAAATATGGAAGCTCTTTAGTTATTGGCCAGAGAAAAATGTTCAGTCTTCACACAAAGAGGCATGGTCTCTGCCCCAAGTTTAAACCACAGAGGAAATGGGATGGGCAGGACGAGGTAGGAGTTGGCAGCCAAGGCCAATGTGAATGAGCCAGGCACATGATTATTTCAATACTGAGTGTTATCCAGAGATGGAGAGTGTCTTGAGGGTGGGAAATAAAACATGACCCTAACGATTATTTAAAAATCATCACCAAACTGCTTGGCTATTTTTGAAACATAATGTTATCTCCAGTCCAACAGGACTGCAAGATGCATGTTATCATAATTGAAAACAGGTAGTTTTTAAATACCACCTGTAATAGCAATTCAGGACAAGCCATAAGTGCATTTAGTAAAACATAGCACATTAGCCTACACAAGAGAGGGGACAGCGATAAAAATAAAAACTCAGCCAGAGAGATTAATTCTCCACATTTACATTCTTGTGGTCACAAAAAATTTCCCCTCTGACCCAAAAACTTTTTCTTCATAAACTCAAGCTGGGCACAATATGTTCCTTCTGCATTCTTGTTTTTCTCCCAGCACAGTTTGACATTGGTTTGTTGTCATTAGCATCATCTTCAACAAATCATTTTCTTCACTTGTCCAATTACAGAAAACATAAAAATGCCTGTCCTCTATGTTTCTTATTTCAACACTGGACTTGACATTACTCTAAATCACAGCAGCCGCTTGTCAGTTTCTATGACTTAAAGTTAATTTTCACTCTGCTTTCTCTTCTTTTTATTTCACCTTTCTTATGGGTAATGGCCAAAGTGAAAATGATGGTCTAAGAGCTTCTCTCCTGGAGACCCCTACCTTCCCCACCATGGATTTATGGCACACTTTCCCTCCACGATACATTAGAGTATCTCCCCTCACTTAACAATAAAAGAGAAAAAAACTATCATAAACTAGTATAGATACCCTTTTACACCCTTTTTAGGGACAAGGTCCTTCCCTTATGCCAAACATGTAGAATGGCTACCACAATCAGTGACAGAAATGGAGTATTTGGTGTCCTAAGAAGAAATTTATGAGCATTTCTACTCATTTCATTCTATTCTGCTCCCAAAACAGGCTCAGAGATACATATACACATACACAAAAAGTTAACTACCTCTGTAACGCAAGTCAAGGTAAATATACAACAACACTGGCACATCAGGGAAGTAGCAGATTACTCTCCTTTGATTTGAAGAAAAATATTTTACTAAAGAGGAAACAAGCTAATTAACTTAAATTTGACGAAATTCATGTGTCTTTTAATCCTTATTTTCTACATACAAGAAGCAATAGAAATATCAGGTAATAACTCTCAGCAGAAAGTAAATAATGAAAAGTTTGTATGTTTTGTTTTAGTACATGTTATCTTGGCCTCCCTTGAGGTGACTGGTTTTCATTTGGACTTTTCACTATCCTTTTTATTTTTTTTTCTCTCGCTTTCCTTTTTGAGGTTTTTACCACCTGGCTTGCAGTACACACTTATAGATTTTTATGGAATCCGTATTCACCTTGAAATACAAGATAATATTCTAACCAGTGTTCTGAAACACCTCCGAGCTCCTACATAGCACTGCTCAGGACATTACTCTTGGGCTTTTATAGGTCAATTTCAGAGTTCCTTTGGATTAGTTGAAAATGTGAGTGTCTTGAAGATGATCATCTTTCACTGCCAATGTCTCCTGCCTTTGTATACTTTATCATTGATCCTGTGTGTTGCTGTGTATTACTTTTTTAAGGACAAAATAATGTCATCACAATTTAGATTCCAGAAATTTACATCCAATTCAATTTATGCTACCCTAAAACCTAAACTCCAGTCATTTTTTTAAACCTAGAATAAATATATATATATATTCATCAGAGGGAACAATGTATAAATCTTTAAGACTATCTCAACTATAAATGACTTTTATAATGTATTAATTATAATTATAATTAATTATTAATTATATTCTTATAAAATGTATTATATAAAAATAATTATAATTAATTATTAATTATATTCTTATAAAATTTATTATATAAAATAATTATAATTAATTGTTAATTATAATCTTCATCAAAAATCATTGATTTAAACAATCTCTTGCTAATGCTAATTGTTATGTTGAGAATATAAGTATATATTAATTTAGGGAAAATATCCAAAACCATTTTACTGAGGGCAAAAGGAAATATGTTCCTTATATTGCATGGATATTATTTAATTCCACATTGTGCTATGGTGTTTGATATGAGCCTCTTGCCTTAAGGGAGCATTTGCTGTTCAATATGGTAGCCAACAGCCACGTACATCTATTTAGCAGTAGAAATGTGGCTAGACAGAAATGAGATATACTGTAAATGTAAAATGCACATTAGATTTTAAAGGCTTAGTTGCATTCATACACACACAAAAACAGGTAAACATGTGAGGTGATAGATGTGTTAATTAACTCGGGAGAACCCTTTCACAAAGTTTACATATACTGAGTCTTTAAATATCTTACCATTTTATTTGTCAGTTATACCTTGATAACTCTGAAAAAAAGTTAAAGATTTAGTATACAAAAAGAATGTAAAACATCTCAATAATTTTTATATAAATTATCTATTGAAATAATAAAAATTTTAATGTATTGATTTAAATAAAATATATTATTAAAATTGACTTCACCTATTTCCTATATACTTTTTTGATCTACAAAAAAATTTTTAGTTACATATTTGGATCATATTATATCCTTACTGGAGAACACTGCTATAGACATTTCAATGGTATCATGCAAGAGTTAGGGTCATTGTTCTTTACTCTTATATCCCAAGGCATAATACATGTTCTAAATATTCCCAGTCCCTGGCATAATATGGGTGTTCAGTATATCTTTATTAAATAAAATAACAAATGAAAGTGAATAAACAATTTCTTAGCTATCAAGTATATTTTCTCCAAGGAAAACAAAATATTTTGTAAGCATGCAGAAATAAATAATTTGCATGTTTGAGGGCTAAAGAAAGGCAAGTTCTAAGAGAGATAAATTTGGAAAAGAAAGAAATCATGCTTAAAAAAAAAAGAATAAGTACTGGTTGAAGTTGCAAAACCAAAGGCAAAGAAAGGAGAGATATTTATAAGGTGTATGAATGTGATAAGGATTATACACATATCATATCTAAGGAAGGTAACGATGTAATTGAAAGCTCCATATAATTTATGTGAAATTTGGGCCATTTATTGTTAGATTAATTTATGCAAAGTCATGATTTAAGAAAGTTAAATCAAGGTTTGACTCTAATAGATTTAATAGTTTCTGAATGGTATAAAAAGAAAAATGGTTTACAAAGGTACAGAAATGGTGATTAGTGGCATCATACCCAAGCTGGCTATAAATACTAACTAGGGAAAAGTTGCCATTGTTTAAAACTTTTACCAGAAATAAATATCTGTCAGTTTACCAGATATTAGAAGTAAGTTAAAAGTGAATTATTTGTCATAGGGGAAAACACTAAATGTTGGAAAACAAATCAGGCAATTTGAAAAATATGCAAAATATTTAATAAGGGAGAAATCTCTCCAGTTCCTTTTGATTGTGAAGCAATAGGACACGAAATATCTGGAAGGGAGCAATGGCATTATCAGCTGACATAGGAAAAGTGTCTAGTATATGCCAGGCACTATGCTAAGCGATTTAAATTTATGTAAGTTATTTTTATATAATTTTCACTAGAATGTAAGGACTCTGATTATCCCTGTTCTCCAGATAAGAAAAGCCCGGCAAGAGCTCAACTCAACTTGCTCAGGGTCACACAACTGTGGCACGGCCTGAATTCAAACCCAGGAAGGCTGGCTTTAGTGACCTTGTTTCTAATTACTCTGCTGTACATCCATGGAGACCTATCAGGTGACAGGTGATTTACATAAATTATTCACTTAATCTTTACACAGTCCCATGAGGAGGTGCAATTATTGCCAGTTTAAAAAGTTAGGAGATGAGGACTCAGGTTAAGTCACTAGCCCAAAGTGATCCATTAGCATCAGAATCAAGATTTGAATCCAGATCCATCTGACTCCAAAATTCCTTCCACTACCAGCTAGGTCATGTTGAATAAATAACGCCAGAAAATGACTTTGAGTAAACCTTTTGTCTCTAAGCACCTATCACTTGTGCCATTTGGTAAAGCATATTACTTAGATTGTCTGTACCAAGCATACAGATGCATTTTTCTCTTGTGAAAATAGATCAGTATCCAATCTAGTAAAAACTGGTTATATTCCCTTAAATATTTTGCTTGTGAAATTGCACATTGATAGAATCCAGACCTGAATACTACCTTTTGAATAAGCCCACCCACCATCTCAGAGAGACCCAGGTTTCATCTTACTTAGGCTACAAGCATCCTCCAGAGGACACATCAGCAAGCCACAAGCCCACTTTTTCCCTTGACCCCTCCCCTCAAAGAGCCCACCAAAGCCCTGGCCATAAAAAGCTTCTCGACCTGTTAGAGACCCTTTTTTCCTTTGTTCTGCTGGCCAGAACAGAGGGGCCCCTCTCAGGTTCCACAATAAACCTGCTTGCACTGTTGAGTTCGCATCCCCTCTTCTTTCACACATACCTGTACTCTAGTATTTACTATGTGTCCCTACTTTCAAATCTTATGTTATCTACCGAAATAAGCATAAAATAGCACATACTTTGTCTTGCAAATGAGTTTCAGCTCCAGGCCAGTTTGCTATAGATTCACTGTGACCAAAGAAATTTACAGCAAAGGGTTCTTGGGGTGAAAAGGTTATACCCAACTTTATTTCCAGGTGGCAGGTCAGTCACTAAAATCCCGTTCACTCAGAGCGAGTCTGTATTACCATTGCCTCTTCGGATGCAGCAAGCCGGTCTGTACCTCTGGGCCTCTCTGCACAGCCGTCCCGCACAGCCGTCCTCTGGGCCTCTGTCCTCGGCGCTGCCACCACTCCAGTCCTCCGCTCCGCTCTCCTACAGCCTTCCAGCCCCGCCACCCAGTCTCCGGCCGGCCGAGCCCTGGGCAGAACTCCTTACATTAACACAATAATGTCTTATTCCCTAAAGGTATGGAAGCGGTAGCATAGCAACAGGCCAGTTACATTTAAGTTCAGTGAGGATCCTGGCCATAGGAACCCCACTTTATCCACACAAAGCTATGAACAGTATAAGGATAGAGCATCAGAACCCTACAGAGTTTCACCAAATTACTGTTTGCCTCTTCCACAAAGGGTTGCTGAATTTTGAAAAGTATCTGGAAACTGCAGAAAGCTCTTCCCACAAACAACAGAAATTTTCTGTGTTCCTTGAAACCTGATCCACAAATACATAAGTCCCAAAGGTCAGTGAACAGTTAAAACAGGGAGATACATGGTCATCCTTTTTTTTTAAGAAATAAAATGAATAGAAAGTGTAGGAAGGCTAATGCTAATTGTGCTGAAGAATTAGAACACAGGAAAGTTTGAAATGAAAAGTTATGCTTCCCCTAGTAACTATAACTTGGCATATTCTATATAAGGGCATAAATGTAGTACATAAAACACAATCGTGTGCAAGGAACGAGTAACAATAGCTGGGAGGATCATAATTTTGACTTTCTTGACTTTTATGAGTTTAAACTCTCAGACACAATGTTGCATTAATATATACAAGTTTTTTAACCAATCTTGACTTAACTTTTGTCTCTGCAATTGTTCTGTGAGTTTTCTTGGCACTATATAGGCTAAAGTAATAATATTTGAACACTGAACTTCCAAATTTGATTCTGATTCAAGTCTTGACCTTTAAGGGGAAAAATGGGAGGAATGCGCATTTTATCTTGGACCTCATTAAACAAGAGAAAGAAAGGAAAGGCAGAGTTTTCAGCTGTGCATGATTGTTAAACAGTGGGGGAATGCAGAAACTGCTAAATAAAACAAGTCACGCACTGAGCCAGAAAAAAAAGCTGAAGCAATCGTTTAAACCTGCACACTGCTGTTTTCTATTTAATGCTAAGAGGTGTTTACAATGCTGTGATTGCTGGAGAAAGGTTAATCCAGATGAGTAAAAGAATAGCAATATATGAGACTGTTTCACACCAGTTCTTTGCAGTGAATATTTTAGTAACCATCATGAATCCATGTCAGCAGTACAACCATCAAATGAAACAGGAAGGAAAGTAAATATTACCCTAAAGAATGAATTTTGATTTAAAATAGAGGCAGAGGCATTTTCATTGCCCTCTGCTGTAGTGATGATGGGGTGGAACACTGTTCATCAGAATAAAGCGCTCTTTTTGAGCTCCTGGATTCTCAACTCACCATTCTATCTGTGCACTTGAGAGGTAAAGAGTAGTAAAACCTCCACTCATTCTCCTTCCAGCTTTCATTTAGTTTCTTTTCCCCATGAGCTTCAAACTATAGTAGCAATTCTTTCCTTGGAGAGTATTACCTTGCCCCTGCATCAAGCTATGTCAGAAACTACTCAATATTCTAAGCAGCTCCACCAGGGCACATGTTGCTGTCTTATTTCCTTCCCTGGCAAGTATCTGTATTGATCTCTCTAAAACCTTGGGGCCAAATGAAAATAGCAGGAGAGGCATTCTATAAGGGAAAAAATGCAGATTTGTACGGTAACCCCTCCACTTTTTTTTCTTGCTTTTCAGAATATCAGTGCAGACAGAGCAATATTGGAAACTCAGCATTAGTTTCTTTCTTCCTTCTTCCCTAAGGCTATGTTAATAGCAATTATTTGTGTTCCTGCCTTTATAACTTCAAGACCAGAGATCAGAGTCACTGTTTTGACTTTTCCTTTGAAATAACAACTGCCCAACCCATAAATAAAATGCAAACTTATACTATTTTTGTTCAGTGTTAATGATGTCTGTGAATAATTTCTTCAGCAATGTTTCCTGATTTCTCTTTCTGCTAGTTCACCGTAACTGTATAGAAATGCAACAGATTTCTGTGTATTCATTTTGTATCCTGCAACTTTACTGAATTCAGATATTAGACCTAGTAGTTTTGGAGTGGATTCTTTAGGGTTTTTTATGTACAATATCATGTCATCTGCAAACAGGGACAGTTTGACTTCTTCCTTACTAATCTGGATGCCTTTTATTTCTTTGCATTGTCTGATTGCCATGGCTAGAACCTCCAGTATTATGTTGAATAAAAGTGGGGAGAGTGGGCATTCTTGTCTTGTTCCCGATCTTAAAGGAAAAGCTTTCAGCTTCTTACTGTTAAGTATAATGTTGGCTGTGGGTTTGTCATATATGGCCTTTATTATGTTGAGGTACTTGCCCTCTATACCCATTTTGTTGAGAGTTTTTATCATGGATGGATGTTGAATTTTGTCGAATGTTTTTTCAGCATCTATGGAGATGATCATGTGGTTTTTGTCCTTTTTGTTGAAGTAGTGGATGATGTTGATGGATTTTCTAATGTTGTATCATCCTTGCATCCCTGGGATGAATCCCACTTGATCATGACGGATGATCTTTTTGATGTATTTTTGAATTCCGTTTGCTAATATTTCTTTGAGTATTTTTGCATCTATGTTCATCAGGGATATTGGTCTGTAATTTTTTTGTGTGTGTGGTGTCTTTGCCTGGTTTTGGTATTAGAGTGATCTTGGTCTCATAGAATGAGTTTGGGAGTATTCCCTCCTCATCTATTTTTTGGAAAACTTTAAGGAGGATGGGTATTAGGTCTTCACTAAATGTTTGATAAAATTCAGCAGTGAAACCATCTGGTCCAGGAACTCTGACCTTAGGTAGTTTTTGATTACTAATTCAATTTCTTTGCTGGTAAATGTTCTATTCAGATTTTCTGTTTCTTTCTTTGTCAGCCTTGGAAGGTTGTATTTTTCTAGAAAGTTGTCCATTTCTCCTAGGTTATCCAGTTTGTTATCATATAATTTTTCATAGTATTCTCTCATAATTCTTTGTATTTTTGTGGTGTCTGTAGTGATTTTTCCTTCCTCATTTCTGATTCTGTTTATGTGTGTAGACTCTCTTTTTGTCTTGATAAGTCTGGCTAAGGGTTTACCTATTTTGTTTATTTTCTTGAAGAATTGGCTGCTTTCATTGATTCTATTGCTTTATTCTTCTCAATTTTATTTATTTCCTCTTTAATCTTTATTATGTCACTCCTTCTACTGACTTTGGGCCTCATTTGTTCTTCCTTTTCTAGTTTCATTAATTGTGAGTTTAGACTGTTCATTTGGGATTGTTCTTCTTTCCTGAGGTAGGCCTGTATTGCAATGTATTTCCCTCTTAGCATGGCCTTCACTGCGTCCCACAGATTTTGTGGTGTTGAATTGTTGTTGTCATTTGTCTCCATATATTGCTTGATCTCTGTTTTTATTTGGTCATTGATCCACTGATTATTGAGCATGTTAATATGCCTCCATGTGTTTGTGGGCTTTTTCGTGTTCTTTGAGTAATTTACTTCTAATTTCATACCTTTGTGACCTGAGAAGCTGGTTGGTACAATTTCAATTTACTGAGGCTCTTTTTGTGGCCTTGTATATGATCTATTCTTGAAAATGTTCAATGTGCACTTGAGAATAATGTGTATCCTGTTGCTTTTGGATGGGGTGTTCTGTAGATGTCCATAAGGTCCATCTGTTCTAATATGTTGTTCAGTGCCTCTGTCTCTTTATTTATTTTCTCTCTGGTTATCTGTCCTTTGGAGTGAGTGGTGTGTTGAAGTCTCCCAAAATGCATTGCATTCTATTTCCCCCTTTAATTCTGTTAATATTTGTTTCACATATGTAGGTGATCCTGTATTGGTTGCAAAGATGTTTATAATAGTTATATCCTCTTGTTGGACTGACCCCTTTATCATTATGTAATGTCCTTCTTTGTCTCTTGTTACTTTGTTTTGAAGCCTATTTTGTCTGATACAAGTACTGCAACTCCTGTTTTTATCTCATTAGTTGCATGAAATATCTTTTTCCATCCCTTTACTTTCAGTCTGTGTGTGTCTTTGGGTTTGAAGTGAGTCTCTTGTAGGCATCATATGGATAGGTCACATTTTTTTCTCCATTCAGTGACTCTACATCTTTTGATTGGTGCATTCAGACCATTTACATTTAGGGTGATTATTGATACATATGTACTTATTGCCATTCAGGCTTTAGATTTGTGTGTGTGCTGTCTTTGTGGTGTGTGCTACCAAAGGTTCAAGGATAATTCCCTTACTATCTAACAGTCTAATTTAACTTCATTTGTATGCCATTACAAATACAACCTAAAGATTTTTTTCTCCTTTTTCTTACTCCTGCATTATTTGTATGTTAGGAATCATATCCTGTACTCTGTCTATCCCTTGGATGATATCTATTTAGCATTAGGAACACTTCTATCTATAGGAGTCCCTTCAAAATGCACTGTAGAGGTGGTTTGTGGGAGGTTAATTCTCTCAGCTTTTGCTTATATGAAAATTGTTCAATCGCTCCTTGAAATTTAAATAATAACCTTACCAGTTAGAGTATTTTTGGTTTGAAGCCCTTCTGCTTCATTACATTAAATACATCATGCCACTCCCTTCTGGCCTGTAAGATCTCTGTTGAGAAATCTGATGATAGCTTGATGGGCTTTCCTTTGTATGTGATCTTTTTTCTCTCTCTAGCTGCTTTAAAAGTCTGTCTTTATCCTTGATCTTTGCCATTTTAATTATTATATGTCTTGATGTTGTCTTCCTTGGGTCCCTTGTATTGGGAGATCTGTACATCTCCATGGTTTCAGAGACTATCTCCTTCCCCAGATTAGGGAAGTTTTCAGCAATTACCTCCTCAATGACACTTTCTATCCCTTTTTCTCTCTTCTTCTTCTGGTACCCCTAGTATGCAAATATTGTTCCATTTGGATTGGTCACACAGTTCTCTCAATATTCTTTCATTCTTAGAGATCTTTTTTCTCTCTGTGCCTCAGATTCTTTGTATTCCTCTTCTCTAATTTCTATTCCACTTAACATCTCTTCTACTACATCTAATCTGCTTTTAAATCCCTCCATTGTATGTTTCATTTCAGATATGGAATTTCTTAATGATTGAAACTCCATCTTAAATTCATTCTTGAGCTCTTGAATATTTTTCTGTACCTCCATAAGCATGTTTATGATTTTTATTTTGACTTCTCTTTCAGGAGGATTGGTGAGTTCAGTTTCATTTGACCCTTTTTCTTGAGTTTGTGAGATTTTAGTCTGTACCTTGTTCTTTTGACATTTCATATTTCTGTGTGGTGCCCTCTAGTGCCCAGAAGCTCCAGTCTCTGGAGCTGTTTAGCCCCTAGAGTGAGTTTTTGGGGTTGTAGGGGAGCGGAGCTGGTGCCTGGAGGGAGGAAAGATCTGTTTCCTGACTCCTGTCTGCCCTGCCTGTCTCCAGTATCACAGCCAGTGGGCCTAACACACAGGTGTAAGCCTCTGTACTTGGTGTCTCTAGCTGTTGTAGGTGAGGCCTCTCTCTGGCTAGCCTGATGCCAGAGGAGTGACTGCCGTTTTGCTAGCCTGTTGTCAGGCCAGAAGGAAGGCTGAGCAGACTGCATATCACAGTGGTGGGCCTCGTAGCTGAGTAGCCAGCCAGGGGGATAGAGCACCTGAAGATCCCCAAATTTCCCAATCTGCTGGGCAGAGTGCACCCAGACAAACTTGTCCCCCATCCCTTATCCCATGCAGCAAGCTCCGTGCAAACCCTGTGCCTTCAGCAGCCCTCTTGCTGCTAGGAAGCCTCTCAGACCACCTGCCTTTCCCTTGTCTCTGAGCAGCCAGATGCAAATCCCGTCCTCCACAGATGGCCAGAATCTGTCTCTCAAGCACTCTGCCTGTCCCAACTCCTCATCCTCTGGAGCACCACATAATGTAGATTTCTGCTTGCAAAGCAGATCTCCAGGGCTGGGTGTTCAGCAGTCCCAGGATTCCATCCCATCCCCCACTCTGTTTCTCTTCCTCCCAGGTAAGCTGGGGTGGGGGAAGGGCTCGTGTCCCATTGGATCAAGGCTTTCATATGTTACCCTGTTTCTTGAGGTCTGCTCTGTTCCTGAGGTCTGTATGCAGTCTGGTGCAGCCTTCTTTCCTGTTGCTATTTTAGGGTTAGTTGTATTAACTATATTTTCACACTATCTGTGGTTTGGGGAGGAGTTCTCTGTCTCACCTCTCACACCGCCATCTTGAATCCAGAGATACAAGCCATGGTAAAATTTAAACATTAGTAGCAGATGTTATCATCAAAGGTTTTCTCCCACATGGCAAATATATTGAATAATGAGCAATCAATGTAAGAATCCTCAACACAAAATCAGTTAATTTACATATTCATACAGTAAAGGGAAATATATGATTATATTTCATGGCCATGTCTTTTCAATTTTCAATTTTTTATATTAAATCATATAGGTAAATATGTGTATGAGAGGGAGAAACTAGGGTCAATTATTCTGATTTCCTGAGAAAATTCTAGGTGTTGTCTTCACTATTGAGTCTCAGAACAGTTTACAAGGGCAAGTTTGAGATAAAAATGCTGTAGCTTTTTTATGTATAAATAATAGTTGTTTAGTGAAGTTTTTATACTAGCTCTTCAGAAAGAGAGGCTTTGAACAAGGTTACACACTTAATTTATCTCCCTCATGAATTTTCTGCTACCCTCTGGGCCTTAAAAGGTAGAAGTCAGACACTGACAGTAATTATTTTGGATTGCACTGCATGAAGGCAGCTGAGTATAATTCTATACTTCAAAGAAGTGCAGCCATGTGTCACTTTGAACAACCATCATGACTATAACTTGAGTTCAGGAATGCCTTTAGAGAAACGATCTGTGTAGATAAATGATTTTCTTTAGATGTAGGATATAACCACTTGAATGTATAGATAGAGGTTTAAGAAAAGAATAAGTAGGAAAATTGTGACTATGAATCAAATTGTCTTCTGAAAATGTTGAGTCAAAATGAGATTTTAAGTGTACTATTAAAAGCAGTTTTAAAATACCAAAAGGATTACTGAAATAGATGAACTTTTTAAAATAAATAATACACTGGCAAGGTGACTCTCCTTTGAATTCTCACAAAGGCAACCCTACCTAACTCAACTTTGGATAATTGGAAAGGAACACTCAACTCTGGATAATCGGAAAGGAAAGTCTCTTCATCTCCCGGAGCTCATGAACTTTACTTCTGTCTTCAAACTACAGCAATATCTGAGTATAAATCTAACTTCTGTCTAATAAGAACTGTCAAACTGAAAGCAAGTTCTAATTCTCTTAAACATACACACGTGCACCTTTTACACACACACACACACAGTTTCATATTATTTTACCAAAACTAAACCATTCAAAGGCTTGATACCTTTATGAGTAAAATTCATAAAGCCTAAGCAATTTTTACAGAAGGCACTGGACTGTGGCTATAAGGATGTATAGGATACAAAGGGTCCTGTCCTAGAGAAACACAATCTAGAGAAACACAATCTAGTGTAGTGACTGAGACAGATTTGTGATCAAACACTTTAATCCCTAGCCAGCACCAAGGTTACATTAGTAACAAGCATAGATATTGGAAATATTCCTGGAGAGATCCATATTTCATGTAAAAAATGGGCAAAAACAACAAATTGTTAATGTTTTTTAACCCCACATAACTACCAATTGAAGCCACCATCTTCCAAAACAAAGGAATGTGTTAAAAACCTTCCTGAGATGATAACATTTTCCTGGGCCACCTTCCTCCATTAGTCAGAAAAGAATAGAGTGTCATCAAGATCTGACAAATTCTTCCACAAGTTTTGTGATTTTGTTTTTTTTAGTTCTGAAATCAGGCTTTACCTCATGTTTTTCATTACTCTGTAATGTGGTAAAGTTTTGCGAAACAAACTGAGACTGCTTTTCCTCAGGCTTTGCTGTTTCTGTCCTTTTCTCAAAAGAGAATAATTTATCCAAGGAGAGCCAAATTTTCAGTTTTAAGTCCCAAAATACGCTCTTGGATCTCACAGAGGTGAGTAATAGAGATGATAATTTTCAAGGCCAAGGCTTTCATCACAAAAGCCAGGTTTTTGGAGAAATAAACCGCCTCTCACTGGAAGGTATAGCAAAGATTTATGGCCTCTTTAATCTACCAAAGTAAATTATTAGGTCAATTAGCATTGAGAATGTGTATGAAAGAGAAATACTAGAAAAAGAAGTAAACTAGGATTGAAAATAGTTATACTGTAAGATCAAATCTGCCACCAATGAGCAGTCTTAGTCATATAGTTGTTCTGAATATCACTTTTCTCATGCATAAGATGAACAAGGAATATCCAAGGCCACTTCCAGTTCTAAAATCCTAATATGTGAAAGACATTTTTACAGTAAATCCTGTATAGAACATATATATAGAATATTAAAAACAAAACAAATGAACAAACAAACAAAAACAAATAGACTCATAGACACAGTGAAGAGACTGGTGGTTGCCATAGGGAAGGAAGACAGGAAAATGGGTGAAATAGAAAGGGAAAAATATTAGTGAGAATGTTTGGTATCTTGATGTGACTGATGGTTACATGATTGCATACAAATGTCAAAATTCATCAAACTGTATGCACAGTAAGATTTGTGCATTTTTTATGTACCTCAATAAAAAAGTTAAATTATATTAAAAGCAAACCCAACAGAAACCACACACTAAAAGCCTATTTACCTCAATTTCTTTTACACAAAACATTACAACCAGCTATCAGCAAAAAATACCAAGTCATACAAAGAGACAAAAGCAGTCTTTTTTTTCTGCTATTATTAATGTACAATTGCATGAGCAATATTATGGTTACTAGACTCCCCCTACTATCAAATCCCCACCACATACCCCATTACAGTCACTGGCCATCAGCGTAGTAAGATGCCATAGAATCACTACTTGTCTTCTCTCTGTCATACCGCCTTCCTGAATGCCCCACTCGCTACATTATGTGTGCTAATCATAATACCCCTTCTTCCCCCTTATCCCTCCCTTCCCACCCATCTTCCTCAGTCCCTTTCTCTTTGGTAACTGCTAGTCCATTCTTGGGTTCTGTGAGTTTGCTGCTGTTTTGTTCCTTCAGTTTTCTCTATGTTCTCATACTCTACAGATGAGTGAAATCATTTGATACATGTCTTTCTCCTCCTGGCTTATTTCACTGAGCATAATACTCTCTAGCTCCATCCATGTTGTTGCAAATGGTAGGATTTGTTTTCTTCTCATGGCTGAATAATATTCCATTGTGTATATGTACCACTTCTTCTTTATCCATTCATCTACTGATGGACATTTAGGTTGCTTCCATTTCTTGACTATTGTAAATAGTTCTGCCATAAACATAGGGGTGCATATGTCTTTTTCAAACTGGGCTGCTGCATTCTTAGGGTAAATTCCTAGGAGTGGAATTCCTGGGTCAAATGGTATTTCTATTTTGATTGTTTTGAGGAACCTCCCTACTGCTTTCAACAATGGTTGAACTAACTTACATTTCCACCAGCAGTGTAGGAGGGTTCCCCTTTCTCCACATCCTTGCCAACATTTGTTATTGTTTGACTTTTGGATGTTGGCCATCCTAACTGGTGTGAGGCGATATCTCATTGTGGTTTTAATTTGCATTTCTCTGATGATTAGCAATGTGGAGCATCTTTTCATGTGCCTGTTGGCCATCTGAATTTCTTCTTTGGAGAAGTGTCTGTTCAGCTCCTCTGCCCAGTTTTTAATTGGCTTATCTTCTTTTTGTTTGTTGAGGTGCATGAGCTCTTTATATAATTTGGATGTCAACCCCTTATCAGATATCTCATTTTTGAATATATTCTCCCATACTGTAGAATGTCTGACAAAAGCATTCTTAAGAGACAAAATAAGCATCAGAACTAGACTCAAGTATGGTAGAGATTTTTGAATTATCAGATGAGAAATTTTAAATAATTATGATTAACACACTAAGGACTCTAATGGAAAAAGTGGACAACCAGCAAGAGCAGATCAGTGATGTAAGCAGAGAGATGGAAACTCTAAGAACCAAAAGGAAATGCTAGAAATCAAAAACACTGTAATGAAAGGAAGTTGAGTTTCTTTTTAATTAAAGTATCATTAATATACAATCTTATGTTGGTTTCAAATATACATCAGAGTGGTTCAACAGTCCCCGTGATCAGCTTATATTGTGATTGAGAATTATTGTGCCCTTTTATCCTCCTCCGTCTTCCACCCACCCCAACCCTCCCCCTTGATAACACTAGTCATTTCTCAGTGTCTGAGTCTAATGCTGTTTTGTTCCTTTTCTGTTTTCCTTTGTTTGTATACACCACAAATGAGTGAAATTACATGGTACTTGTCTTTCTCTGCCTGGCTTATCTCACTTAGCATAATACCCTTTAGATCCATCCATGTTGTTACAAATGGTAGGATTTCTTTTCTTTTTTTGGCTGAATAGTATTCCATTGTGTATATGTACCACCTCTTTATATCCATTCATCTACTGATGGACTCTAGGTTGCTTCTATATCTTGGTTTTTGCAAATAGCATGGCAATAAACATAGGGGTGCACATACCTTTTTGAATCAGGAACATTGTTTTCTTTGGGTAAATTCCTAGGAGTGGAATTACTGGGTCAAATGGTATTTCTATTTTTAGTTTTTTGAGGAACCTCCATACTGCTTACCACAGCAGTTGCACCATTTTGTATTCCCACTAAAGCGTAGGAGGTTCCCATTTCTCCTTATCCTCGCCAGCATTTGTTGTTTCTTGTCTTTTGGATATTGGCCATCCTAACTAGTGTGAGGTGATATCTCATTGTGCTTTTAATTTGCATTTCCCTGGTGATTAGCGATATGGAGCATCTTTTCATGAGCTTGTTGGCCATTTGTATTTCTTCTTTGTTGAAGTGTTTGTTCAGGTCCTCCACCCAATTTTTAACTGGGTTATTTGCTTTTTGGATGTTGAGGCATATGAGCTCTTCATATATTTTGAATTTTAACCCTTTATCAGATAAGTCATTTACAAATATATTCTCCCATATGGTCAGATGTCTTTTTGTTCTACTGATGGTGTCCTTTGCTGTACAGAAGTTTTTAGTTTGATGTAGTCCCATTTGTTCACTTTTTATTTTGTTTCCCTTGCCTGAGGAGATGTGTTCAGGAACAATTTGCTCATGTTTATATTCAAGAGAGTTTTGCCTATGTTTTCTTCTAAGAGTTACATGGTTTCATGACTTACATTCAGGTCTTTCATCCATTTCAAGTTTATGTTTGTGTATGGAGTTAGACAATAAGCCAGTTTCATTCTCTTACGTGTAGCTGTCCAGTTTTGCCAACACCAGTTGTTGAAGAGGCTGTCTTTTCTCCATTGTATATTTATGGCTCTTTAATTGTACATTAATTGACCAAATATGCTTGGGTTTATATCTGGGTTCTCTATTCTGTTCCATTGATCTATGGGTCTAGTCTTGTGCCAGTACCAAATTGTTTTGATTACTGTGGCTTTGTAGCACAGCTTGAAGTCAGGGAGCATAATTTTCCTATCTTTGTTCTTTCTCAAGATTGCGTTGGCTATTCATGGTCTTTTGTGGTTGCATATGAATTTTAGAACTATTTGTTCTAGTTCATTGAAGAATGCTATTGGTATTTTAATAGGGATTACATTGAATCTCTAAATTGCTTTTGCAGGATGGCTATTTTGAAAATATTAATTCTTCCTATCCATTGGCATCGGATAGATTTCCATTTATTGGTGTCTTCTTTAATTTCTCTCATGAGTGTCATGTAGTTTTCAGAGTATAGGTCTTTCACCTCCTTAGTTAGGTTTATTCCTGGGTATTTTATTCTTTTTGATATAATTGTAAATGGAGTTGTTTCTAGGTTTCTCTTTCTGCTAATTAGTTGTTAGTATATAGGAATGCAGTAAATTTTTGTGTGTCAATTTTGTATCCTGAAACTTTCTGTATCCAATTATTAGTTCTAGCAGTTTTTTTTGGTGGATTCTTTAGGATTTTCTATGTATAATATCATGTCATCTGCAAATAGTGACAGTTTAACTTCTTCCTTACCAATTTGGATGCCTTTTACATCTTGTCTGACTACCTTGGCTAGGACTTCCAATACTATGTTGTATAAAAGTGATGAGATTGGGCATCCTTGACTTGTTCCCAGTCTTAGAGGAAAAGCCTTCAGCTTTTTGCTGTTAAGTATGGTGTTGACTATGGGTTTGTCATATATGGCGTTTATTATGTTGAGGTACATATCTTCTAATCCCATTTTGTTGAAAGTTTTTATTATGAATGGATGTCGAATTTTGTTAAATGCTTTTTCAGCATCTATTGAGGTGATCATGTGGTTTTTATCATTTTTTTTGTTAATGTTATATGATATTGATTCACATTATGAATTTTGTACCTTCTTTGCATCTGTGGAATAAATCCCACTGGGTTATGATGGATGATCCTTTTGACATATTTTTGGATTTGGTTTGCTAATACTTTTTTGAGGATTTTTGCATCTCTATTTTTTAGGGAGAAGTTAACAGTTTTATATCAAGGTTAAATTTCTTAAATATGCTAATAGAACTGTGATTACATTAGAGTGTGTTCTTTTCATAGAAAATATTTGGTAAATATCTAAGAGTAGAGGAGCTATTGCCTGCAACTTAATCTCAAAAAGTTCAGAAAATAATTATAATAGTGTATGTATGTGTGTATGGGAAGGCAACAAGTCTGGTAAAATATTAATATTTGGTGATCCTGGTGTAGGATCTATGAGAGTTCATATTATTCTGTTCTTTGAATATTTAAAATCATTTCAAAATAAAAAAAGATGTGTGTGAGTGTAAAATAATATAATGTAAATTAATACCAGATAGATGGTATAGAAATTCCTTGGATAGGGTAAGCATAAAATTGGATAAGGAACATAAGGGGAGCTGTGAAGTTTGGAGATTTTTCAGAGAGGTAAAGAGAAACAGAGGACTTAAACATGGGAAAATGACCTTCACAAAAGCAACAGCCAAGACTGTGCACATTATGTTCAAAAGATGATGGGTACAACAGTGTGACTAGGAAATAAATATGGAAAATGAGTGAAACTACTTGACTATGCATGAAAAATGATAATTAAGAAATCACTACATGGAGCAACTTATTACCAAGGCTGGAAAAAAACAATTCCTAGAGATACTCATAATCCCCTTATATATATATTCACTGATTGCCTTTCAAGCAAATGTTTGGACACTTGCCTGTGTCCAAATGTCTTTTTGTTCACTGTTTTCTGCTGTATGACCTGAACTCATGAGGCTAGAATTCAGAGTTTCTTGGGAAGAGGTAAAATGATACATATTTCAGCCAAATTTTCCTGACTCTTGATTGCCATGATAAATAATTTGCTTTTCTATGAATATTAATATGTCATGGACAAAATTGTGATCAAAGTGAAAAACTAAAATGCTTAAATTGTCAGACCTGGGTGTGAATCTTGACATAGGCACTCACCAGGTCTGTGAACTCGGGCAATTTACAATCTTCCTAGCTTCAGTTTCTCTTCTTAAAACCATTTAAAAATTATACATTCTCTTCAACACGCTTATTTGAGAATGGACTAAGAAAAGCAGCATAGCACAAGGAAGGAACTCACTGTTATTATTAGATAGATCCTCTGTTTCTTAAACTGCATAAACAAATATTTCTCTAAACCAGAAATAGGCAAATTATAATAGTTTTATTTACCTACGTTGCTATGACCATAACTATTTTTTAAAAAGAAGAAAGGAGGTATTAAAATCTCTGCACACCTGATTTTTTCAATCATTTGCAAGAAAGGAGTTGAATTTTGAATGAAAAATTCATTCTGAAGTAAGGTTAAAAAAACTGCTGATATTTAACCTATCTTAGCTATATCTTCAGAGGTAATAAGCATCAAGAAGAAAAACCCATTGTGACTGATAAATGATGTAACGATAGATCTCAAACTATATTCATACAACTTTAGGTAAGGAATCTTAAATTGTCCTCATAGAAGACATTATCAGCCATTATTCCCACTCTGCACATTCTCTCCACAAATATTCCAGTCACTAGGATTCCAAAGGAAAGAAGTGATAAAATACTTCTTCAGGCAAGATGTCTCTGAATTAGAATGAGATGTCAAGGGGAAAGATGCAGGTGTGGGTTTTAGTCCATGAGTTAAGAAACAGTTCTGAAATGCATTTTTAGTTCAGAATTGAGATTCTGTCCCAGAAACTTTATTTTTTTCCTATAGAGCTATTTATTCTACAGCTGCATTATCATAAGAGAGAAAAAAGGTTGAAAAGCATCCAAATAGAAATTGCTTACAAATTCTTGAAATACTGCGTGAAATCCCTATTTAATCTTCCAAACAGATTTTAAGAATCACTGTCTTAGCCATTTTCCACAGCTGTTCAAAAAGCCCCGCAGCTTACAGTGCTCTGCCAGGCAGAATTGAATTACTTGTCACCTCCTAAGAGAAACAGATTTGGGTGATGTAGGTCAGAAAACATCTCATATTTAAACTACTTAGTGCTTATTTGCCAGATTCTATGGATGCTCTTGAGTTAGATTTGGTAGATTTGTGTTTGATTGATTGTTTAAGGCTATTTTGAAGAAAAAAGTGTTGAATTTTCAAACACCTTACCTTTATATGAATAGCCTGTGTCACGTGACTCTTTTTTTTTTTCACAAGAAGAGGATCCCCATACCAAGAAAGACCCATAGATGATGGAATGCCTCTGAAGGTAGGGCTATGAATGAGAGATCAACCATCTTTACTATCATAGTAAAGAAGAAACTAGTCTTCTGGGGACTACATACCATCGCAATGGTCCCTACCCTCACCAAAGCTCCTTTCTAAGGACCACCAATTGAAACTATTTTTCTCCAACTTCTTTCAATTGATTCTCCCACTCAGTTATTTTTTTAGTTCCTCAGAACATTCTCCTTACATTTTACTAAGTTCTTTTCCTCTATAGGGGCTCTTCTCATTAAAAATCTTCCCTCCTTTTTATCTAAAGGACACCCTGCTGGTAGCTACAGTGTTTTAACCCATAAATTGCTCAACCATGAAAACATATTTCTTTAAATAATTTACTGATGTTCCAATCCATGCAAGGTTGTCTTGGGAGATAAACAGGAATAAAAAGCTGCCACTGCACAAAGGAGACACCGCAGTGGAAGGCACAATGTAAAAAGTGCTATTCAGCAGTATGAACATAATGTTACAATATATATATATGTGATGAAATAATTGTATGATATCAAGTTCTTTTGTCTCCTCTCCTAAATTTCTTAGCCATTATATTAGACTTCCCAAATATCAACCGTGAAACGAAAACTTATTTTACAGCTCTTCTAAAATGTGAAAAGATAAAACAATGCTTCAATATCATGCCATAACTGACACATATTAATTTACTTCAGAGAAAAAAGGGAGGAAGGGAAGGAGGGAGAAAGAACACTTTTAGCTAGCCCAGGGATCTGCCAAATGTCACAGTTGGTTCATATTCAGTAATGATTGGAGTAGCCCTTTAATTAAGGGCTGACACTTATATGTCATCAAATGATATCCTCTGCAGGCATTTTCAGAGCATTTTCATATTCTCCCTGTACTCATCTGATCACCAGGATTATTAAAATACTCTTTCTAATAAACAGAGTTCCCTGTAATTTGAACATGTCAGTCCCTTAGAATAGTGGCAAGAGCCTCGCACACACTCAGCAGGTTAGAGACAAGGAAGAGTGCTTTTTCATCCACTTATATTTTTTCATGTTATCTATGCACTATCTTTTACAAATTGAAGACTATAGTATAAATTGTCATTCACATTCCACTTTCATGGAACACTATTCACATTATAGGGGTACCAGAAGAAGAGAGACAAAAAGGAATAGAAAGTGTCATTGAGGAGGTAATTGCTGAAAACTTCCCTGATCTGGCAAAGGAGATAGTCTCTCAAACCATGGAGATGTACAGATCTCCCAACACAAGGGACCCAAGGAAGACAACATCAAGACATATAATAATTAAAATGGCAAAGATCAAGGATAAAAACAGGGTTTAAAAGCAGTTAGAGAGTGAAAAATATCGCATAAAAAGGAAAGCCCATCAGGCTATCATCAGATTTCTCAACAGAAACCTTACAGGCCAGAAGGGAGTGGCATGATATATTAAATGCAATGAAGCTGAAGAGCCTTGAACCAAAAATACTCTACCTGGCAAGGTTATCATTTAAATTTGAAGGAAGGATTAAACAATTTTCATATAAGCAAAAGCTGAGAAAATTGACCTCCCACAAACCACCTCTACAGTACATATTGGAAGGACTCCTATAGATAGAAGTATTCTTAATGCTAAGTAGATATCACCCGAGGGATAGACAAAGAATACAGAATATGATTCATAACATACAAAGAATGGAGGGGGAAGAAAAAGAAAGAGGAGAAAAAAAAAAGAACCATTAGGTTGTGTTTGTAATGGCATACGAATGAAGTTAAATTAGACTATTAGATAGTAAGGAAATTACCCTTGAACCTTTGGTAACCACGAATCTAAAGCCTGCAATGGCAATACGTACATATCTACGCTAATCATCCTAAATGTAAATGGTCTGAATGCACCAATCAAAAGACATAGTCACTGAATGGATAAAAAAACAAAACCCATCTATATGCTGCCTACAAGAGACTCACTTCAAACCCAGACATAAACAGACTGAAAGTAAAGGATGGAAAAAGATTTTTCATGCAATTAATAGGGAGAAAAAGGCAGGAGTTGCTGTATGTGTATCAGACAAACTAGACTTCAAAATAAACAAAGTAACAACAGACAAAGAAGGGCATTATATAATGATAAAATGGTCAGTCCAACAAGAGGATATAACTATTATAAATATTTATGAACCCAATACAGGATCACCTACATACGTGAAACAACAAATACTAACAGAATTAAAGGGGGAAAGAGAATGCAATGCATTCATTTTAGGAGACTTCAACACACCACTCACTTCAAAGGACAAATCAACCATACAGAAAATAAGTAGAGACAGAGGCACTCAACAACGTATTAGAAAAGATGGACCTAACGGACAGCTACAGAACACTCCATCCAAAAGCAACAGGATACACATTCTTCTCAAGTGCACATGGAACATTTTCACGAATAGATCATATACTGGGCCACAAGAAGAACTTCGGTTGTCTGGGTTTTTAGCCTTCCCCAAGCCCCCTCCGAACCTGCGGGGAGAACGGGAAGGGGGAGACACGCCCTGGCAAGGCAGGACCGGGAAGGGTGAGTGCCGACTGTCCGCCCGATCACCAGCCTCCAGCCCCTAGGCATGAACCGGAGACAAACAGACATGACACGGAGCTCAGTCAAAGCAGGAACTCGTTTATTGCGGAAACAGCATGGTATATATATATAACACTCATTGGCCAATCAGCATAAAGGTCAAGCAGTCACAAACTCTTCATGCAGGAAGGCACACAATGCAAGCAAACGGTGTCCACGAGCTGATCACATTCACGGAAGACTCACGCCACCAATAGGGAGATACCCAGAACACAGGTAGACTAACGTCATAGCCTGCCAAAATGCCTGGGCACCACCCCATGCTTATCCGGTGAGCGCCATCTTGGCAATGCATTTAAAGGCTACTTCTCACAGACCAGTGGAACAGAATAGAAAATCCAAACATTAACCCAAACATATACAGTCAATTAATATTTGATAAAAGTGCCTTGGATATACAATGGGGAGATGACAGCCTCTTCAGCAGCTGGTGTTGGAAAAACTGGACAGCTACATGTAAGAGAATGAAACTGGACTACTGTCTAGCCCCATACACAAAGGTAAACTCAAGGTGGATCAAAGACCTGAATGTAAGTCATGAAACCATAAAACTCTTAGAAAAAAACATAGGCAAAAATCTCTTGGACATAAACATGGGCAACTTCTTCATGAACATATCTCCCCGGGCAAGGGAAACAAAAGCAAAATGAACAAGTGGGACTATATCAAGCTGAAAAGCTTCTGTACAGCAAAGGACACCATCAGTAGAACAAAAAGACATCCTACAGTATGGGAGAATATATTCATAAAAAACATCTGATAAAGGGTTGACATCCAAAATATATAAAGAACTCATGCACCTTAACAAACAGAAAGCAAATAATCCAATTAAGAAATGGGCAGAGGACATGAATAGACACTTATCCAAAGAAGAAATTCAGATGGCCAACAGGCACATGAAAAGATGCTCCACATCGCTAATCATCAGAGAAATGCAGATTAAAACCACAATGAGATATCACCTCACACCAGTGAGGATGGCCAACATCCAAAACACAAACAACAACAAATGTTGGCGAGGATGTGGAGAAAAGGGAACCCTCCTACACTGCTGGTGGGACTGCAAATTAGTTCAACCATTGTGGAAAGCAGTATGGAGGTTCCTCAAAAAACTCAAAATAGAAATACCATTTGACCCAGGAATTCCACTCCTAGGAATTTACCCTAAGAATGCAGCAGCCCAATTTGAAAAGGACAGATGCACCCCTATGTTTATTGCAGCACTATTTACAATAGCCAAGAAATGGAAGCAACCTAAGTGTCCATCAGTAGATGAATGGATAAAGAAGATGTGGTACATATACACAATGGAATATTATTCAGCCATAAGAAGAAAACAAATCCTACCATTTGCAACAACATGGATGGAGCTAGAGGGTATTATGCTCAGTGAAATAAGCCAAGCCGAAAAAGACAAGTATCAAATGATTTCACTCATATGTGGAGTATAAGAACAAAGAAAAAAACTGAAGGAACAAAACAGCAGCAAACTCACAGAACCCAAGAACGGACTAATAGTTACCAAAGGGAAAGGGACTGGGGAAAATGGGCGGGAAGGGAGGGATAAGAGGGAAAAAGGGGCATTACGATTAGCAGATGTAATGTTGGGGGGGCACGGGGAGGGCAGTACAACTCAGAGAAGACAAGTAGTGATTCTATAGCATCTCACTACGCTGATGGACAGTGACTGTAATGGGGTTGGTGGGGGGGACCTGATGAAGGGGTATTTTAATAACCGTAATATTGCACATGTAATTGTAGATTAATGATAATAAAATAAATTATATTAAAAAAAATAGGAGGAGTGGTCGGGGGAGGGGAGTGCTTGGAGGCTGGCAAGGGAGGTAGTGGAGGGAGATCACATGCGATTAACCTCTAGAAAAAAAAAAAGGCTACTTCTTAGATTAGAAGGCCCTACATTCGGTGAATACAAAAAGTTTGAAATTGTACCTACCAGCTTCTCAGATCACAAAGTTATGAAACAAGAAATAAATAACTCAAAGAAAATGAAAAAGCCCACAAACACATGGAGGCTTAATAACATGCCCCTAAATAATCAATGAATCAATGACCAAATAAAAACAGAAATCAAGCAATATATGGAGACAAATGACAACAACAATTCAACACCACAAAATATCTGGGAGGCAGTAAAGGCCGTGCTAAGCGGGAAATATATTGCAACACAGGCCTACCTCAGGAAAGAAGAACAATCCAAAATGAACACTCTAAACTCACAATTAATGAAACTAGAAAAGGAAGAACAAATGGGGCCCAAAGTCAGTAGAAGGAGTGACATAATAAAGATTAAAGCAGAAAAAAATAAAATTGAGAAGAATATAACAATAGAAAGAATCAATGAAAGCAGGAGCTGGTTCTTCGAGAAAGTAAACAAAATATATACACCTGTAGCCAGACTTATCAAGAAAAAAAGAGAGTCTACACGCATAAACAGAATCAGAAATGAGAGGAAAAATCACTACAGACATCATAGAAATACAAAGAATTATGAGAGAATACCATGAAAAATTGCATGCTAACAAACTGGATAACCTAGAAGAAAAGGGCAACTTTCTAGAAAAATACAACCGTCCAAGGATGACCCAGGAAGAAACAGAAAATCTGAACTGACCAATTTCCAGCAAGACATTGAATTAGTAATCAAAAAATTACCTAAGAGCAAAGTTCCTGAACCAGATGGTTTCACTGCTGAATTTTATCAAACATTTAGTGAAGACCTAATACCCATCCTCCTTAAAGTTTTCCAAAAAGTAGAAGAGAAGGAAATACTCCCAAACTCATTCTACAAGGCCAACATCACTCTAATACCAAAACCAGGCAGACACCACAAAAAAAAAATTACAGACCAATATCCCTTATGAACATAGATGCAAAAATACTCAACAAAATATTACCAAACGGAACTCAAAAATACATCAAAAAGGTCATCCATCATAATCATGTGGGATTCATCCCAGTGATGCAAGGATGGTACATTAGAAAATCCATCAACATCACCCACTACATCAACAAAAAGAAGGACAAAAACCACATGATCATCTCCATAGATGCTGAAAAAGCATTCGACAAAATTCAACATCCATTCACGATAAAAACTCTCAACAAAATGTGTTTAGAGGGCAAGTACCTCAACATAATAAAGGCCATGTATGACAAACCCACAGCCAATATTATACTTAACAGCAAGAAGCTGAAAGGTTTTCCTTTAAGGTTGGGAACAAGACAAGGATGCCCACTTTCCCGACTCATTCAACATAGTTCTGGAGGTCCTAGCCATGGCAATCAGAAAATACAAAGAAATAAAAGTCTTCCAGATTGGCAAGGAAGAAGTCAAACTATCCCTGTTTGCAGATGACATGATACTGTACATAAAAATCCCTAAAGAATCCACTCCAAAACTACTAGATCTAATATCTGAATTCCATAAAATTGTGGGATACAAAATTAATCACAGAAATCTGTTGCATTCCTGTACACTAACGGTGAACTAGCAGAAAGAGAAATCAGGAAAACAATTCTATTCACAATTGCATCAAAAAGAATAAAATACCTATGAATAAACCTAACCAAGGAAGTGAAAGACATACTCTGAAAACTACAAGACACTCATGAGAGAAATTAAAGAAGATACCAATAAATGGAAACACATCCCATGCTCATGGATAGGAAGAATTAATATTGTCAAATGGCCATCCTGCCTAAAGCAATCTATAGATTCCGTGCAATCCCTATCAAAATACCAACAGCATTCTTCAATGAACTGGAACAAATAATTCTAAAATTCATATGGAACCACAAAAGACCCTGAATAGCCAAAGCAATCCTGAGAAGGAGGAATAAATCAGGGGGAATTACTCTCCCTAACTTCTGGCTCACTGACTACAAACCACAGTAATCAAGACAATTTGGTGCTGGCACAAGAACAGACCCATAGACCAAGGGAACAGACTAGAGAGCTCAGATATAAACCCAAGCATATATGGTCAATTAATATACGATAAAGGAGCCATGAATATACAATGGGGAAATGACAGCCTCTTCAACAGCTGGTGTTGGCAAAACTGCACAGCTACATGTAAGGGAATGAAACTGAATTATTGTCTAACCCCATACACAAAAGTAAACTCAAAATGGATCAAAGTCTTGAATGTAAGTCATGAAATCATAAAACTCTTAGAAAAAAAATAGGCAAAAATATCTTGGACATAAATATGAGCAACTTCTTCATGAACATATCTCCCCGGCAAGGGAAACAAAAGCAAAAATGAACAAGTGGTAGTATAGCACTTTTCTGTACAGCAAAGGACACCATCAGTAGAACAAAAAGTATGGGAGAATATATTCATATATGATATATCTGATAAGGGGTTGACATCTAAATTACATCAACAAACAAAAAGCAAATAAGCCATTTAAAAAATGGGCAGAGGAGCTGAACAGAAACTTCTCCAAAGAAGAAATTGAGATGGCCAACAGGCACATGAAAAGATGCTCCGCATCCCTAATCATCAGAGAAATGCAAATTAAAACCACAAACAGATATCACTTCACACTAGTTAGGATGGCTAACATCTAAAAGACAAATAACAACAAATGTTGGTGAGGGTGTGGAGAAAGGGGTACCCTCCTACACTACTGGTGGGAATGTAAACTAGTTCTACCATTGTGGAAAGCAGTAGGGATGTTCCTCAAAAAACTAAAAATAGAAATACCATTTGACCCAGAAATTCCACTCCTAGGAATTTACCCTAAGAATGCAGCAGTTCAATTTGAAAGACATATGCACCCCTATGTTTATCACAGCACTATTTACAATAGCCAAGAAATGGAAACAACCTAAGTGTCCATCAGTAGACGAATGGATAAAGAAGATGTGGTACATATACACAATGGAATATTATTCAACCATAAGAAAACAAATCCTACCATTTGCAACAACATAGATGGAGCTAGAGGCCATTATGCTCAATGAAATAAGCCAGGTGGAGAAAGACAAGTATCAGATTATTTCACTCATCTGTGGAGTATAAGAACAAAGTAAAACCTGAAGGAACAAAACAGCAGCAGACCCACAGAACCGAAGAATGGACTAGCAGTTACCAAAGGGAAAGGGACTGGGGAGGATGGGTGGGAAGGGAGGGACAAGGGGGAAAAAAAGGCATTATGATTAGCACGTATAATGTAGTTGGGGGGTGGGGACACGGGAAGGCAGTATAACACAGAGAAGAGAAGTAGTGATTCTGTAGCATCTTGTTACGCTAATGGACAGTGACTGTAATGGGGTATGTGGTGGGGACTTGATAATGGGGGGAGTCTAGTAACCATAATGTTCATGTAATTGTACATTAATGATAGCAAAATTAAAAAATAATAATAACAATAAGACAGAAACAGGCAAAAGGAAAAAAAAGCTGTTATTAAAAAACGAATCTCAACCTGCGGGTCTTTTGGTGATGTCAGGCCCACCCCACATCAGTCTGCCTGAGCCCAGCATCCTGGGCCTCACTCCCAGTTAATTACCATGTACTGAGATCTGAACCACGTTGTCTGAGGCTGACGTTATGTCACTGAACTGTGGGAGCTGGTCTGCACATATCAAATCTGTGCCTGCAAGGACTGCCTCCTGACTTCAATGATGTTTCCTTAGCCAGGCCCTTCATCTCAGGGGCCAAATACCAACACAAAAACAAGTAGGCACGTCACAGTGGCTCTACCCCTGGACGTAACCGTGGAGCCTACCTTCCCCTTCCCTGCCCAGGGCATCTGGGAACAGGGAGTGTGCATTTGCCACAGATCCACAATCACACAGAAAGTTACCGGAGTGCCCGCTGGAGCCAGGGGCAACTCCCAGCTTCCCTGAGGCATGCAGGATTTGTCCACAGCCTCATCTATGTGAAGAGCCAAGCCTTTCCCTTCCAGCAACAGAGTGGCTGGCTTCTTTAGGATGGCAGGTTAGGTCTGCTGAGAAAACAGAGACATCTGAGACCAAGACCAGAGCCAGTGGGCAATCAGTCCTCTGCCTGTGATGAAACAGCGCTGTGGTTGACCTCACTTGCCAGGGCTGAGAGCAAGGCCGGGACAGACTCTAGGTTCTACATCTGACCCAGAGCCATTTCACTAGGCAGCGCCCCTTAACTTGGAGTTGTCATGCAAACCCCCTGGCCCAGGAACAATGCCTGGATTAAGTCCCAGATTTCCGAGGCCTGCGTTATGGCACACCGCTGCTCTCCCCAAGGCGAGCAATGGTGTAAAGACTATTGGGCACAGAGGTCTTGCCCATGGGGCTGTGTATACAGTGAGCAGGAAATAAATGACTCAAGTGTTCCAAAAAAAAAAAAACCTGAAAGGCTGATATTATGGTGGGTGAAAATATTTCCCTCAGGACTTCAAGCCACAGAGCCATTCCCAGATAATGAGGTCTCAAGATAAGTGCAGCAGCAGACAAAATAAATGCATCTTACATAGGATGTCTGGAAGGAATAACTGAGCCCTCAAGTTTTTCTAAAGTCTTTCGTAAGATCCTTGAAACTTAACCCACTGAGACAATTTATTCTTCTAAAATGTTGAAAATTAGTCACAATACCCTTAATGGAAGTCAACTTCATAAATTAATATGAACATAATCTAGTATAGGATTACAGATATAGGATAAATGTTTTTTAAGAAATTCATCCATTGCATCAGCAAAGTTTACAAACCTGGTATTTTTATTAATGGTCTGGAACTTAGAAAATATTTTCCCATGGGAATAACATGGCTGCTATAGAAAGAGAAGACTGAAAAGGACTAATCAGGTGCATTAATTGCCCAATATTTGGCTCTGATTTAAATACTGTTCAATTCCAGTGAGGATTTCGAGCAGGTCAAAAAGATATTAAATTTAGCAAGGAATTAAAAATGAAAAACAAAAAATCAGTAGTCTAGTTCTGGCAAAGGTATGAGGAAATGGGACAACTCGTGCGTTTTGAAAGGGAATGTAAAATATTCAGCATTTCTTGAGGGCTATTTGTACCAACATTCAAAACCTGCATACCTTTTGATCCTAAAATCCCATTTCTCATTATCTCTTTTAAGGAAATAAGAGTGTACAAATATGCTATATAAAGATGTTCAGAGAATGTGGTATAATAAATAACACTTAAAATAATCAAAATGTCCACTGACAAGAGATTAAGTAAATAAATGATACATCCATATAATGGAATACTATTTACCTTTTTTCAGGCAGACTTTTATATTGACAAGATGTCTACAATATTTCTTTTTGAGTTAAAAAAGCAGGTTATAGATTAGATTGTGTATTGTACCTACATTTAGGTAAAACATATACGTTATCGTTTATATTCACAGAAGCATCATGAAAGATAAAATGAAATTCTTAACAGCAATTACTTTTGAGGAGTGAAATGAGAGACTGTTTATCACACATTACTTTTAAATAAAGATGCCTCCATTTTCAGAAAAAAATACAACAGGACAACTTATTTTAAATTATGTTGAAGGAATGTTTCATTCCATTGGAAAACGCTCACAATTTTTAAATGAAAAGAATCAAGTTACCAACCAGTATAGACACTATAATTGTGATTTTCTGTTTATTTATACATAAAAACTGAGTCTAAAAAGTTTGTACCAAAATGTTAATAGTATCCTGGGAAAAGTTAATCTAAATTGCAGAGATGAGACTAGACACGCACATGCCTTCTTGAAGCCCTGGCAGTGACAGCAGGTATTTTTCCTCTTACCTGTTTACCCACCAACCACAACAGCAGGAAGGACCTTCCCACCACTGCAAGAGGAGCCCAAGTAAAGGAGAGAGTCCCAAGCCGCACTGGCAGTTGCTAGAAAGGAAGAGAACCTCAGGGCAAGAGCATCTGCTGTGCCCACAGTAGTGAGCCAGTCCAAAGTCAAACTGAGAAGAAAAGACACATATATTGAGAGCTTTCCATATATTCGGCAATCTCCTAAGAGTTTTATATATGAATTATCCATTCTCCTCATAACAACCTTAGGAATAAAATACTATTATCTTCATGTTTGAGTTGAAGATACCAGTATTCAGGAAGTTAATGCTAGAAACCAGTGAGTGGCAAAACCAGGCTAGAGCCAGCCTGATTCCCGTGAGCCCTGATTTTGTACTTTTGTCTTTTGCTTTTAAGATCTTAGATCAATGCAGTCTGTTATTTTGTCTTGATTCAGACCAGTTTCACCTGGTTGCCGTGTGGATACCAATGCAGGGTGCCATGCAAAAGTATAATGAACTACATAAAACTCAAGGCATCTCCCTAAAATGTGCAGCACAGTTTTCAGCCCAGAAATCAGAGAGAGAAAATGACCATCCCCAAGATTGCTATTCCAAAAGAGATTACTGCTGTTCATCTCACTCAGCTCACAAAGTGCTTTGCTCTAGTGACACACCCTTGGAGGTCAGTCCACACTTCACCGACAGCTACCACCAGTTCATCTGTGTCAATTCCACCTGAACCTACTTTCTTGCAGGCTCTCCAGAGCACACAGCTTACCGAGCCATTATTACTTTGTACCTGTGCTCAGAGAGTTCTACAAAGGGTGCATTTTAATGAGCCTGGAATAGGTAAATAAATAAACAGCTCAGGCGTAATATGTAATTTACTAGCAAAAAAGCAGCCATGACTTGCTGTCCTGGAAGTCCATAGCCTGATTCCTCTAGTGATTACTCGCAGGAAAGCTGAATTTCATTTTTTAGCTTACTCCTTAAAATTGTTAGGTGATGGATCTTTCCTCAGCTTGCCTCTAATGTCCTTGCTCATCTCTACTCTAAGGTAAACATATTTCACTGAAAAATTGCATCTGTGCCTGGATAACAATGCATTCAACATCCTCTGCATGCATACCCACTTGGTAGAGGAAATGTAATCATGTGTTTAGAAATACCAAATTATCTCATTTTCTTTACTGCTCAAAAAAATGAAGGCATTTAAAGATCTGCTTATCACTCTCTGGCCACAGGGTCAATCTGTTTTGCATCTTTCAGTTGGATCTCTGGTGTTCTGATTCTGGTAAGGTTTCTGACAAAGTTGGTTGAAACATTTCATGAGAAAACGGATATTAAAACATAGTTGCTGCTTGATGACAAAACCCAAGTGATTTAAAAACATTGTGAGCAGTTTGCAATCTGGGTTCCAGGATCCCTCTGGCTTCAGATTATCGAGGAACTCCTTAAATTGTATGTAAAATGGTGTGCTAATGTGCACTCTCTACCACTTATTAAATTTTCAAAGTTTCTGCAAACTAACTAAGATCAAGCATTACTGAGTTAGTTAGCATTCAGAAAGTCCTGGGGAAAAAAAGCTGTAAAACTATTGCTTCTTACATAAATATTTAGCTCAAGGAAACTCATTCATGCTCATTCATTGTTCATTGTTCATACTTATTCATACTCATTGTTCATTTATTCACATCAGGATAAATTCTGTCCCTGATGTGGGACAGAGTGGATTCTTACTGTACTTAGAGTCCAGGGAGATCACTTAGAGAAAGAGAGAGAGAGAGAGAGTGTGTGTATGTGTGTGTGTGTGTGTGTGTGCACTTGCACATGTGTGTTTTCCATAGATGTTTCATATATGGAAATCCTCTCTCCCGGTCTACTATGATATGTACCACATATTATATAACCTTATATCTTCATTATTGTCAGAGACTCAATAACTTATAAAAACCAGGGATGTGTTACTTTTTGTGTAGCTCTCACTATGACTAAAACTACGTTTGCTTGCTTAATTGTTACCCAGAGCTATCAGTAACCCACAGAAGTGCCTGTAGTTTTAACATTCTTTTCTGTAATGAAATTGCCTTTAAATAAATTTTTCTCCCCCAAAGCTAGAAACTGTGATGCAACATCAGGGGAAATATGAATTAGAGATGAATTTTTAAAAATATGAAATGTTCATACCAGTCAAATTATTCCATATCTAATCTACACAATTTATCAGCAAATTCTATTACCATTTTTTCCATAATCCAGCCTGTTTTCACTATTCTACTGCTGTCATCCTAGTCTTGTGATTACTGCAGGAACCTCCTAGCTAGCTCTGTATTTCTGCCTCTGCTCCCTAGAGAGTCTTTTTCACAAAGCAATAAAAGTGAGCCTTTAAAAATGTGAATCAGATCATGACACTCCTCTCCTTCAAATTTTCCCTTGACCTCCCATCTTAGAATAAAAAACAGAGTCCTTAAAATAGTCTCTAAGACCCTGGTTATTCAACTGCCCACACTCCACAGCTGCTATAATTTCCACTTTCCTCCTGGTCCACTCTATTTGAACCAACAATTCCAATTCCTATGCTAGATTCCTAGTTGTTTCCTGAACCTATCAAACATACACCTGTCTCAAAGCATCTATACTTGTTTTGCCTTTGCATAGTATATTTCCCTCCAATCTCCTGATCCCAAGGCTTGCCCTGATCACCCTCCAAAAATCACACATGCACTCACACACACACACACACACACACACAAATGCAAAGTGCCCCTACCCCACTCACTCTACAGATCTATTTTCCCTCACAGCATCTATCTCCATTTAACATATATTATAGATAACCCAGAAAATTTAAGACTAACAATCTACTCTGGAGACCAGTGTTCAGACATCGTGGGAAAGGGGTACTATCTCTGTTGTACATCACCAAAAGATATCGTTCCCTCTGGCAATTTTTTAGTTGTTTATTGTCTGCTATTATCACCCCTCTGGAAGACAGCCTCTGTGTTCCCCCTGATTCCTCTTAGAATGCTCTGCATTTTCATGCATACTAACTATGTCCACCATTGTGGGTTTTTTTTTTACTACTAACAGCCAGGAACCACATCTCTTTGTTGGAAGATGGACCTTAAGAGGCCAGATCCCTTTGTCTGTATGAAGAACTGGAACTGGCTGGGAACTGATCTCCCAGCAGTGGCAACTGCCTTGACCAATGACTCACAGTTGCAGAGGTACAAATCTTCCAGCTCCCCTGCCTTTTGGTTATGACAGCCCTGAGATGTGCTCACACTGTCTCCATATCTTCCTTGCAGTAATGAGTCAAAGTCCCTCTTCCTGACACTATGCCTGGCTGCCTGGTACCTCCCTCTTGCTTGAACGCTTTCTCTACCGGGCCTCACTTTCCACTCGCCTGCCAGTCTTCCTGGGAACACATCTTCATAAATCACTTCCACACAAATCTTTATCTCAGAATTTGCTCCTGGAAAACCCACCCTAAGAGAACTGGTACCAGACATGATCCTAGAGATCCAGGATAGAAATCTGGAGCTGGATGACTCATTGGCTAGATAGCAGTAGGAATCCCATTGGTGGTGGTAAATAAAGTGACAGAACACAATTGTGGCCAGTGACTGTAACTGAATTGTAGTTCCAGTTTAATTAGCTATACCAGTTATGATTTTTTTTCTAAAATGAACACATTCTTTTCAACAGCCATCAGTAAGGATCAGAAGTTTTCATTCAGCTGAATGGGTAGAAGTACAAACATGATTCTGCCCTTTGACACATAATCCAGAATGACTTTTATCAGCTAGACATTCCATAGCACACCAAAGTGGCTCACTGAATTGCTGACTTCATGATCATTGGACCTAATGTGCAGTAATTTGCCAGTATTCTGGATGTCTGGTAAGACACATGTGTTGCATAGGATGGAAGATTAAAACCTACGAAGATTCAGTGCTGTGTCAGTGAAGTTCTTAAGGGTTTGGTGATATGAAACACGCCAAGGATCTTCTCCAAAATAAAGAACAACTTATTACGCCTCACATCTCCTTCAACTACCCAAAGAAAAGGAACAGTGGTTGGTAGCCCTGTTCAAGTTTTTGCATTTGAGAATGCTGTCCTATCTTTTATTGTGTGGTTCCAATGGCTGTCAGATCAAGAGCAGGCTTTGCATCAGGTTTAGGCAAGAGTGGAAGTGACCCCTGTTACTTGGGCCATATGAACAACAGATCCCATGGTGCTGGAGATAGCTATAGTGAAGACACTGTTTGGATTCTCTGGCGAGTCCTAAATGCAGAATCTCAGTACAGACCCTCAAGGGCCTGACACATAGCTATGATATTTGCAGCAGAGAATCATATACCCCCATTTGAAAAAAATTCTGAAATGCTACTGGATCTTTGGTGAGACTGAACAAATGACCATGGACATTCATTGACAAGCAAACAGACACTCCCATGAGGAACAGGATGTTGATGGACCCACCAAATCATAAGGTTCAACAGATAAGCGACATTTCACCAAACAGCCAGGAACAGCCTTGAGCAAACAGTGTCCCAGGCCCTCCAACAGCAACACAACAGGTGTCCCAGACCCCAGTATCATCCACCTCAATTGCACCAACACCCCTTTCTCTTCTCATGGGGTATTCCTGCCACTGGCTGAAAAGGAAGATAAACCCTGGACTGCTTCATGGAGAATGAAACAGCTCAATACCACTCCACATTCCCACTCAGGGGTGGCAGAGTGCTGAAAATACTGTGCTGTTATAGAAAAATCCTTCCAAAGAACAGAGCTCCAGATGGTGTACCTGATCATCTGCATTTTGGTGGGAAGAGAAGTGAACTAAGAAAAATCCTGACCTAAACTCCTGTGCAGTGTCAAAAGGTTTATTAGTTGGCCAAAGAAATGGAAACAGCAATACTAGAAGATCAGGGACAAAGATTAGGGAATATTAAGGTAATCTGAGGAAGAAGCATGTGGATAGATCTGTGAGAACAGACCTGAAGATGGTGGATATTTGCATGCATGTTAGTGTCCACCAGACAGCATCCACTGCAGAGCATGAGATAAACAACATGTGGAGAGAATGTCTCATCCTGTGGATGTCAAGCAGCCTCTGTCCTTGGCTGGTCCAGCACTAGCACAGTAGACCTAGCTGCCATTCCAGCAGAGATGCAGGCCATTCGTGGGCCAACAGCCGGTGCTGCCCCTCACCACAGCTGATCTAATGAGTGACACTGTTGAGCATCCAAGCAGCCAGCCGAGGAAAAAGACACTCAACTCTCACTGTGATACCATCTCCCACGGAAGCCAAGCAGTCACTTGGTGACAAGTTGATTAGCTCAAACCCATTACACTTTCTGGGTCTGGATTTGCCTGTCTAGCTCATGGTGTCTTAGCATATGGAGCCATTTAACGTGTGGTATGAGTGGATCTGAGTGGGGCACTGCGTAGTCTAAAAGGACACTGCCGGTACTCTAGCATATCCTCTCTTATCCCTTCACCATGTTCACACAGGCGTCTGCTTTTATTCCCAACATCAAGCACCTGCAACCTTTTTTAGGCTCCTGGAACCTACCCTGCCTGCCTGAATGGAAGAGCTGGAAGAGCCTTAGAATTTACATTTTTCCTAGAGCAGCCTCCTGGCTCCAAGGTCAGGACAACTCTAAGCTGCGGCCTATTACCTCTAGAGCTCTCCTGTGGAATCTGAATTTACTCTCTGTGGGACTTTCGATAATCCTAGACACTTGCTGGGCTCCTTCCTCTTCATTTTATCTTCCTGCTCCCTTATAAGTTTTTCTAGGAATCCTCGGTAATATATCATTTTCTGTAAATCCTTGTCTTGATTGTCTCACTATAGCTATAACTCCACACTCAGCACAGGGCCTAGAACATGATAAGCACCCACTAAGTATTTGTTGATAAACAGATGGTCATTTGGATTTAGCTACTGTGCTCAGCAGAGTCATGCATCCCACTTGCAATAAATGGTCGCAAAGAAGGTGTGATTTGCAGGCACCTGGCAGGGTACCTGCCAAAAAGAAAAAGAAAAAAAACTACTTTGTCACCATCAATCACAAGCTCCACTTCTGGGACTTTCTTGCAGGTCAAATAAGATTTTGGTCTCGGAAATACTCTAGTAAAACACAGTAAGTTATGCTAGCTAGGAATTGCAGCTAGTAGGACCAAGATAAATGTGAATGTGATAGAGTATACACTTGAAAAAGGCATCTAGAGAGAGGAGAAGCCCCTGAATGTGAAGATAAATCAAAGGCAATTCTTACTTCCTTTAAAATTGATTTCAGAATCAAACTTTACTTGCAAATAACCATATCTTGAACTAGAAATCTCCTCTATCTTAAAAGGCCTTTGCATTAGTCAGGATTCTCTAGATAAACAGACTAATAGCATATTGGTTCCCAGAGAGAAAGAGAGAGACAGAGATTTATTACGAGGAATTGGATCATGTAGTTTTGGAAGCTAAGAAACTCTATTATCTGCTGTCTGCAAGCTGGTGGTGACCCAGCAAAGCTGGTGGTGTTAATTCCAGTCTGAGTTTCAAGGACTGAGTGTCAGACAGAGGCAGTAAATCCCAGCCCAAGGACAGGAGAAGATGGATGTCCCAGCTCAAGCAGGCAGGCAGCAACCTCTACTTCTATTCATGCCCTCAACAGATTAGACGATGCCCATCTACAATGAGGAATGCAATTTACTTTACTGAGCCCACCGATTCAAATGCTAACCTCATCCAGAAACATCATCAAAGACACACCCAGAAATAATATTAATCTGGCACCCCATAGCCCAGTCAAGTTGACAGATAAAATTAATTTTGGCATCACAACTGCCAAAAAATTAAACATGAAATTGAATTCCTGAGCCACATTGGAGCTAGAGGAAAATGGTGGCTTACCCTCTATCCTGCACTGGCTCTTGAAACAAGCTGAGACCTTGTAATTGTTAACAGAGGGCTCTTAAAAACTGTTCATGTCTTCTCAAGATACTCTGGTATAGTGGACTCCACTATCCTGTAATCAGGTAGGCAATTTCAATTACTGGATATTTTAACACATGACTCCAAGGCCACATAACTGTGAGTGTTGTGGCTTCAGGTTCTCAAATCTTGGCTAGAGGAAGTTGACGACTGCTTTCTGTGCACATAGACCACCCCACAGACCTCCAGCCTCAAGGAAGAAGAGCACTAATATGTATTAGCCAAGTTAAAAAACAGCAAATCCTGCCAGTTCTACCTTCAAATAAAGATCCCTAATCTGAGCTCTAATCTCATCTCCCACCAATACAATTTGGATGAAAGCTACCATTATTCCTCTTCTGGATTTTTGTCATACGATTCTTCCTGCTTCTACCCTTGAATCCATGTAATCTAATCTCAACACAGCAGTCACTGTCCTTCAAAAATGTGTTTGATGATGTCATTCCTCAGCTGAAAATCCTCCAGACAATTACCAGCTCATTCAGACTAAAATCCAAAGGCTGTACCAGGTCTCAAGCTCTCCGTGATCTGCTTCTCACCCTCTTCCTCTCAAAGTTCCTCTCCTACACTCTCTGTTTAGCTCCCTCTTGTTAAGCCACATGGACTTCCTTCCTCTGCCTTGAACACACCGAGTATTTCCTTGCATCTGTTCCCATCACAGCTGCTCTACCTGCTCCCTCCCACAGCTGCAGGATTTGATCTCTTACTTCCATCAGGCCTTCCCTGTCCTCACTAAACAAAATAGCACCACCCCCTCACCTGGTACTCCCAGCCCCTTCCCCCTAGCGCTTCCTATTCCCCTCATCTGACTGTCTCCCTGTCTGTATCACCTATCACTATCTGCCCTTATGCATTTACTTGTTTATGTGTTATGGGCCTGTCTCGCTAGCCTGTAAGTTCCTTGAGGGCAGAGACTTTGCTATGTCCCTGTGTCCTTGATGCCAGACACATTGTAGGTGCTCAATAACTGGTGAATGAATAAAAAGATCTCTAAAAAAAACACCATTGCCTCCATTTCAACATCATTTACACAAATGCTCTGCTTCCCAATTATACCCACTGCTGTGTGAGCCCAGATGCAGCAATCCATCTAGGTATCTCTGCACCCTGAAAGCATTTGCCCCAAGCTTCAGATTATTTTTTCCACCTTCATAGCCATCAAATATTAACAATTCTCCATGTCCTCGGGGAACCTCCTTTCTCCTCATTTGACTATACTGCCTTGCACATAAAAGGAGCTCAATTACTAGATGTTAAATGACTGAAGGTGGCAGTTTGCCAGCCTATGCTAATGAAACAGCCCTCCTGTCCTCCTGTCCTTCCAAAGCAGCTTGCACATTTTGACAGGGGCCTCCAGGAGACCTTACACCAATGCCTTAACACAAAAGTTATTGTTAAAATAGGAGGCCAAGATAAAGCAGGATGAGTTTAGACCCAGGGGAGGTGGTTTGGAGGAAGGACATTGTAGTATCCCAAGGGCACTTATGAATACAACTGTCTGAAACACTTATTCAACAAAGAATATGCTATTTGAATTTTTGTCATGCTAATGGAGATTCTATTTGTAAGAAAAGTAATGAATAAATTCTACCAAATAGTGTAAACCTGAAGACACTTGCCCTTTTGTCCTCAAATGCACAAATGCTCACCCTGACCCAGAGAAGTAATTCCAAGAACAGAGGTTACAAACATTGGCATAGAAAGAAACATACAATATTTGGTTGACTTTCACAGAAATGCATACTTCTACTTACCAGCCTTATATTTGATGTGTGCAAAGATTACTGCAAACTAAAGAATATGTCACAATAAGGAAGTTCCTGGGAAACAGTTCAGGAATATCCTTAAATATAAAAGTATACACTGTATTAAGTTGTAGAGAGTTGCTCTACAAGATTGTATCTGTGGTTCACAATGCTGTACTGTACACTTAAAATCAGGAGGGTAGGTCTTTTGTCCAATGTTCTTATCACAAAAAATAAAGGACACACTACTGTGACTCCACAACTGTGTTGATGATTTATTTTGATTAGAAATTTCCTTAAACAAAGCAGTTAAGTACTTTTGCTGTTCTAAAAGCAACTTTTCCAGGGAATGAAAAGTGGATTCTCGACAAACTCTTGGTATTGCCCTGGGAACTATAAATTCCAGACTGAAAAAGTTTTTAATATACAGAAAATGGGAAGAATAGGGCAAGAATGGCCAGTAACTGCTGAAGAGGGATCTTAAAACTGCTTTGACCTACAAAATATTTCAAAAACAAAACTAGTGATTCATAAACCGAAACACAGATATAAAAATATATTTGGGTCATCTTTTTTCTGAGATCTTCCTGACAACAGTGCCATCTGGAGACTCGGTTTGACCAAGGACATGAGATCTTAAGTTAAACACAGACACTGAAAAGGTTGCTGATAAAGTTATTCTGTGTCTCTCCTTACTCTTATGCTGCTTTCATTGCAGCAAAGAGACAGCATAGATTTGAAAACTGATTTTTTTTCATTCTAGATATGCAAAGTTCTGAGAGAAAATAAAAACTCTATAATATGCTCTAGTGTAAAAGATGGAGCAGTTGACATGGGATTTGTTTATTCAGAGGATGTTATTATTTTAGGATTAGGATTAGAATTAAGAGAATAACATTGCAATCACTTATGAGAATGCCAGTATTCATAAAAGTGTTCTTTAATTTATGATTTGAAATTACAAGTAAACAAATGTGCATTTAAACCCCAAAACAGGCAATTCAAGGAGGAGCAAATGAGGAGATTGCAAATCTCCACCTGCTCACACAGAATCTCAGCAGCTTCTGAATTTTCTCCCTGAGTGTCCCTGAGAGTTCCCATCCGAGGTCTCACGACGTTTGCAGACTCTGAGGAGCATCACCTGGGTAAAAACACCATATCTTCTTAGTGGTCCCCACTCCCACTAGGTATGATGCTACCTCCACTGGGAATAGCTCCCAAAAGTCACCTCTGGCTTTGCTACTGAGCCTGCATTTCCCATTCTGCCTGTCAGGCATGGCTGCTATTTTTCAGCAAGTAATCTTGGGCATCACCACCAGTGACAGGACGGGGCCCTCAAAATACCAAACTTGTGCTTTGAAGGGGGGTAAAGAGGAAATGTCTTCACCTTCCTTTTGTGGCATATTCTACAAGATGGATGTCAAAGCAAAATTGTTTTTGCCCAGAACTTCCAAAAAAGTCCTTCACCCTTAAGTCCTTGAGTCTCTTATTCAAATAGACACTACACTCTCCAAGCTGTCTGTAATCTTTCTCACAAAGGAACTTGGTTAAGAATCCAGGGTCTTATCCAAGGAAAACATCAATAATGGATATTCCACTGTTCTCAGAGCATTAAGTTATCTGAAGACTTCAATAAATTTAAGCAATGCTGAATTCCATGTAGAAGGTAAAAGACTGACTTTTTTATGCTTTTTGGTGTGTTCCAGTTTTACCATAAGTACCAGAAATGTGCTGCTTTATACATCAAATGCCTCACAGAGATTTTAGTTAAAATAGCTTTTGCTGATTTAATTTATTTTAACATTTTTTTAGCCCCTCCCTCCTTTAGATGTACTAACTGGCTCATGTGGCATGGATAAAGGACAAGTGTTAGTGAGAACCCCAGGCTCTTCTCATCCCTGTTTACCCCTATTTTCACCCTCCATTCCCTGCTGGGGCATTCCATCAAGCAAGCTTCTATAGTTTACTCTTTGTCCAGTCGCAGAGGTTCTTTTCACTTCCAAAATTCTCCTAATCTCTTACTTTAATCTTCCTGGCAGGTCCCCCCACCAGGCATCTGGGTACTTCCAGCAGTATGCAAAGGTCAGATTCAAGCTGGACCCTCAGTGCAACCTGACTGAGATATTATGTGTGTCACAGAATCTGTTAAAACAAAAAGACACAATGAATTAAGTTCAAAGAAATGTTTGAAGATGGCAGACTCTAAGTACTCTGGGGCTGTCTGAGGATTACAGTCAGGTTGCTTTACAATAACTAATCATATCTATCCAGACTTATCATACCAAATCTGACTAAAACTTTACAGGCTACCAAAGAGAAAGGAGCAGGAAAAGCAGAGCTAGCAGGAAGTAAACCTTGGGACACATGGGTTCTGGGCCCACCAGTGCCACTAAGAAGTGCTAAACTCAGGCCAGAGATTCCCAGGTCCTCATTTATCATGTAAAAGGGTGGCTGAGTGATTGCCGAGGACCTCTGCAGCTGTAACCATTTATTTCAGTAATAATATATGGATCTCTAAGCACCCTAGAGAAGGGGGCTGGTCATAAACAAAAGACACAGAGCTGTGCCCCAGTTGGTAAGACAATTGTACCCAGCAGAGGGGTCAGGGGGGTTTGGGCAAAAGGAAGTGTGGTGTTCAGAGCTGACAGGAGGCAGGAGGATGCCAGCCAGCAGGAATGTGAGGGAGCTGCCATTTCAGTGCAAAACTTCTATTGATAACATGAAATCGAGCACACCATCAAACAATAGTATTTCACTCAGTATAAGTTCAAGTCAGAAGGAACTACTTTCTCAGATTTCTTAAAATACCACATATATGTTAAAATTAGCTTCACAGATAACATTACAAGTATGTGTTTTGGGATTAAAGTACAGTTTACAGGGATTTCAGCTAATTTTAAGAAAGAATAAATCTGACTTCATGTAGTTTCCTATTTGGTCTAGGACATCCTATTTTTAAAATGTCATCTTTTGGGCAATGGATTTTTCTCATAATCCTAATGAATGGCAACATTTTGGCAACTGCCAAAGACACCTTCCCCCAACCTTTTATGTGTAGGAAACCGGCACCTTTAGCACAGGAGAATCAACACTTAGAAAGTAGTAATACCTTGGGGTTTTTGTGGAGGAAAAAAATAATTCCTTGGGTTTTGTGGAGAGAAAAGATACACACACACACACACACACACACACATACAGACATACACAGATGCATGCACACATGCACACACACACACCCCACATTCTCTGTCTTTCTAACAGATGTTTCAGTATTCTTCAGAGAATCCAAAGAGAATTTTAGGTCCTAAGTCAGAAGTATTCACACCAGAAGAAAAACAAAATTAGTCAAAGAGCTGGCAGGGTTGATTATTAGCTCCACATAGGATTATAAACCTCAAAAAGGCACAGTAAGAGAGGTGTTTGGATTTATAGTAACACACACACAACCATCAAAATTGGGAAGTCCAGACACAGTGGTAATTTATGTGGTGAGGGTTGTCTTTACTATTCAGCACTCTTTATGGTCTAAGAAAGAGAATTGGGATTCAAATGTGAATTTCATGTTTTGTGGCACCTTATTAAAATTATAATGAAAAATTCAATTCCTCTGCTTGGAACTTCAGTATGTAATGAATTGTATGAAAGGACAGAAAAGTACAGGGGAGAAAAAGTGCAGTTCAGTGTGGTAAAGTAAAAAGAATAGCAAGTCAAAAAACATGGATTCTTTTCCCATCTCTGCTACCTACTGGCTAGCTGATTTGGGGCAAATCATTTCATTTCTCTGAGCCTCAGTTTTCTCATTTGTAAAACGTGGGGACTGGTGCAGATGAATACAATTCTATGATGGCCAGCGTCAGATCTTGCAGCATTTTCTGTGCCAAGAGAGCCACTAAGCAAATTATCAAATACTCTCACATAATAGAAAACAGCATTTTATTAAATCCATCACCTCCCATGAGGTCTGACAGAGACAAAGGAGCCCCAAACACTTGGTATATTATGCATCCAGTTGATCACAACTTACCTGCAGAATATTCCTTTTCTGACATTTAAGAAAGGTCAAAATTCTCAAGAGCTTAATAAGAATGTTAATGTCCTTTAAGATGGTAGAGCCACTTGGTTATGTTGAATCATTCAAAGGTCCCTGGGACTGTGAAAAAATGAATGACAGTGACCTTGAACATCTACTCTACTCTTGTCAAGAGAGTAGGAGTAAAGGAAAGGGAACAATACTGTTAATCTTTAAAGAAATTATATAGTCACATTAGTAATATATATAGTGTTCTGTTCACATCTTCTCTACCTTCATATGTCTGTTCTGATATACAATTTTATTACTTGAAAGATTTATGTGCAACAACTCAGGTAGTAAGATGCAGTGTAATTATGATAAACATTAGCTAGCAGGCCACCTGCCTGGAATGTAACAAATGGAGAGGCAAAGAGATGCAATTAGACATTTGACTGCATGAAGTTGAGTTCTGGGCTAATCCACACTTTTACTTTTAAGTTTTTTTTATTCTTATTTTTAGAAAAATAATTGTTTAGCCTCTTTATCCAGATTCTAATCCTTTCACTCAGATTTGTAATAATCTCCTTCCATTTTTAGAAATACCAAAAATTAGACATCATGTATTCCATTAACTGATAACTAGCAAAATAAATTAGGCAAATATATTTTCAATGTGTGTAAGTTTTTTTTATCTATTGTTGAATATTTTATTTGATAACAAAAGAGACTTTTACAATGTCATTTTATAGTTTCCATATTCTAAATGTGATAGAAGGCCACTGATAAATTTAAATCCTACTTTCTTACCCTTGACCTCTGTTCATAAAAAGTAAATTAAAACTAATTGATAGTATATTCCTATCTAGTCTCTGAGAAGAAATCATTGAAGCAACAAATTAGTTACCTGATGTAGATAAATATAAATGATCTTCAATTTTATCATTATTTAAATGCAAAGAGTTAAAGGGTTTTAATATTCACTCTATAAACTTCCTACAAAACATCAAAGAAACTGTTTAATATATCAAAACATTATCTATAGAGAACAGACTTGAGGTGATACGGGAGGACAGTAGGCTAAAATAGCAGATTTTTCCAACTTTACAAGGGAATAATTGACAAATACAATTGTGTGTATTTAGAGTGTACAGTATGATGACTCGATATACATAATTGTAGAATGATTGCCCAGATCAAGATTATTAATACATCCACCTCACAGAAGTTATCTGTGTGTGTGTTCCCTGAGAATGCTGAGATCTGCTCTCAACAACTCCCAAGTAAACAATACCACGTTGCTAACTATAGTCACTGTGCTGCACCCTCGGTCCTCAGAACTTATTCTTATACTTGAAAGTGTGCACCCTTTGACCTACACCTGCTCATTTCCCGTGTATCCCTGCCTCTGGCAACCACCCTTCTATTCTCAGATTTTCATTCCAATGGATTAAAATTGGGTACTGCTATAGTATTCTTCTTCAAGCTAGTGAGTCTTCCTGCTGAATACATATATTTAGTTATTGTTAGTTAATTACTGTATTAAGTGTTGGGAATAAATACAGCTTTAGAACCCAAAGGAAGTTTTTAGTCCATTCACATGGTCAGAAATCAGGAAGCCAAGCCTGACAACACAGGTTAGATTTAAGAACTTTGGAACTAAACTGCTTGGATTTTAACCGTGCCCCACCACTGACTAGCACAGTGATTTGGGCAAGTTTAGGAGTCTGTGCCCCTTTTAACTCATCTGTAAAAAAAGGACAAGAGTACTTACAATGTTGACTTGAGTGTTCCATGAGGTAACACATGTAAGTGACTAGAAAAGTGCCAGGAACATAGTGATTCTGTATTGGCTAATATTATCTATTACTGTAACAAAACTGACAACTTAAGAAGGCAGCAGTTCCAATTCACTGTAGCTTGCAGACAATTTAAGTGGCTCTGAGAATGGCAAGAAAAGTGGAAACACAACCTGCGTGAGAGCTAGTGACTCAACTCCCTGGCAAATCTTCCTGCTACTGTCACATTAAACTAGATTTTAGAGTAACAGTAGCCAAGTTTGGCCACAGACCCACATTGTAGAAATTATTCTTTAATCCAAGTTTGCACAATTCTAAGCCATCAATCTTAAAACCTCTATGCATATTTTCAATGGAAACTACAGATTATGTTTTTTTAAATTCTTCCCAATGTTTATTGTCATGTAGTTTTACAGTATAAATATCCATATCTTTCAAATGAAAAGAACACTAAGTGATGAATACTTTACTAGAGATAATGATGCACCCCACAAGCTATTCTAAACTCTTGGAATGCAAAACCCTGTGGAGTGGCACATATCAGAAAGAATTATTAGCCAAAAGATATATTTCCTATTACTTGACTTTCTTCTTAATATTAGAATTATTTCATTTACATAAAACACTGAAATTATTTGACAATAGCAAATCATTTCATAAGGAATATAGAGCAACCCTCAGAAACCATGAGATTTAGAAAGGAAGAAGGTATTTAAATGAAGATGATCCACAATGAAGGAGTTTGCAAAGCAAAAAACAATTGAACCACAATGTGTTTAGTTATTTATTTTTTGGCTAAAGTCTCTTCACTAGTTTTCCTGTATTTTTACCTTCTCTCCAAACATGCTATTAAATTCAGTTAAAAGGCACAGAATAATGATTCCCATGTCCCCTGCACACCTTACTATTTCCCAGTTTTATTAACCCACATTCATTACTTGAGCCTTTGGGGCAAAAGTGATTCAAAGAGTTCCTGAATGACCTCTGAGTTCAAAACTGTTGTGAGAAAACAAGTCCTGCTCCTAATTTCAGAAAGTCTGACCTCAAAAACTTCCACATGCAATGTAAGTCTCTGGCGGGGGCACTTGACAGTCCCAGAGGCTATTCCCATCCTACCAACCAATATCAACAAGAAACATTGACCTTTTCAGCACAGCGTTATTCAGCTTTTCTTCACAGCTGTCAACAACCCCGTACTGCAATTCTGACAGTTTTTAAGTAACCTATTTTCTCGCCTTGCAAATCAGATCATGAGTGAAATTGTATTGAAGTTTGATTGTTACCAACCTGTCATTTAAACTCTACTCTATATAATTCATATACTGTTCATGAAAGTTTACTGGAAACATATGAAGGAAGAAAATATTTTCCACTTTTAGAACTATGGAACTATTTTATTTTTAAGGAAGCAGTGAGTGTTAGGAGTCTTTTTCTTCTTTCACAAGCACCCCCAATACCCTAGAAATAAAAGATAAATACATGGAAAGTAATTGCTTACTTCTTTAAGTTTTTGAACTAAACCTAATTATCTCAGTAGATAAGGCACTCTGCAAGTGGCTGATACATAAGAAAGCTAAATTAACTTCTACATGTTACCAAGTACAATTTGCTGCACAAAGGCAGTAATTTCATAAATACTATCCTAATTATCTGAAAGAGCTAGTAAAGACATCTAAAAACTCAAAGGGAGTAAGATACCTGTTGTGTTCCTACTCTACAAGCTCCAAAGTCACAACATTTATCAAGGAGATTCCCACTTAAAAGGAGAACACTCTTGTAGGGTAAATGATCCTGTAAACAAAAGTTACATTATAATGCATTAAAAGCTAAATATGGGGTAAAATGTAATACTGACTTAATGTAATGTCAAGCAATGTTCTGTTTTACATGTATTAATTCACTTAATTTTCAAAACCCAAGGAGAATATATTACTACAAGCACTATTTTAAAGATGAGAGACTGAGACAAAAGAAAAATTAAGTAACTTGCAAAAATGTACAGCCAGCAAAGATTAGAGAGAGAATTTAAGCCCAAGCTGTTAGATGCCAAAGTCTTACTCTTTACTACCAAGGTGGTTGGTAGTGACTAGTGTCACTGAAAAATATTGGAGTTGGAAAGGGATGGCCACGAGCTTGCTTTGGCCAATGGTAAATGAGTAGCAGTCATGTGTCATTTGCATTGGAGACTTTAGGAGCCAGGGCACAATTCATCCATGAGGTGATCATGGAAGTGTATATCAAGTAAAGCTTCCACTGCCAGTATCCCTGAGGAGTTACAATTGCAATGAGTAGAAGCCTGTGAACCAGTGTTGACTGTGTAACATAGATGAGAATTAAAGACTTACTGTGTTAAGCCTATTGAGAATTTGGGATTATTTATTATTACTACAAACCTGACACAGACCTACTGCCTGCACAATTATGAGGGTTCATTCATGTTCACGTAATCCAGTTTTTGAGCAGAGTCAGGATGAGTATGATTTATCCAGGTGAAGGCAGTACACAGGGAGAGAAAAAAGTATAAATAAAAGCCCCAAAACAAAAATACACGAGGCTTTTAAGAATTTCAAATGGTTGAGAGAACTAAAAATAGCCCTCTAACATTGGAGAAAGCCATAAAGTGCACCATTATTCACATAGAACTTGATTTGTTTAGTGGTTGCTTTTTCCTACAATCCATTTTTAAAAGCCATGGTAAATAAAGAGTTTTTTTGAATTACTTATTAGTTTATATTCAGGGATATCAACGAATCCTTAATTTCATTAAGACAAGTATTGGGAGCTTAATTCTGTTTCATTGTTGTCACTGAGTCACAACAAAATTTTCAAATCAGATTAGTTCTGAGCAGTTACACAGTTGCTAGGGGCAGAGAGTCAGCTAGCAAGGTCTCCCGATGTACTGCATTTCTTGCTTCTGTCTCATTCTACTTTTTATCTCTATTTTAAATTTGGAAGTGAGCAGGAGTAATTTAATAGTATACTAAGGACGGATTCACTAATTGTTAAAATGTTCACTGATCATATAAATACAAATAGACCCACTTTCCCAATACTTCTTCACCATTAAGCTTAGAGTTCCAAGCTGAAGAACAGTTCCCATTAGGAAAGGCTTTTGTAATCATTTGTCATGTTATGTGACAGGTAATGGCATTGTGAGAATCGCCCTAATTTTTTCTAAATTTTAGGACATATTACACCCTAGGATGAAGACACTTTTTGTCTAATCAAAATAGACATTGACTATTCCATTTTTTTAATTCATGGAGACCAACATTTCTTTCTCAGCTGATAAAAGTCATCTACGAATTATTTAGAAAACATTGCTAGGTAAACTACTTTTGCTAAACAAACATTGCTCTGAAATGGGGTCACTCATGGCAAATTGCACTGGGAAGAAGTGAAAGACACGCATGTTTACATCAAATGGCAGATGTGTAAGTACAGTGAAAGACAGGAAGATCTATTTATTCAGCACTGAACTTTGAGGCAGCAAGTTGTGCTGAAATCAAAACTTGGGTCAGAATCTGAATCTATCTCTATCTCCCTTATGCAGAAGTCCAGCCCTATCATTGCTTATATTCTGCTATTGCCTTCCTGGAGAATTGGAGAATTGATGAGATATTGATGGAAGTTCTGGAACTTGAAAAAAATAGTAAAAAAATATGTTGAAAGTTTCTATGAATATAGAAATTCTTTTAACATGGGTTTCTTGCGCATATCATTTACCCTCCTAGACCATGGAAAACTGTTGGTATTCTTATAATTTCTCTGAATATTGCCTTCAGTATTATTAATCTCCCTTCTCTTTATACCCCTCCCCCAGAAACATACACATGTGTACACTACTTTTTGCATTTTGCACATGATAAAATAAATTTTATTCAATCATATCACCTTTATAGAAGCTTCTGCAAACAATCTCCAATTTTACCCATCTGGGCATGCAGTGTATCTAAAAGCCCATACAGTTCATTACTCATCACTTTAACAGATTCTCTCAATTGCACCTGACTTTTTCTCCTCAGTCAGCATTTCTCCTCACCCAAGCATGATGCTGTCCAGGGAGAGAAGCTTTTAGTTCTTTCTTGGGAGAGGATTTGATATAGGTAAATTTAAAATGTTCTGGTCTTTTAGCATATACTGTTAAATGATCTATTTCTGGCCATTCTACTTTCTGATCTACACTTTTTTTTTTTGGCACATTGCTGTAAAAAACAAAGAAAATTTCTTCTGTTTTGTTCTGAGTTTTATGTCTATGGATTTAAAATAAAATAAAAATAATAGTTGTAAAGTGTTGGTGTAAAGATCAGTATGCTTCAAAGATATATATGTAAGCAAGTGCATTTCTTAAGCACAAACAAAAAGTGTCTTCATCCCAGGGTGTAATATGTCCTAAAATTTAGAAAAAATGTGCCTCCTTTGCTCATATCTTAGCAGAGAGAAGAAAAGATCGAATAAAACTTCTTCAGTTGTAAGAAAAGATAACTGTTATCCCTGTCTATAAATTCTAAGTTTTGAAATTGTTTGTCAGTGGGAGAATCCTTCCTCATCTATTCTGTGCCTGTCTCCGCCCTGCCCCTTCCCTATGAGATTGGCCGATACAAGGTTGCATGAACCTGAACAGCTAGCTCTTGCTGACTGACTTCTGACTGGGCTCAACAAATGGGATTACCGACAAAAGATTGGGGGGCAGGAGGGAAAAGAGGTGGAGGTATTTTGTGCCCATACCTACCCACTCTGGGCCACTTTTATAGTAGTGGCTTCATCCTTCCACGGGTTCAGCTGCTGACTGGGGTTCCTTTTCCTCAGCTCTAGCTCTCACTGGGCTGTTAACATTGTTCCCTCTCCTTGCCATTCAGGACAAAAGATGCTAACTACTTCCTTCTATTACTAATGTCTGGGTATCTCAACACTCTTCATTAATAAGTTCTCTTAAGCCCCTATCCCAAATACATACATCTCTGTAAGTACTCTCCCCATTAAAATAGCTTGCATCACTTGAGTTAATTTTTTTTTCCACTGAGACCTACCTGATATAATCAGTTTACTTGGTTATTATGTAAATTACAAGCATCACTCCAGCAGAAGCTACTGCCAAACAATCATCCTCAAAGAGTGCAGCAAAAGCCACCCATCTCTGCAAAAGAAGTTTGTATACTCGTGTTCATAATAGCATTATTCACAATGGATAAAATATGGAAGCAACCCAAGTGTCCATCAACATATGAAGAGATAAGCAAAATGTTGTGCGCGCGCACACACACACACACACACACACACACACACACACACGCGGAATACTATTCAGCTTTAAAAAAGAAGGAAATTCTGACATATGCTACTACATGGATGAAACTTGACAGCATTATCTCATTAAGTAAACTAAGCCAATCAAAAAAAAAAAAAAACAAATACTGTATGACTCCATTAATATGAAGTATGTAGAGTAGCCAAAATCACAGAGACAGAATGTAGAATAGTGGTTTCCAGGTGCAGTGGGGTAGGGGATTACGGAGTTATTGTTTAATGTGCAAAGAATTTCAGTTTGGCAAGACACAAAGAGTTCTAAAGATGGATGGTAGTGATGGCTGCATAACAGTATAAATATACTTAATACCACTAAATGATATATTTTAAATGATTAAAATGTACATTTAAAAATGGTTAACATAAATTTTACTGTTTTACTATAATAAAGAAATTGAAAAAAATAGTAAAACTTGATGGAGTAGTTTGAATTCTGAAAAATCCATGTAAAGTATTCAGCCCAGTGCCTGAGAAATAGTACGTGTTCCTGGTTATGGTTGCTTTGCTGTCCTTGCTATATTTATTCTATTTCAGCTTTTATGTACCCATGGTAACAGATGATAGTTTTAATAATGGTGCAATTCCACTTTTATGCTGAAGAAAGCTGTATGTGCAATGTTTTGTTCTTTGGAGCATTCATTCATTCAAAGATACTGTTTCGTGTGACCACTGCTCTTGAGGATGCTGTGGGAAGCATGAAGGAAAGTGTCTGTAAGTAAGAATGAATAGGGAAGTTTCCATGGAGGAGATAATGTTTCAGCTGAGTTTTGGTAGAGCTGGAGGCAGTTAGATGAAAAGGTAGGAAATAGTTTATGGCAATGCAACATGTAGGCAAAGATTTAAGGACTAAACTTAGGAGTGGAGTTGGTAAGTAATTTCAGTAATTACCTCTTTACTATCATGTTTTGTTCTGAGTTTTATGTCTATGGATTTAAAATAAAATAAAAATAATAGTTGTAAAGTGTTGGTGTAAAGATCAGTATGCTTCAAAGATATACATGTAAGCAAGTGCATTTCTTAAGCACAAAAGGTAGCAGTAAAGAAAATTTGTCATTCTTTGACTGACTGTCATCTAAACCCCTCCTTGTGGAAGGAATTCTCAATCTTTTGAGTCTCAGGAGACTTAATATTCCACTCTTAGAAAATAAATATTTTTAAAACCCCAACCACCCTTGAATATTGGTTGGGAGTGAATCTGCATGTGGGATAGACCTGACATAATGTGCTCCATAGGATGAACTGTGGGAGGCATTTTCTTGCCTTCTCGAATTTAAGCCCTAGTTTAATTTCCTCTCTTTGAGTGTGTGCTAGACATACTGACACTGACAGAATATAGCAGATGATAAGTGATGATATTGGATTATTAAAGAACTGAAAAGTGGGGTTTCCCAATTTCGTGCTCTCTCTCTCTTGCTCATTCTGAAGAAAACCAGCTTCCTTGTTGTGAAATGCCTTGTGGAGGGATGCACATGGTAAAGAATGGAGCTAACTTCTAGAAATGAGAAAAGATCCTCAGTCCAACAGCCTGCAGAACTGGATTTTTCCAAGAATCACCTGAGTAGGTTTGAAATTGATTTCTCTTCCAGATGAGCCTTCAGATGAAACCACAGCCAATAACTTGATGGCAACTTTCTAAGAGACCTTGATCTGGAAGCATCCTGCTAGGTTGCACTCACATTCTTGACACAGAAATATTGTGAGAAAATAAATGATTGTTGCTTTAAGCCTCTAAGTTTTGAGATAATTTGTTACACTGTAAAATATAACCAATATGAATTTCTAAAAAGTCAGTATGATCCATTTTATTAGATAATGCTCAAAATTTAAAATATTCAAGAAATAATATTATTTTATTGTTATTTAGAAATATGTAGATAAACTATTTGAAATTGGCTGCCTCTGTATCTCAGGACTAGGAATTAGAAAGAGGCAGGGCAATGACTGTTGCTTTTTCATTAAACTCTTTGACTTTCCAAAATTTTCCTCAGACTTCTTAAAACCTCTTCCAAAAAATCCCTTCTCTAGGGCTTCTGAAGAGCAAAGTCTTCATTTTAAGATTTCAAAATTGCATAGCATTATATAGTATTAGCAGCATTTTCAACTGCATTGCCTTTCTAATTCTTTCATTTCCTTCAATAAAAAGTGAGAATAGTAAAGATTTTAACATTGTCCTAAAAGCAGAAGAAAAGGACTTTTGCCAAGAAAAAGATTCCATAACTCTTTGGTGAGCAGCCAATTCATAAAATGTCAAATAATAAATATGAAAATTATTTGAGTGGTCTGACACTTAATGAATTTGCAAAGAAAAAATATAGAACATGTGAGAAAAACTCAAGAAAGTGGCATTCATAAGCTAAAACTTAAAAAAAATAAATCAATGTAATTTAATGCTCAACTGATGGGGTCTTGCTTGATTTAACTTCTTTCATTAAAACGTCATTTGGCTCTTTTGCTTTTTCCTTTTGAACAAGAGTGTGCATCTATAACCATGTCAAAAACACAAAATCAAGAGAAATGGCAAGGCACAGAGGACCAAGTAAAGTTCTAGAGTTTGAAGGAATTGAATTTAAGAACCACCACTGACCCTCCTGAAGTTGCACGACCTTATTTAAGCTAATTAAAAACCATCTATGGAGTAAAAATAAAAATAATCATGTACCTCATAAGGTTGTTGGGACTAACGAATAAAATGGATCATAAAGCACTTAACCAAATAGAACCTAAAGGCTTGGAACTATATACTAGACTAACAATATTTTGGTGTCCTCGTTTAACCCCTAGAAATTGAGAAACATTGACTACAGACGTAACGGCATAGAAATAGAAAAAACTGGCTGACAGTTTCCAAAGCAAATCTCTCTCCTTGAAAGAAGTGTCAAAGGTTTACCACTCAACTATAATTAAAATGAAAAAAAAAACCTCCTAGACCAAATGATGGCAAGTAATAAAAATAAAAACTACAGTAACCCACCACCCCTATGATTTAATAAGGGCTTACTATGTGTCAGGCATTGTACTGAGCACTTTACTTCCATTATTTATTTACTTGTCACAACACTCCCAGTATCTGGATATATTTATACCTATTTTATAAAAGGGAACTTAATAATAAATAGGTCACACAGTAAGTAGTTGAGCTGACATCCAAATAAGAATCCGCCTGAATGTAAAATCTGGTCAGCAAGAAAGCACGACACTGGGAATATAAATGACCAGAAAAAAATATTTGTTGTTTTAATAAAGAGAAAGATTTCAAGTTCTTTGTTGAGAAACATACCAAATATCCTTCACAGTGTCCCCCAGGCCCGGGTGCTACGGGGACGTGAGGCCAGCCCTGCCTGTCTGGTGATGGCGCTCCACCTTGGCCATCGTGACAGGACCAAGAGCAGACAGGCCCCCCCACCAAGTCTTCCACCGGCTGGCACTGCCCAGTGTGGAAAGTGGAAGGATCAGTCTAAGCAGAAAGGATGGTTTCTAACTGAGCCAGATTTTTTTTCCACTTAATATATTTTTTAAATTTTGAAATAGTTTCCGACCTACAGAAAAATTACAGGAATAGTACAAAGAACTCTTGCAAGCCCTTTACCCAGATTCCCTAACTGTTAAATTTGATCACATTTGCCCCATTTCTCTCTTTTAAGAGAGATGTGTTGGCCCATTACCATTAAACACTGCCGTGTGCTTCCCTTACTCCTAAACAAAGATACTCCCCTATATTGCTACCATACAATCCTTCCAGCCAGGAAATAAACAGTGATATGATACCACCGTTCCATTCACAGACACCATTCAAATGGTGTCATTTACCAGCATCATATTTGCCATCTGTCTTAATGGTTCTTCTTTCTAGTCTAGGATGCTACCTGTGAACACACACTGCTTTTACTTGTCATGTCTCCTTAGTGTCCTTCAGTCTGGGAGGGTTCCATAGTCCTTTTCTGCCTCTTGTCCTTGACAGTCTGAAAGAGTAAGGTCTTTTATTCTATAAAGTGACCATAAGCCTGGGTCTACCCACTCGGTCCTCACGACAGGAGTCAGGCCATGCCTCCATGGCAGTATGCCAGAGAAATGGTCCTTTGTTCTTCTCAGTGCAGCACATCTTGGGGGCACAATGGTATTTGCCAGGTATTCTACTGTAAAGTCATTATTTCCCCTTTTGTACTTCATTACTATTTTAGGGGAGATAGAGATTCTGTCTTTACACCATTTGATCTGGGAATATCCAAAGAATTTTGTAGGTGGAAGCAAACAGATGCAGAGAGAAGCAGACCCAGATAATATGGCTAATAATTAACAGCAGAGACCTGAAATGAAGATCAAACCCTCTACTTCTGGGAACCAGTCATAACCCTGTTATGATTCCTCAATTTCCTGCATCTGGAGAGTTTATCTTTTCCTGGGTTTGGGCTCTGGGCATACTTGAAATCATCTTAAACTTGGGTCAGGTTCCCTGGGTAACATTCTTTGTAGCAGAGATTTGTGGGTAGGAATCTTAATGAAAGTGCTCTAGAAAACAACACCTCTCAAGAAGTAATAGAAGCAGGATTGAAAAGAGCAAGAAGTTGAACTGCAGGACAGTCATAGCAGAGGCCTCAGCCAACCCATCAGGAGCTCTGGGTCTGGGGTGGCCCTTCAAAGTTTCCTTGAATTAAAGCAATATGGAGGTTTCCTCAAAAATCTAAGAATAGAAATACTGTATGACCGAGCAATTCCACTTCTGGGAATGAATCTGAAGAAAACAAAATCACTGATTCAAAAGATATATGAACCCTTATGTTTACTGCTGCACTGTTTACAATAGCCAAGATACAGAAGCAACCTAAGCGTCCATCAATAGATGAATGGGTAAAGTAGAGGTGGTACATATACACAATGGACTATTATTCAGTCATAAAAAGAAAGAAATCCCGCCATTTGTAACAGGGATAGACCTAGAGGGTATTATGCTAAGTGAAATAAGCCAGGCAAAGAAAGGCAAATACCATATTTTACTTATATGTGGAATATAAAAAAAAACAAAAAACAAATTAATGAACCAGAAATAGACTCATAGACACAAGGAGGAGACTGGTGGGTGCCATGGGGGAGGTAGGTGGGGAGGTGCATGAAATAGGTGAAGTGGATAAAGTGCACAAAATCCAAATTATAATACAAATTAGTCTTGGGGATGAAAGTACAGCATAGGGAATATAGTCAACAATACTGTAATATCTTTGCAATTGATAAATAGTACCTACACTTATTGGAGTGAGAATTTAATAATGTAGATAATTGCTGAATAACTACACTGTAGACCTACTATTGTATTTCAACTTATCGACTATACCTCAAAAAAAAATGTTCAGAGTTGGACTGAATTGAAGCAAGGGGGCCTGGGCCTTTATGTTCTGTACATGAGCTAGTCATTAGGCAAAGAGTCTCCCAGAGAGGGACGTACCTTGAGTGAGACAACTCCCACTGGCAAGGAAAATTCCCAGAGAGGGCCTCCACTGTGAACCATCAGCAGCCAGTACTCCTGCCAGCTACAGAATGAGTGCCTCAGTGCTGAAAGGGACAGCTGAAGGCTCACCACACACTCAAAGTCCACTCTTTGCACCACTTACATCTATTTGCAACATATAGTAAGTCCACTCCACCTGGGTAAAGCTCTGTCAGAGTTTTAATTGGACTTTTTTCCTGGGGAAGCTTACGAAAGAACAAATTACAGCCACCGCTGCACCCAGTCTTGAGAACGTAGCTGAAATTCATCTTTTTCCTCATCTGTTGCTCATCTTAGAAAACCTCTTGAGGCAACGCAGACCCTCATCCCTGAAGGACCTGGCCCCTAGACACGAGGCCCTTTCCCACCCACGGGTGCCACACTCGTCTACTGATCATTAAAACTGAGCAGGGGAGTATGAGGAGATGCCCAGGAGTGTTATGCATATTCTTCCTGCTGCTGTCTTGTTAACAACCACTTTACCTCCTCTCGATGATCAAGGCCCATTTCCTTGCCAGTATGATGACTCCTCTCCTTCTCTACTGGCCTTTTTCTCCCTCAGTTACCTGGTTTTGAAACATCCCACACAAGGCCATGGGAGTGCGCTACCGGGCTAATGCCAGTACAAGAGTGCTGCTTGACATGGGTTTCCATGCTTGCTTGTGCCTCTGGGCCTGCTTATGCCTGATCCTAAATGTATCACCTCCATCTTTTGATAAAGTGTTGCTGATCCTGCCTAGCGATGACCTGGTGGGTCTGATAAACCTTAGCCTATAATGAGCAACCCCAACCCAAGTTCAGACAGACCATCTTAACCAAGGCCCAATGGCATTCCAGAAGCTGCTTTTGAAAGTACAGTGTGTTCTGCTGCAGATAGCCTTTTAGGGTTTTTCCAAATTGAGGCAAAGTATCCAGGCATTTTTATTTCCATATTAACCAGTTAGTAGAAACACGGAGGAGGTGCGACCCTGAATGAGGCAACAACCTTCTGCTGCGGTCAGACCCTAGGGAGGGACTCAGCTGTGAGGTCGAGGCAGCCAACACTCTCCGCAGCTCAGCCAATGTGACCCTTGGTCTTGCAGGAGAGATATGGCACGCCATAGCATCATGGACTACTTATCTCAGATAGGGCTATCTTCTTGATACTAAAACAATCTAAAATCACACCATACAATTTACTATTAACATTGGAGTTCTGGATCAGAAAACAATGAGTTTGTGTTAATACCAAACAAGAGTTCACTATTTCAGGAAGCAAATGGGTACTTTTTAATTTTTTTCCAATTTTCTTATTATAGTGAAATAGATGTAATGCTAAATTCACCATCTTAACCATTTTTAAATGCACAGTTCAATGATATTAAGTACATTTATATTGTGCTACCATCACCACCACCCATCTCCGGAACTCTTTCCACCTTGAAAAACTGAAATTCTATACACATAAGTCCCTGTAACATGAAATAATAATTCCCCATTTTTCCTCCCCTCATTCCCTGGAAGCCACTGTTCTACTTTTTGACTCTGATTTTGATTCCTCCAGGTACCTCATATTATTGGAATCATGAATATTTGTCTTTTTGTTACATTACACTTAGCATAATGTACTCAAGGCCCATCATGTTATAACATATATCAGAATTTCCTTCCTTTTTAAAACCAAATAATATTCCATTGTGTGTCTGTGTGAATATGTTTATATATATACCATATTTTGCTTATCTATTCATTCTTCAGCAAACACTTGGGTTGCTTACACAATTTAGTTACTGTGAAAATGCTGTTATGAACATGGGGTTTACAAGTTTCTTCAAGACCCTGTTTTCAATTCTTTTTGTATATGTCCAGAAGTGGAATTGCTAGATCATATGGTAATTCTATTTTTAATTTTGGGGGGAACTTCCATACTGTTTTCCATAGCAACTACAACATTTTACATTTGGCCAATAGTACATAAGGGTTCCAACTTCTCTAAATTCTCTCCATTACTTATTTCCTTTCCTTTTTTTTACAGTAACCACCCTCATGGGAGTGAGACAGTAGTATGTCATTGTGGTTTGATTTAAATTTCCTTGATATTGAGTTAGTGATATTGAGCATCTTTCCTGTGTTTATTGGCCATTTGTACATCTTATTTTGAGAAATGCCAAGTCCTTTGTTCATTTTGAGTCAGGTTGCTTGTTTATCTGTTTTTGGCAAATAGGTGAACTTTGAAAACCAATGCTGAATGTCAACTCAATAATGTCCAACTTTCTCCAGCCTAAAGTACTCAAAGGGAATTAAATCATCTAGTGGCAGCATAGTCCAAGTGTCACATTTTAGGCTTTTCAAATTAGGGGTAGAAACAATATTTTTTTCATAGTTACAGTTATACTTCTATAGATCTGCTCTTGAAATGTATCCTGATGGATAGGCATTCATACTTAAAATGTTATCACCAATACACACAATTCCAACTTAAATAAATTTATTTCAAAGGTTCATTCGAAACTCAAAATAATTTCCTACTGAAACAGTGCTATGCCTGTTGGTCAGGGCTACTAGGCTAGTCCACAAAAGCACAATGCTGGAAAAACATTACAAAAAAATCCCACCACTTACAGAGATTCCTATAACAAGAACAGTGTCTTTAAAGAAGCAGCATAAGGGCCTGGAAGCCATAAGCAACAGAGATACCTTTTCTAATAAGTGGTGAGAAAGAAAGACAGGGTGAAGTGTGGACCTCTTCTCTCCTCTTCCCCCACCTTGGACTCAATTTTAAGCATGACTAGTTTATGCTACTGCACACTGTGTCACCTTTAGCACTTTATATGGCCTTCTTTCGGCATTTATCTCAGTATTTAAAATCTTATTTAAATATGTGCCCTTTTATTCATTTGGTAGCAGGCATCTCTCAAAAGCATTATATGCCTTAAATACATGCTTGATGGAAGGATGAGTGAATAAATGAAGACATCAGTAACAGAACTCACTACCCTGGTGGGACTGCCTAGATTCTCTTGACACCTTTAAAAATGACACCTACAAATTCAATGTCTTCCATAGAATGAAAAATTGAAAACTGATGAAGCAAAACATTTTTTCAGAAGTACTTACTAACCTGAATTTTGTACTGCTCTATTTTACTTCTGGTCTGAGTTTAGTGTCCAACAGAATGGCAGCCAGGGGGCAGTGGAAATCACACCTCTGTTTCCCCTACTGTGAAGGCTGCGACCATGTTAAAACACAGCATCCCTAGAAATACACAGCTTACATTCTTCACGGTGAACTAGTTTCCTCATAGAAGTGCACATTTTGAAGTTTTACCAGCACCCACCTCCACTATGATAAAACATACAGCATCTATGCCATGTTACTGTGAAGAAAAATGAAGCTACAAATGGTTTTAGGTTCAAGTAAAACCTTTAAAGGACAATCAAAAATTCCTCCACACTATCACATTCATATTTTTTCAGCATATGTGTATATATATGGTTCCGACTGTTCAATCCCAAAACTCAGTGGGAGTCAGCCTCTCTTTTGCAATTCAAGTGAAAGTAGTCTAAATTCCTATCCCACCCATAGAGCAAAATTTGTCCCTTCCATCTCTATTGAGATAGCTTAGAAAAGCCGAAGAAACATTTATCTTTCTCCTACTTGGCTCTGGCTTAGAGTTCTTCATGAGTTCCATTCGTTGGGTTAAAGGGATTATTTCACTATATTCCTCCCACTGCCTCAACCACCAACACATTCACTACCTGAAACAGCAACACACTGAAGGCTGGGCATAGGTCAGACCACTGCTAAGGTTTGGGGAAAGACAGGAGGGCCATGCTGCAGCAGTGCCTGGCAAACTAAATTAAAACTGTCTAGAAGATATCCAGAGTGTAAATGCACTTCAACCATGCGCACTGGCCATGCTCGTGGTGTACTCCATGTAAACTCTGCTTCCTCGTGACAGCTCAGTTCCTCTTCTCCTGTCCAGGCCCAGGAAACCTCCAAATTCTTGTTTTATTGATAAAGGCAGTTTAGCTCTTTTTCTCAGTCCTAATGCTTCCCAAGCAATTCCCTGAAGCTTCTTTTTCTCACAGCTAAATGGCTAATTTATTCCAAAGAGAAATTCTGCCACATCTTTACAATTCAAAAGCAGCTACAGTCTACTGGGATTTTAAATAACAAATTGTTTCTCCTAAAAAAAACCCGCTAGTCGAGTACAATAGACAACTCTTAAGGGGTTTCCCATCTCCCAAGGCTTCCACATTCTATAGGAATCTCTGCCCACAGGGGAGCCATGGGCAGTTGCCAGGCCTGTCCTACTTGACTCTTCCCTGCCCTCAGCCACAACTGAAAGATCCTCAAAGGAGCACCTGATGGAAGATGGAGGAACTGGGATCAGGAATTAGACACAGGGCCTGAAGTCAGCACAGACAAGGGCAACATGCTCCTGCTGCAGAGGTCCCTGCGGGCCCTGATCCCCGTCCTCCTGAGACCAAGGTTGGTCTACTCTTCCCTGTACTCAGTGGATACTCTGAAGTCCTTTTGTTGTCTAAGCTAGGTAGTGTTAATTTTTATTACTTGTCCTAAAGGACCTTTCATGATCCAAATCCTCACTTGATTCTTACCTCTTATAAATATTATTAAAGCACATAATTAGTGATCAGAGAATGGTTGTGAGATATTTTATAGCCCATTTATAGCCTATGTTAATTTATGAGCCCATTCTGCCTACTAGTGTAAGCTCCAGGAAGACAGGAATTGGGCATTTGATTCCTTGTGGTAGGTCTCCAGTAAATGCCTGTTGGTTGATTGGGTTAATGGAGCTGAAAATAAAAGGCTATGATAGGAGATGTGAGTTTCCCTAAAGATTTCTCTGTGCCTCCCAGCAGAGGTGCCTACCAGATCACAGAACACGGAAATTGTTGGAGGTTGAGACTACCCCTCAGACACCAAGAAGCAAATAGCACCCTTCCTTTGTTTGACTTATCCAGGCCTTAATGATACCCTCACTTACGGGATTGATTACAAATCATCTTTCCCCCGTCCTGCCACCAACAGTAGACTGGAAACTTCATGGACACATAGACCACGTCATGTCATAGTTGGTATTCAAGAAATACTTGTTGAACGGATGGATGAATGAATATATCACCTGTTCTACAGATGAGGAAACAAGAGTCCCAAAGAGGTTTAGCTTCTTAAGAGACAAAGCTGGGATAAGAGGCGAGGTTTCCTGGTTCCCACACCAGCCATCATTTTTCTGTTTTCCTTTGTCTTCTCAGTACTGGAGTTGGAACATCCTATAGTCCAGTCTAATCCTTTCATTTTACAAATGGGAAGCTGAGGCCTGGAGGAGGGAAGGACTTACCCAAGGTCACAGAAGAAGACATTGGCCAGGCCAAGCCTAGAACCCAGGTCTCCTGACTCCCAAGCTAGCATTCTTTCTTCGTGAAGGTGTAAAAAATAAACAAAGCTGCAATGAGCTGACTGCCAAGTGCCCACTGGAGGTCACAGAGCTGAGCAGCTCTCAAAGCTCCTTGTCTTTTCTTAGCCCGAACTTTCAGTGACTCTGGTCTTCAGCAGCCTTTTCCTCTTTTTCCTTTGCATTTGTTTTTTTGTGTATATGTGGTGTGTGTTTTAAGTAAATGGTGCTACATGTAGGAAATGGTCTTCAGCCCAGTCCTGTTACAGAGGAGCTGAAAAGAATAAATGTGAGGGAAGGGCCCTGAGAAAACAATTGACTTCCCTCCTCTAAAGTGACCTCAGTGCCCCAGAGCTGCCCTTCCATTGCTTCTCACAACTGCTGACACAAGGCTAAGCTCTGCAAACACTAAGAAGGAAATTGCCAGAAAGAATTTACAAGGAGGGCCGGTTGTTAGTATAGGCTGCTAATGCCTTGCCCTGATGAAGACCAAAAACTAGCTTGTTCCAACTATGGTTCCCCTTCTGACTTCCACTTCAGATTCCAACCTACAAGTCACTTATGGGGCATCCACAAAACATGAGCTAAAAGCTTCTTTCCAACACATAATTCTAGCTTCTCAAAACTACCATCTCTTTTTTGCCAAATACTTACTCTAAACAGGAATGGATAAGAAATCTAAGCAGCAGCTGACTTGGGTTACTCTGAAGGACCAAAAAAATGGAGGGTAGAAAGTGACTAAGGTTGAGGATTGGATTAAAGATGGCAGCATGACAGGTGATGCAGAGGCTTCCTCCTAAAACCGTGTATAATACGAAAATATAATTAATACACTACTCCTGAAAGAGCAACAGGAAAGAGGACTGTGCCAGGCTGCATACACCTGGAGAAAAGAGCAGACTTCATAGAACAGGGTAATGTACCAAAGCTGTGGCCCCGTGTGACCCAAGTCCTTCCCCGACACCAGCTCACCAGCAGGAGGAAGATAACAGAGCAGGGAGGGAGTGGAAGCCTGGGACTCCTGAATACCTAACTCCGGAGATCTGCTCTGGGAGCACAAACCTACATTTCATGTTGCTTGCATGGTACTTTCATGAATAGGGGGTTGGAAAGCTAACACAGGCAGAATTCCTGGACAGACTAAGATTCCAGCTGCTTGTGGAAAGCAGGGATCCATATCCGGCTGCTCTGGGACAAAAGAAAGCCGGGCAGTCTGAGAGACTGCCTAACAAGGAAGCCCTTAGCAAGAGGGCTGCTAAAGGGGCAAGGACTGCACAGAGCGTACTGCTCAGGAGAAAGGACAGGTAGACAAAATTGTCTGGTGCACTCTGCCCAGCAGGTTGGAAGCTTTCATGATCTTCAGGTGCTAAAGCTCCCTGGCTGCCTACACAGCTCCAAGGACCGCCTTCATGATATGCAGCCTACTGCACCATTCTCCCGTCCAGCCCCACCTGGCTCGCAAACCAGCAAACCCAACCCTGGCATTAGGCCAGCTAAAGGGAAGCTCTGTCTAGAGCAACTACAAACGCAAAGCATGGAGGCTTATACCTGTGTGCTTGGCCCACTGGTTCAGGCAGTGGAGTTAGGCATAGCAGCCAGGAAGCAGGAAACAGCTCTTTCCAACCCCCAGGCACCAATACCACTCCCCTGAGACCCCCAACATTGCTTCATAGGCTGAGCAGCTCCAGAGAGAACTTCTGGGCACTAGAGGGCGCCATATATAAATATGAAATGCCAAAGGAACCTGGTTCAAAGTAAAATTATTAATACAATTCCTGAGAAAAATTTAAATTACATTGACCTCATGACTCTTCCTGAAAGGGAGTTCAAAATAAAAATCATTAACATGCTCATAGAGGTATGGAAAGATATTCAAGAACTCAGGAAAGAATTCAGTTGGAGATCCAATAGTTTAACAGCACAATAGAGGGTATTAAAAGCAGATTAGATATGGTGGAGGAGACAATAAATGAAATATAAACTAGAGAAGAGGAATACAAAGAAGCTGAGGCACAGAGAGAAAAAAGGATCTCTAAAAATGAAAGAATACTGAGAGAACTGTGTGACCAATCCAAGTGGAACAATATTCGCATTATAGGGATACCAGAAGAAGAAGAGAGAGAAAAAGGGATAGAGAGTGTCTTTGAGGAGGTAATTGCTGAAAACTTCCCCAAACTGGGGAAGGAGATAGTATCTCAAGCCATGGAGATGCACACATCTCCCAAAACAAGGGACCCAAGGAAGACAACATCAAGACATATAGTAATTAAAATGGCAAAGATCAAGGATAAGGACAGACTATTAAAAGCAGCCAGAGAGAGAAATAAAATCACATACAAAGTAAAGCCAGTCAGGCCACCATCAGACTTCTCAGCAGAAATCTTACAGGCCGGAAGGGAGGGCATGATATATTTAATGCAATGAAACAGAAGGGCCTGGAACCAAGATTACTTTATTAGGCAAGATTATCATTTAAATTTGAAGGAGGGATTAAACAATTTCCAGATAAGCAAAAGCTGAGAGAATTTACATCCCACAAACCATCTCTACAGTGTATTTTGGAGGGACTGCTATACATAGAAGTGTTCCTAAGGTTTAATAGCGGTCACCAGAGGTAATGAAACCACAATAAAGAAAGCAGAACAGCTAATTACTAAGCAAATGTAAAATTAAATTAACTATCCCAAAAGTCAATCAAGGGATAGACAAAGAGTACAGAATATGATACCTAATATATAAAGAATGGAGGAGGAAGAAAAAGGAGGAGAGGAGAAAAAAAAGAAGAAAAAAAAAGTTGGATTCTTAGATAGTAAGGAAGTTAACCTTGAACCTTTGGTAACCATTAATCTAAAGCCTGCAATGGCAATAAGTACATACCTATCGATAATCACCCTAAATGTAAATGGCCTGAATGCACCAATCAAAAGACATAGAGTTACTGAATGGATAAAAAAACAAGACCCTTCTATATGCTGCCTACAAGAGACTCACTTCAAACCCAAATGCATACACAGACTGAAAGTGAAGGGATGGGAAAAGATCTTTCACGCAACTAATACAGATAAAACAGCAGGAGCTGCAGTACTTGTATCAGACAAAATAGACTTCAAAACAAAGAAGGTCACGAGACAAAGAAGGATATTACATAATGATAAAAGGGTCAATCCAACAAGAAGATATAACCATTATAAATATCTATGCCCCCAACACAGGAGCACCTACGTATGTGAAACAAATACAGAATTAAAAGGTAAAATAGACAGCAATGCATTCAATCTAGGAGACTTCAACAGACCACTCACTCTGAAGAACAGATCAACCAGACAGAAAATAAATAAGGAGATAAAGGCACTGAACAACACGTTAGAACAGATGGACCTAACAGACATCTACAGAACACTACGCCCAAAGCAGCAGAATACACATTCTTCTCAAGTGCACATGGAACATTTTCAAGAATAGGTCATACACTAGGCCACAAAAAGAGCCTCAGTAAATTCAACAAGATTGAAATTCTACAAACCAGTTTCTCAGACCACAAAGAAATGAAACTAGAAATAAATTACGCAAAGAAAATGAAAAATCCCACAAACACATGTAGGCTTCACAACATGCTCCTAAATAACCAATGTATCAATGACCAAATAAAAACAGAGATCAAGCAACATATGGAGACAAATGACAACAATAATTCAGCACTGCAAAATCTGTGGGATGCAGCGGAGGCCGTGCTAAGAGGAAAGTATATTGCAATACAGAACTACCTCAGGAAAGAAGAACAATCCCATATGAACAGTCTAAAGTCACAATTAACAAAACTAGAAAAAGAACAAATGAGGCTCAAAGTCAGTAGAGGAGGGACATAATAAAGATTAGAGCAGAAATAAATAAAATTGAGAAGAATAAAACAAAAGACAGAATCAATGAAAGCAAGAGCTGGTTCACTGAGAAAATAAAATAGATAAACCCCTAGCCAGACTTATCAAGAAAAAAGATAGTCTACTCACATAAACGGCATCAGAAGTAAGAAGGAAAAATCACTATGGACACTACAGAAATACAAAGAATTATGAGAGACGACTATGAAAAATTATATGCTAACAAACTGGATAACCTAGAAGAAATGGAAAACTTTCTAGAAAAATTCAACCTTCCAAGGCTGACCCAGAAAGAAACAGAAAATTTGAACAGACCAATTACCAGCAATGAAATTGAGCTGGTAATCAAAAACCTACCTAAGAACAAAACTCCTGTACCAGATGGCTTCACCACTGAATTTTATGAAACATTTAGTAAAGACCTAATGCCCATCCTCTTTAAAGTTTTCCGAAGAGTAGAAGAGGGAATACTTCCAAACTCATTCTATGAGGCCAGCATAACTCTAATACCAAAACCAGGCAAAGACACAACAAAAAAAAAGAAAATTACATATCCAAATCCCTGATGAACATAGGTGTAAAAATACTGGACAAAATATTAGCAAACCAAATTCAAAAAAACATGAAAAAGATCATCCATCATGATCAAGTAGGATTTACTCCAGGGATGTGAGGATGGTAAAACATTCAAAAATCCATCAACATCATCCACCACATAAACGGAAAGAAGGACAAAAACCACATGATCATCTCTATAGATGCTGAAAAAGCATTTGACAAAATTCAACATCCATTCATGATAAAAACTCTCAACAGAATGGGTATAGAGAGCAAGTATCTCAACATAATAAAGGCCATATATAACAAACCCACAGCTGACATTATACTTAACAGCGAGAAGCTGAAAGCTTTTCCTCTAAGATCGGAAAAAGACAAGGATGCCCACTCTTCCCACTTCTATTCAACATAGTACTGGAGGTCCTAGCCACGTCAATCAGACAACACTAAGAAATAAAAGGCTCCAGATTGGCAAGGAAGAAGTCAAACTGTCCCTGCTTGCAGATGACATGATATTGTACATAGAAAACCCTAAAGAACCCACTCCAAAACTACTATATCTAATATCTGAATTCAGCAAAGTTGCGGGATACAAAATTAATATGCAGAAATCTGTGGCATTCCTATACACTAACAATGAACTAGCAGAAAGAGAAATCAGGAAAACATTTCCATTCACAGTTGCATCAAAAAGAATAAAATACCTAGGAATAAACCTAACCAAGGAAGTAAAAGACCTATACTCTGAAACCTACAAGATAGTCATGAGAGAAATTAAAGATACCAATAAATGGAAACACATCCCATGCTCATGGATAGGAAGACTTAATATCGTCAAAATGGCCATCCTGCCTAAAGCAATCTACAGATTCAATGCAATTCCTATCAAAATACCAACAGCATTCTTCAATGAACTAGGGCAAATAGTTCTAAAATTCATATGGAACCACAAAAGACCCCGAATAGCCAAAGCAATCCTGAGAAGGAAGAATAAAGCTGGGGGAATTATGCTCCAAAACTTCAAGCTCTACTACAAAGCCACTGTACTCAAGATAGTGTGGTACTGGCACAAGAACAGACCCATAGACCAATGGAACAGACCTGAGAGCCCTGATATAATCCCAACCATATATGGTCAATTAATATATGATAAAGGAGCCACAGACATACAATGGGGAGATGACGGCCTCTTTTGCAGCTGTTGTTGGAAAAACTGGACAGCTACATGCAAGAGAATGAAATGGGATTATTGTTTAACCCCATACACAAAAGTAAACTCAAAATGGATCAAAGACCTGAATGTAAGTCATGAAACCATAAAACTCTTAGAAGACAGCATAGGCAAAAATTTCCTGAAAATAAGCATGAGCAAATTCTTCCTGAACACATCTCCACAAGCAAGGGAAACAAAAGCAAAAATGAACACATGGGACTACATCAAACTAAAATGTTTCTGTATGGCAAGGACACCATCAACAGAACAAAAAGGTATCCTGCAGTATGGGAGAATATATTCATAAATGACATATCCGACAAGGGGTTAACATCCAAAATATATAAGGAACTTACACACCTCTACACCCAAAAAGCAAATAACCCAATTAAAAAATGGGCAGAGGATATAAAGAGACAGTTCTCCAAAGAAGAAATTCAAATGGCCAACAGACACATGAAAAGATGCTCCACATCACTAATCATCAGATAAATGCAAATTAAAACCACAATGAGGTATCATCTCACACCAGTAAGGATGGCCAACATCGAAAAGACTAAGGACAAATGCTGGCAAGGATGCGGAGAAAACCCTCCTACACTGCTGGTGGGAATGTAAGCTAGTTCAACCATTGTGGAAAGCAATATGGCAGTTCCTCAAAAAACTTAAAATAGAAATACCATTTGACCCGGGAATCCCACTCCTTGGAATTTACCCAAAGAATACAAGTTCTGAGATTCAAAAAGATATACGCACCCCTATGTTTATTGCAGCACTTTTTACAATTGCCAAGATATGGAAGCAACCTAAGTGTCCATCAGTAGATGAATGGATAAAGAAGAGGTGGTACCTATACACAATGGAATACTATTCAGCCATAAGAAAGAAACAAATCCTACCATTTCCTACAACATGGATGGAGCTGGAGGATATTATGCTCAGTGAAATAAGCTGGGCAGAGAAAGACAAGTACCAAATGATTTCCCTCATTTGTGGAGTGTAACAATGAAGCAAAACTGAAGGAACAAAATAGTAGCAGACTCAGAGACTCCAAGAAGGAACTAGTGGTTACCAAAGGGGAGGATGTGAGTGGGCAGGTGGGGAGGGAGGGAGAAGAGGATTGAGGGGTATTATATTTAGTACACATGGTGTGGGGGATCAGGGGGAAATCGGTGTAGCACAGAGAAGGCAAATAGTGAATACGTGGCATCTTACTACACTGAAGGACAGTGACTACATTGGGGTATGTGTGGGAACTTAATAATATGGGTCAATGTAGTAACCACATTGTTTTTTCATGTGAAACCTTCATAAGAGTCTATATCAATAATTCCTTAATAAAAAATAAAAAAATTAAAAAAAGAAAGTGACTAAGGTTATGAAAGTGACCAGTGAAAAGATAAGGTCTACATCAAGTTCACAGGAGGCAGAAGGTAGACTGGGCTAAGCTAGGAAAATTCAGGGGAGCAATTTGAACCAGGCCCAGGTCTTGTGAATTAGTTATCTACTGCTGTGTAACAAATTATCCCATTCTGTATTAGTTGTCTATTGCTATGTAACAAATTACCTCGAAACTTAGTAACATTTAAGCTTTAAACAGTAAACATTTATTTTCTCAGTTTCTGTGGATTAAGAATCTGGTGGCCTCTGGATAAAGGTCTTACATGAAGTTGCAGTCAAGCTCTGAGTCTAGAGGCTCAACTCTAGGGAGTGGCGGAGAAACATGTCAAGCTCACTGAAGTGGCTCTGGGTAGGCCTCAGTCGCTTGTGACACACACCATTCTGCAGGGCTGCTTCGAGATGGTGCTGGCTTCCCCCAGGGTGAGATCTAAGAGAGACCACAATAGAAGCCACAGTCCTTCTGTAAATAACCTAATCTTGGGAGTGATCCCATCACCTTTGCTGACTTTTTTCATTAAAAGCAAGTCATTAAATTCAGAAAAGAAAAAGACCTTTCATGAATAAAGGCCTTCAGAAAATCCCACAAAGAAAATCATACAAATTCTCACTCAGCAACTTTTTTAAAGGAAATTCAGCTTAGCCTGTGGCTTCCTATCAAGGAAATAGTTGGTCACATTGCCAGTGAAATGACCATGAATTCTCTTATTTCTAGGTTCATTCATTTTACAGAACAATCTGAGACACATTGTTAATATGAGATTGAAATTACTGTCAGAGGCTTCCTGCTACTTCTTAGGGGAGTCAGTAATTCATTCCAGGAAAGATGAGAAATTAAAATTGTCATTACAGTCTATAGCAAAACAAGATCTTCTAAGAGTACCTAACCCCATCATAACATTAGTTAAAAGATTTGGGGGGAGAAAATGTCTAAGAGTTGTTTTCTTTTTTTAAACCTCATTGGTTCTTCAGAAACTGTCATTTCCAGGAAGAGACTAAGAAATGCTTCTATTCACACTCTGACTTATAACAGAGACAAAACCAGCTGTGTACATAAGGCTGTTTCCTCTGTTAATCAAGTTTTCATTCCTTCTATGCCAGTGAATTTCAAAGCGAGACTTATAAATAATCTGATCTTAACATTTAAAATATGCACTCTCCTTCTGCCCACCAGAAGGTAGTGAGCAGTCTAAAGTCACTCACCCTAGGTTTCCTCTCCCTAATTACCCTAAAAATTAAATAAAACTCCCTACATCCCTTCTGCTGTTCAGTGAAAACAGGATAAAATACAGCAAATTCTAATAAGCCAGCATGCATGTTTTCCTCCTCGCTCCTTAACAGCACATTTACATCCCCTTCCAAACAGCACTAACTTCTCTGCCTCTTTATCTCCACAGAAATCAAATCACTACAGCTCAAATTCATGCTGCAGAGAACATTTCCTTCTATTAGAAAAAGATTGTCTTCCATTTTGTGGTGAGGACTTTTTGTTTTATTTCTTTAATGTAAGATCGGGGAGTAGGTGGAAAGAGGTAGCTTGAATTACAGGACTATTTAAGCCATAATATTTAATGTCAAACTTTGTCCTTTACAACCTATTACCACAGCTGCCATCTCTATCCCTTCCTCTCATTTTCTGTTGAAAATTGATCTCATTGTTCTAGTCTGAATAGAAAGGCCCAGGCTCAGGGAATTTCAATTGGCTTTCACTCAAGAATAAAAGATCCCTTTTAAAGCGAAAATCATGGTTTTTGCCAATTCAAATCACATTACTTATTTCCCTCCCAGGCCCAGCAGGAATGCCAGGGGCTGCACCCATCAGGATCGAATACAGTGCTGAGATGTCTGGCAATATGCCACTTCAACAACATCTCTCTGGCTGTGTGAACTCTGGGCTGATGGGGAGACCCCAGAAACCTCTCCAGAGGCATCTTCAATGGGTAGCAAAGCTTGTAGTGTCCCCAAGGGGTAACTTTTTGCACTTGACTTTATTTTCTTCATCACTCTTGGCCACCTAAATAGAAATACTGCTGTTTGCACCCATTTGTGAGGGAAAATGGACATTCAAGATTCTTTGGAAATCAAGACATTCAGAGCACCACCGAAGAAGCTAGTGTGGCTGCAGCACTGTTTCTGGAGCACTGAATGGAGGACCGTAGGTACTGGTAAGATCTCCTCCCTTCATCCCCTCCCTAATCCTCCTCTCATTAGCATCCAAGCGGACCATTCCTATATTATTTCAATGCTCTGCATAGATAGGGAGCCAGCTAGAATTCAGAGAATTTAAAAATGATCATTTCAAGTTATCATCGTGCAAATCAAACGCAGTAAAATTTTAACTGTTGGGGAAGCTTGTCTGTAAGTACACAGAAATTTGTTTTTTTCTATTCTTGCACCTTTTCTGTGCCTGTGGAAGTCATTTCAAAGTAAAATACTACAAAAGTAGCCTCATCTTCATAGCATATGATAAACCTTGAGCTCATCAAAGTCTAACAGAGTTGGTATTTGTACAGGCCAATAGAACAACAACATCACAGGGAGAGAAAAATGTTCAGAATTGAGGTGAGAAAAAAAAGGCACTCCTGAGTTAAAAATGTAAGCAGATTAAAGGTTATAATATAGAAGTGTACTCCCTGCTTAGGTTTATGAGTCTAGTTTCAAAGCAGCAGGCACAGGGAGGATGTCGCCAGCAAGTTCCTGTTTGCAAGTGTCCAAGCTTACCCTCCAGACCATCATCTATCTCCAAAGAAAAATACCCTAAGAGAGTTCTCAGTCTTTATATCAGCACCAGGCAAACACAATCTATGGACAAATTAAAACAGAGCAAGCATAAAACATGGCCTTGAGACAGATTAAAGTAAGCAAGGTATTTGCTGACATCCAACTGAGATGGTGAAGTTTAATCAATAATGATAATGAGGCGCTTATCAACAAAGAATTATTCACAAAGACACAGGGAGTGGGAAAGAATACTGGGAGTGAAAGGAAGCATAATTCTGTTCCTGGGTGATGTTACTTTACAGATTACCCCGTGACCTACACAGTGTGTTACCTTTGAGACACAAAGAGATTAACATCACCATCATTTAATTAAATGGCAAATAGGCTTGTTGTTTCCATATCTTCCACAATGTGGATCTGGCATGAATGAAACCTCCCCTTTTCAATATGCAACATTCTTTCTGTTCTTCAAAGCTCAGTTCAAATTGCCAATCCTTTTTGAAGTTTCCCCTGACTAAATAAATCTGCTAAACACAGCACAGGTGTAAAAGAGAGACCAGCTAGTTTTTAGACTGCAAGTGGCCCCTTTGGGACATGAGAGGATTTGCTGTTTCACGTAGCAGCTTTCAAGGCAGAGCCTTTGGGGAAACGTTACCAAGTAGAAAATATTTGAGGCAATTTGGGAGTTCATTTTTAGCCTGCCCCTGGGGTAAATATCACCTAAAGCTAAAAAATGTGGGACTCAAATCACATGTGTATAGAAAAGAAATCTAAAAGCTACTATAGTTCTACTCTTCACTGTACCTGAGAAACACTGGCAAAGAAATGGATAATTTTTGTTATCAAGGTGTTAAAAAGAAATCACAAGCCCAAAATGGAGTCACTTCTTTCAGGACAAGTCACCAAGTCAAGGCTTATTAATACCCAACCTAAATGCAGTTTTAGCCCCTCCCTAGAAATGTAGTCAGTCCGGAATTTTCTGGTCAGTACAATGGCCTAAACTGCCACTAAGCCCTCTCCAACCCCTCTTACGCTGCCAAAAGGAAGATGAGATACTCTACATAAGACACCCCTGCTCTTCCCCCTAAGGGAAAATAACCTTGCCTGAAACAACCCCTTTTCTCTTGCTAATAACTTCTTGCCTACCCTGCTTCCTATAAAACCTCCCATTTTGTACAACTCTGCAAATCATCTCACCTTGCTAGATGGGCTGCTGACCAAGTCATGAATCACTTAATAAGACCAATCAGAGTTTCACTACTACTCATTTGAATTGTTTTTTAACAATAGCAAATTCATTTAACAGATAAATTATCCAATGTCTAAAAGGAAAAAGAAATGCCCCCAAACAGACTAATGGATCATGTTGGAAAAAACTCATGGCTTCAGTGGAGGATCAGTGTAATGCAGAGCTCAACAGCTTTAGAGCCAGATACCAGGGTTTGAATCTTTCCTCACTACCTACTGGCTGAATCACTACTTCGGCAAGCCACTTAACAGCTCTGTGCCTCAGTTCCTCATATTTAAATAACAAAAATAATAGTATATGGCTTATTGGGTTACTGTAATGAGTAAATTATGTAAAGCCTTGGAACCCTGCTCAGCATACAGTGTTATATAATTATTACCCATTTTAAAGTAGAATCTTAAAATTAAACTTTCTAATTTAAATGATTAGGTGATGGTGAAGCAAGTGGTGGTGGGACGTAGGCAGATAAAGTTCAGGACCCTTGTAAAAAGTCCCAGTCCAATTCAGCCACTTAGTTAGATAGACCTCAGCTGCTCTGACTGGTTGTTCCCCATGCAAATGAAACTCAGCCATTCAAAGGTATATAGACCTCAGCGGCTCTATGCAAATAAAGTATTGTACTTTCAGCCAATCAGGAGTAGGTTGTGATGTCATTAATTAGCTCTCTATCTGGTCCTGATAGGGAAGGAAGGTCAGTGGGACTTCCTCCTCTCAGGAGGCAATATAAATCCCAGACAGGACAGCCCTGATGGTATCCTCTATCAGAGCGCAGGAGTTTATGATTTGTCTTTTCAATCATTAAAAGAGCATTGCTTGTTGCTCCATACTCTTGTCTGCTGGTTTCATTATTCCTCACCTCCGAGACACTATCCTGGAAAAAAACAGCATTCCAGCCAACAACAATGGGATTAAAACTCTATTCAAAGGTTAACTACCGTAACTCCGAGGAGTGGAAATCGCGGGGCAAAATACATAACTGAAACCGAAATCAGTCAAAGGGAGAAATAAAGTTTAAAACCCGTTCATTGCTTACAAAAAAAAGCCATCCAGCATCTGTCTCTCTCCTGAAGCAGCAGAAGCGAGTGAGACCTCCAACCTCTCAGGTTCAGATGAGCCCTCAGTCACCCAGGTAATTTACCCATTGATATGGAGATGTACTTTTCTCCACCCCATATAAATGCCTGTTGATATGAAGATGCACTAAAACAAGGCAAGAGATTCTGGAAATACTGAAATTTTACCACCAGGCCACCCTTCCAGAAATCTCGCCTTACAATCTGCTCATTCCCCTTCTTCCGCAATGGTCCCTGGGCAATAAAACTGGAGCATTGTGACCAGACTATTGACATACAATAGCAACAGCAATAAAACCATGACAATCCTCAAGCTGGAGGATTCAGCTAGGTTCAAAGTCCTATTCAGATTAAGTCCATAGCTTGTCCATTCCATAGGCGGATGGTAGCTGAACAGGTAGGGAGTTCAGAGCAATCATCACGCGGCAGCTGCAGCCAGGGGGTGCATCCAGGCCACAAGGACTGTAGAAGAAAATAAGCTTAAGAGTGATAAAATATGTTTTAATGGCTCCAGCATAGGCAAATCTTGTCCATCAGGTAGGATACATTCAAGAGAGTGGTCCTGTGATAGAACAGTACCGAGAATGGGATCTCATCTTGGTCTAGTATACCAGACTTTCACCTTCCTCCCTGTAGGAGTCACTGAAGGGAGTTACCCCATAGTTATCACATGGGATCAATATATAGGGCTACAGGAGGTACATGCACTGGCCATAAAGATAAACAAAACTTCCCCATAAGATGATCTTACCTCCTCGACATTTTGGGTACACTACCATGATCTTTGGGAGCCACTCTGCTGTAACTCCAGGAATACACATGAGGCCAGCTTCCAGGCCTTTCCCCCAAGGTGCCAGAAGAGCCAGCCAACATTGGTCTATGTGTCAAATGCCCAGGGCCACGTTCACTCAACATTGTCTCCAGGGTTTAATGAAGTAGCGGCTGGCAGCATGAAGTTGCTCTTCTGGCCATATCCTGGCTTCAATAAATCTTCTTTGGTTTGCACATACAGTTATATAGGAGAGGCAGCATTGTGTGTTAACATGTCCACAGGGCTCAAGGCTCCTTTTTGGGACTTCTCTTTCAAATGCCATAACACTGTCCATGAGCAAACTGACCAGCCCCATAGACTATTGGTGTCCGACTTCAGGACAGATTTCAACAAACCGTTGTACCTCTCTATCATGCCTGCCCCAGTAGGGTTATATGGTACATGAAACTTCCACCTTGTTCCTAATTGCTGCATCAATCCTTGTAACACATGTCCAGTAAAGTGGATACCTTGATTGTTCTCAATCACCTGCAGCCGGCCATAGGCTGCAAAGAGATGCTCTAGGCCCCTCTTGGTGGTTTGATGATCTGCACAATGTGCAGGAAAAGCACCAGTAGTCCAGTAGCTGTGTCCACAAAAGTCATGGCATACCGATATCCTGCTGATATGGGCAGAGGCCCGAAATAGTCTACCTGCCACCTGATGAGGGGTATTGGAACCTTTACTGTTGTCCCATGTTGCTGTGGGACTTGGTGTAAGGCCCTCTTAGACCACACAAGGCACACCTTTGGGGTTCTGATGACTTCTTCAAAGGTCAGTGGCAAGCCCCACCAATGGGCTACAGCCCACATTGTCTTTTGCCCGCATGCAACAAACGCTGATGTAACCATTGGGCTACATCAGAGGCAGGCTTTCCTTCTAGCCAGCACACCTGGGACAATGTGTTTGCTTCAACATTCCCTGGGGATGCCAAAGGCAAATGGCCAGCCACATGATACACAGTAACAGTCTTAGTCTGACCAGAGGCCCATAGGTCTTGCCACAACTCTTGTCCCCAACGAGGTCAGTGACCAACCATCCAGTTGGCACGGTACCATGTTGGTACCCACAGGGTCAAGCCATGATAGCCCAGCTGTCAGTGCAGACAACTATAGGAGAGGGCTCCTGGGTGATCACAAGCCACATGGCCCACAATTCAGCCCATTGGCTACTCTTCCCCTTTCCATCCTCCATCCATATTGTCTCCTTCTGAGGATGGAAAGCCGCAGCCTTCCACTTCACGATCTCATCCTGGTCTAGTGTACCAGACTTTCACCCTCCTCCCTCTGGGAGTTACCCATGACTGGAGCTATCTGTATACCAAGCATTTCAGATATAAGGGCTTTTCCCTCCTGATAAGGACTCTTGGCTACCAATGGTTCAAAAGCAAGTTCTTCCTGCTTTCCACTGGTATAGGTCACTGGCCCCAACAAGCATTGGAGTTCTCCACCTAAGGGGCTAGTAGGGTGCTACGCTGATGTAAATATGCACCCCATTTGGCTGATGTAGGCATCTGTGCCATGCCACTCTGTGGCCTTTGGGTTCACTCTCACACCCATCCCATGATGGGATAGGTTGTTATTACCTTGGTCAGAGTTGTTCTGGTGATGGGCTCCATAGCCAGCAAGGCATGTTATACAGCAGCCAGTTGCTTCTCTATCAAGGTGTACTGGAACTCAGCCCCTTTCCATGGTTGTGACCAGAATCCTATGGGTTGTGTGTCCGTTCAAGCCACTGCCAAAGGCCCCATCCATAACCATCTTCGGTTACATGAACATCTAGCTCACAGGGCCTTGATGAGTCCATTACACTCAAGGCCTGTACAGCCTTGACTGTTCGCTTAGCAGCACTAAAAGCAGCTGCATATGTCTCATCCCAGACCCACCTGTTGCCCTGTCATACCAACCGGTATAAGGGCTTCAGAATTCGTGCCAAGTGTGGGATAAACTCTCTGCAGTAGCCCAGAAGACCCAAAAACTCCTGTAATACTGCCACAGTGGTAGGGGAAGAGAAGGCCTGGACTTTGTCTATGACTGCTGAAGGAATAACTTTAGTTTTACCTGGCCAGACAAGCCCCAAGAATTTTACAGACAAACCAGATCCCTGAAACTTGGTGCTGTTTACAGCCCATCCTTTCCCCTGTAGATGTTGCAACAGTCTAGGAACTTCCCCTTCTAAATCTGAAAAAGAATCAGACCTGAGCATAATATCATCAATGTAGTGATACACCGCACTGTTTGTGGTTTCTTTCATGTGGCTAAGTCCTGGGCTACAAGTCCATGATAGATGGTCAGATGGTGGACATATCCCTGTGGAAAGACAGTGAATGTCCACTGCTGTCCTTGCCACATAAAGGCAAACTGTTCCTGACTTTCCTGTGCTATGTCAATACAGAAGAAAGCATTAGCAAGATCTACTACATAATGGTATCTGCCCAGCTCATGGCTGAGTGTCCAGAATGGCTTCTATAGAGCGGACAGCAGCATGGAAAGGGGTGTGACTTTATTCAATTCCCTGTAGTCCACAGTGATATGCCTGGAGCCATCTGGCTTTTTCACTGGCCACACTGGGAAATTAAAAGGACTATGAATGGGCTTTATGATGCCCACCTTCTCCAACCCCTGTAGAGTTTCTCCAATTTCCTTGTGCCCCCCCACCAGGCAATTTATACTGCTTAGTATTTGTCACCCACCAAGGTAGAGGCAGAGCTACATGTGGGTGCTTAGCATGTCCCCTCAGAACTGCCTTTACCACATGTACCCTCAATCTGAACTCACGTGCAGTGGTCTGTAACCACAGGCTCTGTGGGATATCTACCCCTAAATATACTCAGGGATGGGAGAAATATATACATTATACTCATTTGGGGGTAAACACTCTATCCCCAATGGGATTTGGGCTTTCTTCACTCTAATTGCCTTACCCCCATAGCCATCTATCACAGCAGGGGTCCTGGGAAAACACTCAGGGTTGCCATAAATCAGAGAACACTCAGCTCCTGTGTCCACCAGCACCAGGACACATTGTACATTCACAGGGGATCAATGAATTGCTAATTCTACATGTGGTCTCTGGTCCCCATCATGTCCCCCAAGGTGGGGACTTTGACACCCCCTGCAGTCAAACTGCGATGCCCAATCATCCTCCAGTGGGGATGAGGGCTCAGGCGAATCCGGAGTACTGTCCCTGAGGAAGTTTTGCAGGGACACAGACCAGGCAGGAGGCCTTAACTCCAGTTTCTGTATCCTGAACCTCAGAGGCTAGAACTGCTGTTCTGGCTTTAATTGGTGCCACAGTTCTAACAATATTCTATTGTGCTGCCCATTGAGTTTTTCTTTCACTACCCTGGCTTTTATCAAATCAACCCATATCTGAGTCCTCGAGACCTTCACGGGGACTTTTGCACCTCTCCTTTCAGTCGTAGCCCATACTTCCCTCCATGCCCTTATTGTTTCAACCTCCCCCAGATCTGCTAAAGTACAAGTAGCCTCACTTACGGGTTGCCCTAGGTGGGGGCAAGAATATTCACTAGGGACCCATTATAGATGATATTTTTCATGCCCAGTTCCCACAACATCTGTTGGAGCTCTGCATACGTTTTCCAGCTAGTAGGTAAGTATGGTAAATCACCCTGATTAGGTCAAACTGCCCTGAGGGCTACTGTCAGCCATTCCGGAAGTGTCTGATTCCCTGAGGCGTGATGGGCACTTTGCAACCAATGGTGAGTCGTCAAGGAAGTCAGTCTACTCATCTCAGTAGCCAACATAACAATGTTTTTCACCCCATATCCCAGAGACATAAAAGCCACGTAGGCAGAGATTCCGATGGCTTCTGCCGATACCAGACACTCATGTTCAACGGCTCATCCTGGGTATAGGGGCAGAGCATGGAGTGCTCCACAGCCTGGGAGGCTCCTCCCCTGAGGATTCCGCAGTTGTTTCATTTTTATTTTTTTAATTACAGCTGGGTGGGCCTTTAATACAGGAGAGGCTGGTACCTTGGGTGGTGGCCTCAGCAGCAGATTGGCCCATGACCCCACCTCCTCATATCCCCCCCTCCCCGGCTTCTCCACCATTTGGGGGCTGAAGGCACCACTCTTTTCTCCCCCTCCCCCACAACCTCCTGTAATGCGGCTTTTCCTGCCACCTTCCTCCTCGCTGCTGCTAAGGAATCTTCGAGGAGGGCAATTAGTTTTTTCAGTTGTCTCTCTTCCTTAACAGCATCGCATAGGTTATCGCCCAGCTCCTCCAAGCGATGCCAAAGTATGTCTCTCTCCTGCCGAAGTCCCTCTCTTCTCCTTGATAACCCTCTCAATAGCCCTCTCTTTCTTCTCAATAACATTTTCCACTATCTCAAGGAAAAGAGACCCTATAATGCCAGCTGCTACATGGCCACTCAGGGCCTGTAAGCAGTCTTCTATTTATGGAGGACTAATTCTGCAGCTTCTGGTGTCTCCACCCTTCCCCATTTCTGTGGAAGGCCCCTCCCCTCTAGAAGATGCTTTACAGTAGACCAATTCCCCACTAGGGGCTCCCAAATTGGAAGCCCCACAGACAGGGGGCTTCCAGGTGAAGCTGCACCCTCTACCACCGCATCCACTGGGGCCTTCCCACCATCCACGGGGGGATGGGGGTGGTTCTGGGCATTTCTCCATTATCTCTAGGTGCAGCCCACTGAAAGGTCACACCAATTTAGACAGATTTCAGGTTCAGAGGTCCTGCTGACTACCTCCAGATGTACCTCCAGGGAGAGGAAATCCTGGGGCAAAATACCTAGCTGAAACCAAAATCAAAGGAAGAAATAAAGTTTAAAACCCATTTATTGCTTACAAGAAAAAGCCATCCAGCATCCATCTCTCTCCTGAAGCAGCAGAAGCGAGTGAGACCTCCTGGCAACCTCTCAGGTTCAGATAAGCCCTTTGTCACCCAGGTAATTACCCATTGATATGGAGATGAAGTACTTCTCTCTGCCCCCTAGAAACACCTGTTGATATGGAGATGCTCTAAAGCCAGGTGAGAGATTCTGGAAATATTGCAATTTTACCCACAACTACATAAGGACTATGGAGAACTGGATTCAAGTCCTTCTCCCATTATTATACCTGTATGATCTGAAACAAGTCAATCACTTCCTTGCAATCTCTTCATCTATGAAACATAAATGAATAATAAACAAAAACATTACATTCTACCTAGCACTATATGGAGAACAAACTGTAGGAGACAAGACTGGTGCAGAGACATAATTTATGAGGTTATTGCAAGATAGCCCAAATAAGAGAAGCATGGTTTGAACCATGCCAGTTGACAGTGTACATGGTGAGAAGTATAGCATATTTGCAGGACTTGTTGATGGGTTGGGCAAGGAACAGAAAGGAAAGGGCGTGATCCAGGATACTCCTTAAGTGTTTGGCATAAACAACCAGATGGAAGGTGTTGTTATTAAGGCAGATAGGAAAGATGGGGAGAGAATTAGATTTGGAGAAGGAGAAATCAACTTCTGTTCTGAATGTTTAAATGTTTTAATTTGAAAGTTCCAGTTCAACCTCCAAGTAGAGAATCAGGTAGAGTATTGGATATATGAATTGGCAAATCAAGTCTGAGGTCAGAGGTGAAGATACAAATGTAAGAGTTACCAATATTTAATGACCTGTCAATATTAATAGGGATCCAAAAGAGAAGATCAAGGACCATTCACTAACTGAATCAGTCCAAAATGGAAAGGCCCAGCCGAGAAACCAGCAAAAAGAAACTGACCAGAAATAGCCAAGGAGGCGGGCAAAGGACCATAAGTGTGGAGTCATGGAAAGCAGGACCAGAAAGCTTCCAGAGGCAGCAACACTCTGACTTTGGAGATCAAACCAAGGATCCCATCTTGAAAGCAAAGATGGTATCTGTCCACATCCTAATTTGAAAACAGCTAATTGTATATTGTATAGTCAAGAGAAACATAACTATTTCTTAAAAGTTAACTATATGCATGTCATCAAATGAAGGAGTGAATGAATGACTATTTTGATTGAAATACATTCTCCATTTGTATCTTGAAGATAGATGTAACAGAATCCCACTAAAGTCATTTTTTGCTATCAACAGATGCATAGTCTAGAAATTCAGAAGTGCAAGTCTTGCTGCTCAGAGCCACTGTGAGTGTGACTGGATTGGGAAGGGCCAGCAGCTCTAACCCCAAATTTCCCTGTAGCAAACATGGCTGTTTCCCTACTGCTGCAGATTTCAATGGCTTCCAGCAGCCTTCAAAACCATTTAGGAAGCCAGGGTAGCCAGCAGCTTCACAGATCACTGCCAACAGCTGAGCAATTCTGTTTGAATCAAGCACACAGAAAGATTGAGCAAAAACATCCACTATCATTTTTCTGCACTTTCAGCACTTATGAAAAACTTTTATTCTAAAGTTCAGAATCAGGTTTTGTTTAGAAAGATAAAATCAAGTTAAGGATTTGTACTCTGAGGAAGTGACTTTGAAACAGAAAGGCACTGAAGCGCATATAATATGTGCTACAGACCCCAGAGTCTAGCAGACTGAGTTAATGATGACTTTTCAACCTTATCTCTTTTCATTTGTCCACCCTTCTTGGAGCCAGACCCCCCAACATGATCTGCTTCATGGTTTAAACTGTGTCTCTGCAAGGACATCCTATCCTGAGGCCCTGCCTTCATGTCACTCGAGAGAGATTTAGCAGACCAGACAGGCTCACCACTGTCCACAGGAGGATTAATAGCATTACTTGGCATTTATGTAGCACTTATATTCATGTTTATTGTCCATTCCTTACAGGATCCCTGGGAGGTAGGTAATTACTGTTACCTTCAGAGTTCAGTAAGGTAGAAAGGCTAGCTCGGGATCATACACCAAGAAAAGGGGCTGAATCACAGCTTCGGTGTGATACCTAGCCTGGGAGACATGCTGTCCTTATGAGGAATTCATCAACAGGATCCAGGGAGTCCAGGCTCAAGCTAAAGGTGAAAATCTGCTCCAGTCCCACTCCCAGCATACTTCCCAAAGCAACCCCTTCCAAATGCAAGGCCAAAATGAGAAGCAACATACTGATGCCCACGGAGCCACAGGAGGTGTATGGTATGGTCATCCTCCCCATTCCCCCTGCTTACTCTCAACCGTATCCCCATACACATCAGAGAAAAGCCTATGTGAGCAGCAGTCTCTTCTTGTTCTCTTATCAAACAAGAGTCCCAGACCTCCACTATTTAATTCTCCCTCCTCTCCAACCCACAAACTCACATTCATACCATGGCCAATACCACAACACATCTCTAGTTTAGAAACTGTTTATATCACTGTCTTTGGAAGCCCTCACCAGTTTGGTTTCTCCTCATTTGATTTTTCTCCTGTGCACATATGGCAAGCTGTGCTTTTTGAAGCATTCTTTTCCCTAGGACTTTTTATTCCCTTAGCTCTTGAATAGTGTCAAAAGAATTTATTATCAAGCAAGTGTATCTTGAGCTCATTCAAGTAGGATTAGAACCAATATGACTTCAGAAGACTCTCACAAGGCAGCTCTATTTTAAGAGTAAGAGGAATGTAATTTAAGAATTGTTTAGTATCGAATTGAAGAATTGAAGAGACATGAATTCAAATCTTTGCTCTGGCACTTTCTGACTATATGATCTTCCTGAATCACTGACTCCCTCTGAGCCACAGTTGCCTCATTTATAGATTGGGATAATAGTAATATAACTTGCAGGGTATCCAAAGAGAAACAATAGTATATGGTACGTAAAGAACTTGACACATATGAGGCACTCAATAAATGAAAGCAATTGCTATTTTTTATAAGTGTCTTGGGTTCTGTGAATCTCATTGTCTTAATAAAGCCAAATTCAAAAGTGCATTGTGAGGATTAAATGAGCTAATATATGTAAAATAGCCCATATAGTCACATCACACAGTAGGTAAGTCAATAAATATTATTTTCTCTTACTGAAGGAAGCATCCAGAAGATACTCTGCACCATCCTATTTTATTCTACAAGGGAAGCAAAGACTTATTCGTGGTGGCCCAAGGTGGCATAGTGGCCATATTAGTTCTTATGTCAGTATTATTTCTTGCCCAACAGAAAGCTCATGGTTCTTTGTGTTTATTAAAGAAATACCTTTGAATGAGGTATCACCTCACACCAGTTAGGATGACCATCAAAAAAACAAGAAACAACAAATGCTGGCAAGGATGTGGAGAATGGGGAACCCTCCTATGCTGTTGGTGGGAATGTAAATTAGTTCAAACATTGTGGAAAGTAATATGGAGGTTCCTCAAAAAACTAAAAATAGAAATACAATTTGACCCAGGAATTCCACTCCAAGGAATTTACCTGAAGAAAACAAGACCCCTGATTCAAAAAGACAAAACATATACACCCTTATGTTTATCACAGCACTATTTACAACAGCCAAGATATGGAAGTAACCTGTGTCCATCAATAGATGAATGGATAAAGAAGATGTGGTACATATACACAATGGAATATTACTCACCCATTAAAAGAAAAGAAATCCTACCATTTGCAACAACATGGATGGAACTAGAAGTTATTATGCTCAGTGAAATAAACCAGGCAGAGAAAGACAAGTACCAAATGATTTCACTCATCTGTGGAGTATAACAACGAAGCAAAACTGAAATAACAAAACAGCAGCAGACTCACAGACTTCAAGAAGGGACTAATGGTTACCAAAGAGAAAGGGTTGCAGATGGAGGGAGAAGGGAATTAAGGGGCACTATAATTAGCAGTCACAATATAGGTAGGTCATGAGGAAGGCAGTATAAGACAGAGAAGACAAGTAATGACTCTACAGCGTCTTACTACACTGATAGTCACTGCAAATAGAGGGGGTGAAGACATGATAATATGAATGTTGAAACCACAATGTTGTTCATGTGAAACCTTCATGAGATTGTATATCAATGATATTTTAATTAATGAAATATATACAAAATAAAATAAAATAAATGATATAAAACTAAAAATAACCCTTTGGATATAAACACAGTAAGGCCCATAGCTAAGATGTTAAATAAATACAATAATGATAAACAGCTAAAACGTAATTAGTATACATTATGTACCAGGCAATGTTCTAAAGATTTATACATATTAACTACTTAATTTGTGGATTTAAAATTCAGATAGATATGGAATTGATCTTGAGCGCCATCCTCACCCTTTGCCTCATGGCACTGCAGTAGGTATGTGGGTTCATGTTGGTAAATCAAAGTCCACAGAAAGGTGATCATAACAGTTGTGCCACAAAAACAATGTGTTTTTTGCTAGCAATGGAGTTTTGGACAAATGTCCTGGCACAAGTCGGCAGCATGGATGCCCCCTGCTCTGCTTGATCTACCTTAAGCACCTTATCCAAAAGGCACTATACACTCCCAGGAAACATGGTCTATTTTAAAAGCCAAAAGAAAGGGGATTTTCTATACTGGTGCAATTGAGAGGTAGCAGGCCTTCCCAAAGCCAGGCGATGGCAGGGAAGGGCTCTGTTTGGGCATGATTTCTTTCACATGCATATCCGTCTTGGCCAGCCACATTTTCATTTCTATAACCCCAAGTCTCTTCAGCCAAAAATCAATCATGCATGCACACTTGCACACACACACACACACATACACACACATACACATACACACACACTTTCTCTCACATAGAGATCAAAACAAGGCTCTAACTCCTCTTGGCTTAATTTTGGTTCAGCTTCATTAGGCTAACCATCTGGGTCATTTCAATTTCTGTTACCAAACCTGAAATAATTGCAGCATCTGAATCAGCCCTTCCCCCAATCCTACCTCTCCCCAAAACCCCCAACTCCCACCACCAGCTGCATAAGCATAAAACTTTGTAAAGAGAATTAATGTCTTTGGAAGGTTGGAGAATTTTTAAAATCTACATGGGATCAGTTGGCCAGAGCTCCAGAGTTTATCTCTATGCTGGTCAGAGCAAATGAAAGCTCAGTCTGTCTAAGAATAATTCCCTAGAACTGTGTGCTCTTTCCCCAGCCCCTACTTCTGATCTCTGAACTCTCTGATGTGACCAAGCTCATAATTAGGACAGCATCAAACAAATAAAATATGACTCTGTAATTTCATCTGCATCCATCCAAATTGTACTGAAACAGCTGCTAGGGCCTTTGACCTCTTACTAACTGCTTGACTTTATTTATGCCAAAGGAAATGATTATAGTTTGGACTAATATAATAATTTGCAGACCCTATGAATCCCCACGCTTGCAAGTGTAAGTGCCTAATGTATATAGAAATATAGTTGTTGGAAGACTCTGTCTATTAAGCCCTTCTATTACTGAGCTTTTAAACTGAGCTTTTAAAGGTTGCAGAAAATAAAGACAGGAAACTCAAATGAATTAGACTGGTCATGACAAATTCCCCAGCCAATTACTTCCTCTGACCATGGCTAAGTAAAAGTTGTCTTTTAAAGATATAGAAACACAGCTGCCTCTGGAATACAGCATATCATGAATAAAAATTTTTTATTTTGTTGATTTTGTTTGCTTGACTGATTTCTTAAACATCTCTGCTGCTTCTTGCTGTCTAATTTATTCATTAGTCCAGTCAGCATGTATTAATATTTGCTACCATCTGCTAAAAGCTAAGGATAAAACTGACAAAGCCAGACACAATCCCTGTCCTCACTGAGCTTATGGTCAAGTAGAAGATATAGAACAGTAAATAAAGTTTTACAATTCTGCACAGCAACCACATGAAAGGGAAGTACAAGGTGTTAAGAAGATACTAGGAAGAGCAGCCAACTCAGAGTCTGGAAATCATAAAAACATGTCAGTGAAACAACCTGTCAGATAAACCCTGAAAGACGGGCAGGAATTAAGCAGATATGCATGGTTGGTGTCTTGGCCGCGCCTAGCAGTCTCAGATGGCTGATACAAGAGAATGGCATAGCCTGGGTGGCTTAATAAACAAATATTTCTCACAGTTCTGGAGGCCGATAGTCCAAGGTCAGGGTGCCAGTGTGGTCCAGTGCTGAGAGGTCTCTGGCTGTGGCCTTACATGGCCTTCCTTGGTGAGCACACACAGAGATCTCATGTCTCCTCCTCTTTTTATAAGTGTATCAGAGGCATACGTTGTTTTTTTGTGCTTCACTTTATTGTGCTTTGCAGATAATGTGTGCTTTATACCAACTGAAGGTTTACCCCCACTGAGAAAGTCTGTCTGTGCCATTTTCCAACAGCATTTGCTCACTTCATTTCTGTGTGTCACATTTTGGTAATTCTCGCAATATTTCACACTTTCATTATTGTTATATTTGTTGTAGTGATCTGTGATCAGTGATTATGACTCACTGCAAATTCAAATGATGGTTAGTATTTTTTAGCAGTAAGGTATTTTTTAATTAAGGTCTGTACTTTTTTAGACATAGTGCTATTGCACACTTAATAGACTACAGAATAGTGTAAACATAACTTTAATATTCACTGGGAAGACAAAAGTCTTACTTGACTTGCTTTATTGCAATAATTGCTTTATTGAAGGTGAACCAAACCCATGTCTCCAAAGTATGCCCATAATTTCTTCATGATGACCCCTCTCCCATGACCTAATCTTATCCTAATTACCTTCCAAAAGCCTCACCTCCAAATACCATGACACTGGGGGTTTTCAACATGTTAATTTTGTGGGGGACACAAACAATCCATAGCAGTTGGGAAATATGTATTCCAGGCAGGAAAAACACAGTATGTGCAAGTCTAAGAAACTAGAGAGGTCATGTCTTATACAAAGGACTAAAAGAAATTTGGTAAAGCTGAATCTTAAACTGTGAGGAAGAAGGAAATAGAAAAGAAGTCTGAGCAGTAAGGAAGGAGGAGGAGCATGGAATTTATCCTAAGATCAAAAGTTTGCATTTTTCAAGTAGAGAAATGCCATAATTAGAGTTTGGTGGTTAAAACATTATTCTCTTAGCTGTATGAAGAAAGAATGGCATGGGAGCAAGTTGAAAGCAATGAACTAGTATGCACAAGAAGTAAGTTTGAGATTTGGTGAAACTGAGGACTGTGACACATACAGGTTGCTTTTAGCTCTAATGAGACAAAAGGATACATGTTCAACAAAGGGATCTGAGAACTTTACGCAATGGAATGTTCAATGAGTCTCCTATTTCTTCATTGGAAAGGTGCCTGGTTGGAGCCAATGGTCATCATCGATCTGTCTGTAGTAAGGTCCTGCCAGGCCTTGAGACATACCAAGCAGAGGTTTACCAAAATTCATATTCCCCAACTACAAGAAGCTTATACTGCATCTGAGGTAACTTTTAGGCTTACAAAAACACCATCAGAAATCTGTTACCTGGATTTAGAATCCGGATTCCAAATATAATTCCTGAAAAAGCCACCAGCATATCCTGATAAATTGTCCACAAATCATATAATAATGACCAGGTATCACACAGGTATAATCATGTTGCAGCTCTGAAGTCAGGGCCAATCTGTGGGCCTGTTCAATAACTCATCTCCTGCTTTAAAAAGCATGGGAGGGTCTAAGCAGGACAGGTGTGATGAGAGCCCACCACAAATATGGAGACCAGTCTGGATGTTGGTGAAATGAGAGTGATCTTAACTCAAGTGGTGACAAGAGGAATAAATTGGAGAAAGCTGGAAGATTCAAAAGACACTTGCAAGATAGAACTTGGCTAATGACTGGGTATAAGGGAAGACTGAATTCTAGGAAGTTATCTTTTTTATTAATATATAATTTTCATACATTGTATTAGTTCAAATGAACAACATAATGATTCAATATATGTATATATAAAATGTTTATAAATGATGGAAGGGATTAAAGATGGTGACGTGAGTGGTGAGACAGAAACCCCCTCCCAAACCACATATAATATGAAAATATAGCAAATATATCTAATACTGAAAGAGCAACAGGAAAGAAGGATAGAGCAGAATGCCTACAACTGGGGAAAACATCAGACCTCAAGGAAAAGGGTAAAGTACTAAAGCCATGATCTGGAGGGGCCCAAGCCCTTCCCCTACCCTAACTCACCAGAGGGAGGAAGAGAAATGGACCAGGAAAGGGGTGGAAGCTTAGGACTGCTGAACACCCAAGTCTGGAGATCTGCTCTGGGAGCATGAACCTACATTACATGGTTGTCTGGAGATTAGTGGGGTTGGAAAGCTAAGACAGGTGTAATACTTGGAGAGACTGAGATTCCAGCCACTTGTGGAAAACACATATCCACAACCAACTGCTCTGGGACAAAAGAAACGTGGGCAGTCTGGGAGACTTCCTAACAGCAAGACATCTCTGAAAGGGGCATGGATTGCACAGAACTTGCTGCTCAGGAGAAAGGACAGGTGGACAAAATTTTCCAGGTGCACTCTGCCCAGCAGGTTAGGAACTTTCAGGAGCTTCAGGTTCTCCATCCCCCTGGCTGGAAATGCAGCTATGAGGGCCCCCCACCGTGATACGCAGCCTGCTGTGCCTTCCTCCCAGCTGGCACCACCTCACAAACAAGCTGCCCTGCCATTGTGCAAGGCCAGCCAGAGAGCAGCCCCGCCTATGGCAGTGACAAGTGCAAAGCATACATGTTTCTCCCTGTGTGCTCAGCCCACTGGTGCTGGCAGTGGAGACAGGCACTGCAGCTAGGAAGCAGGAAAGACCTCTTTCCTGCTGACAGGCACCAGTGCCACTCACCTGTGACCCCCACAATCGCTCCAAGGGCTGAGCAGCTCCAGAAAGTAGAGCTTCTGGGTACTAGAGGGTGCCACCTACAAATATGAAATATCAGAGGAACCTGATTCAAACCAAAATCCCATAAACACCATAAAGAGATCCAAGTGAAACTGAACTCATCAATCTTCCTGAAAGAGATCTCAAAATAAAAATCATAAACACACTCACAGAGCTATAGAAAAATGTTCAAGACCTCAGAGAGGAATTCAGGAATGAGATACAAATGTTGAAGAATTCAGTATCTGAAATGAAACATACAATGGAAGCATTTAAAAGCAGATTAGATGAAGTAGAGGGAATGCTAAATGAAATAGAAATTAGAGAACAGGAATACAAAGAAGCTGAGGCATAGAGAGAAAAAAAGGATCTCTAGCAATGAAAGAGTATTGAGAGAACTGTGTGACCAATCCAACTGGAACAATATTTGCATTATAAGGGTACCAGGAGAAGAAGAGAGAGAAAAATGGATAGCAAGTGTTGTTGAGGAGGTAATTGCTGTAAACGTCCCACTCTGGGGAAGGAGATAGTTTCTCAGGCCATGGAGGTGCACAGATCTCCCAACACAAGGGGCCCAAGGAAAACAACACCAATACATATAATAATTAAAGTGGCAAAGATCAAAGATTAGGACAGACTTTTAAAAGCAGCCAAAGAGAGACAAAAAATCAATATAAAGGAAAATCCATCAGGCTATCATCAGACTTCTCAACAGAAACCTTACAGCCAGAGGGAGAGGCATGATATTTTTAATGCAATGAAGCAGAAAGGCCTGGAACCAAGAATACTCTATCCAAAAAGATTATTACTTCAATTTGAAGGAGAGATTAAACAACTTCCAGATAAGCAAAAGCTGAGAGAATTTACCTCCCACAAAACGTCTCTACAGTATATTTTGGAGTGACTGCTATAAACAGAAGTTTCCTAAGGCTAAATAGCTGTCACCAAGAGGAAATAAAAGCATAGTAAAGAAAGTAGAACAATTAATTACTAAGCAGATGCAAAATCAAATCAACTAAACCCAAAGTCAGTCAAGGGATAGACAAAGAGTATAGATTATGATACCTGATATACAAATAATGGAGGAGGAAGAAGAGCAGGGAAAAAAAGAACCTTTAGATTGTATTTGTAATAGCATACTAAGTGAGTTAAGTTAGACTGTTAGATAGTAAAGAAATTACCCTTCAAACTCTGGTAACCACAAATCTAAAGCCTGCAATGGCAATAAATACATACCTATCAATAATCACCCTAAATGTAAATGGTCTGAATGCACCAATCAAAAGACACACCGTAACTGAACCAAAAAAAACAAGACCCAACTATATGCTGCCTACAAGAGACTCACTTCAAACCCAAAGACCTACACAGAATAAAAGTGAAGGTATGGAAAAAGATATTTCATGCCAATGATAGGGAGACAAAAACAGGAGTTGCAGTACTTGTATCAGACAAAATAGACATCAAAATAAAGAAAGTAACAAGAGACAAAGAAGGACCTTGCATAAGAATAAGAGTCAGTCCAAAAAGAGGATAGAACTATTACAAATATCTATGCACCCAACATAGGAGCACCTAAATATGTGAAACAAATACTAACAGAATTAAAAGAGGAAATAGAAGACAATTCATTCATTTTTGGAGACCAACACTCCATTCATTCCAAAGGACAGATCAACTAGACAGAAAATAAGTAAAGAGACAGAGACACTGAACAACACATTAGAACAGATGGACGTAATGGACATCTACAGAGCACTCCACCCAAAAGCAGCAGGATACACATTCTTCTTAAGTACAAATGGAACACTTTGAAGAATAGATCATATACATCATATACTAGGCTACAAAAAGAGCCTCAGTAAATTAAAAAAGATTGAAATTGTACCAACCAGCTTCTCCAACCGCAAAGGTATGAAACTAGAAATAAATTACACAAAGAAAACAAAAAAGCCCACAAACACATGGAGGCTTAACAACATGCCCCTAAATTATCAATGGATCAATGAGCAAATAAAAACAGAGATTAAGCAAATATATAGAGACAAATGACAATAAACCAACATCACAAAATCTGTGGAATGCAGCAAAAGTCATGCTAAGAGGGAAGTACACTGCAATACAGGCCTACCTCAGGAAAGAAGAACAACCCCAAACAGTCTAAAATCACAATGAATGAAATTAGAAAAAGAAGAACAAAAGAGGCCAAAAGTCAGTAGAAGGAGGGACATAATAAAGATGACAGCATAAATAAATAAAATAGAGAAGGATAAAACAATAGAAAGAATCAATAAAACCAGGAGCTCATTCTTTGAGAAAATAAACAAAATAGATTAATCCCTAGCCAGACTTATCAAGAATAAAAGAGAGTCTACACACATAAACAGAATCAGAAGTCAGAATGGAAAAATCACTGTGGACACCACAGAAATACAAAGAATTATTAGAGAATACTATGAAAATTATATGCTAACAAACTGGATAACCTAAAAGAAGTGGACAACTTTCTGGAAAAATACAACATTCCAAGGCAGACTCAGGAAGAAACAGAAAATCTGAAAAAACCAATTACCAGCAACAAAATTGAATTGGAAATAAAAACCTACCTAAGAACAAAACTCCTGGACTAGATGGCTTCACTGCTGAATTTTATCAAACATTCAGTGAAGACCTAATACACATCCTCCTTAAGTTTTCCAAAGAGTAGAAGAGGGAATACTCCCAAACTCATTCTTTGAGGCCAACATCACTCTAACAACAAAACCAGACAAAGATACCACAAAAAAATAATTACAGACCAATATCCCTGATGAACATTAGATGCAGAAATACTCAACAAAATATCAGCAAACTGAATTCAAAAATACATCAAAAAGATCATCCTTCATGATCAAGTAGGATTTATTCCAGGGATGCAAGGACATTACAATATTTGAAAATCCATCAACATCATACACCACATCAACAAAAAGAAGGACAAAAACCACATGATAATCTCTATTGATGCTGAAAAAGCATTCAACAAAATTCAGCTTCTGTTCATGATAAAAAGTCTCAACAAAATAGGTGTAAAGGGCAAGTACCAAACTCACAGCCAACATCATGCTTTACAGCAAGAAGCTGAAAGCTTTTCTTTAAGATCAGAAACAAGACAAGGATGCCCACTCTCCCTGCTTTTATTCAGCATAGTTCTGGAGGTCCTAGCCATAGCAATCAGACAACACAAAGAAATAAAAGGCATCCAGATTGGTAAGGAAGAAGTTAAACTGTCCGTGTTTGCAGATGACATGATATTGTACATAAAAAAAAAAAACCTAAAGAATCCATCCCGAACTACTAGAACTAATAACTGATTTCAGCAAAGTTGCAGGATAGAAAATCAATACACAGAAATCTGTTGCATTCCTATATTCTAATGATGAACTAGCAGAAAGAGCAATCAGGAAAACAATTTCATTCACAATTGCATCAAAAAGAATAAAATACCAGGAATAAACCTAACTAAGCAAGTGAAAGACCTATACCCTGAAAACTACAAGACACTCATGAGAGAAATTAAAGAAGATACCAGTAAATGGAAACATATCCCATGCTCATGGATAGGAAAAATTATTGTCGAAAACGCCATCCTGCCTAAATAAATCTACAGATTCAGTGCAATCCCTATCAAAATACTAACGGCATTCTTCAACAAACCAGAGAAAATGGTTCTAAAATTCATGTGGAACCACAAAAGACCCAAATAGCCAACGCAATCTTGAGATGGAAAAATAAAGCAGGGGGAATTATGTTCTCCAACTTCAAGCTCTACTACAAAGCCACAGTAATCAAGACAATTTGGACTTGCAAAATAATAGAACCATATATCAATGGAACATTCTAGAGAGCCAGATATAAAACCAAGCATATATGGTCAATTAATATATGATAAAGGAGCCATGGACATAACCATGGGGAAATGATAGTGTCTTCAACAACTGGTGTTGGCAAAAATGGACAGCTACGTGTAAGAGGATGCAACTGGATTACGGTCTAACCCCATACAGAAAAGTAACCTTGAAATGGATTAAACACCTGAATGTAAGTCATGAAACCATAAAACAGTTAGAAGAAAACATAGGCAAAAATTTCTTGAATATAAATATGAGCACCTTTTCCTGAATGCATCTCCTCGGGCAAGGGAAACAAAAGCAGAAATGAACAAATGGGACTATATCAAACTAAAAAGCTTCTGTACAGAAAAAGACACCATCAATAGAACAAAAGGATATCCTACTGTATGGGAGAATATATTTATAAATGACATATCTGACAGGGGTTAACATCCAAAATATATAAAGAACTCACATGCCTCAACACCCCAAAATCAAATAACCCTATTAAAAAATAGGCAGAGGATATGAACAGACAATTCTCCAAAGAAGAAATTCAGATGTCCAACAGGTACATGAAAAGATGCTCCACATCGCTAATTATCAGAAAAATGCAAATTAAAACCACAATGAGATATCACCTCACACCAGTTAGGATGGCCAGCATCGAAAAGACAAATGCTGGTGAGGATGTGGAGAAAGGAGCACCGTCCTACACTGCTGGTAGGATAAATTAATTCAGCCATTGTGGAAAGCAATATGCAAGTTCCTCAAAAAACTAAAATTAGAAATACCATTTGACCCAGGAATTTCACTCCTAGGAATTTACCTAAAGAAAGCAAAATCTCAGATTCCAAAAGACATATGCACCCATATGTGTATTGCAGCACTATTTAGAATAGACAAGATATGGAAGCAACCTATGTGACCATCAGTAGATAAATGGATAAAAAAGAGGTGGTACATATACACAATGGAACATTATTAAGCCATGAGAAGAAAAGAAATCCTACCATTTGCAACAAGGAGCTAGAGGGTATTTTGCTCAGTGAAATAAGTCAGGCAGAGAAAGATAAGTACCACATGACCTCCCTCATTTGTGGAGTATAACAACAAAGCAAAACTGAAGGAACGAAACAGCAGCAGACTCACAGACTCCAAGAAGGGACTGGCGGTTACCAAAGGTGAGAGGTTGGGGCGGATGGGAAGGGAAGGAGGGAGCAGGGAATTGAAGGGTATTAATGATTGATACACATGGTGTGTGGGGCTGTCACAGGGAAGACAGTGTAGCACAGAGAAGACAAGTAGTGACTCTGTGGCATTTTATTACACTGATGAAAAGTGACTTCAGTGGGGTATGGGAGGACTTGATAATATGGGTGAATGCAGTAACCACAATGTTTTCCATGTGAAACCTTCATAAGAGTGTTTATCAATACCTTAATAAAAAATGTTTATATATATATATATCTGTGTGTATATATAAAATGATAACTACAATTAACGCTAGTGGTTTTTTTTCTTGTGATGAGAATTCTAAAGATTTCTCTACCTTTTTTCTTGTGATGAGAATTCTAAAGATTTTTTAAAGAACTTTTAGAAGTGTATTTTTTAATCAGTACTTGGCCATCAATATAGCTGGATTTCACAAGTCTCTTTTGTGTTTTTGAGAGACTTTCATGCATTCCAAAGTCTGTCACTATCATTACTAGCACAGTGTTTTCCCAGCAAAAATAGCCCAACGTGGCAGATGAGGAACACATTAATGAAGCAAGAGATGTATGCTTTCCTTGTTCTTTATGTCTTTTAACTCCTCCTTTGCATTCTGGGGCCTCCCAACTTCTAACCACTTAGGGCTTGTCACTGATCCTGGTGCCCCCACGCTGATCTCCAGCCTTCTTGTCATGGAAAATCCTACCCTTCAGTCTTATCATACCCATTCAGAGTTAACTCTCCCTTCAGTCAGCTGCCAGATGTGAAGAAAAGCTAGTATCAGCTCCATACCTGATAATGCTTTATACTTATACCATATTTTAAGTCCATACTGGCTGATGAAAGAGTTGCTTTTATCTAAATCTCTGTTTGCTTATGTGTAAAACTAGGTGATTGAATAGATCAGTGGTCATAAATTCAAATAATTATAGGGGCTGAGTGTATAATATGGATGAGTGAAGCAAACGAAGTGTTAGGACAGATGGTTTCCCTGGGAACTTAGCAAGCTTCTACCCCATGTACATGGAGCAGCCAATATTCAGTCTCAATAAACTGTCATCCCACAGGCTCAGTGTTCACAGATCTCCCAAATTCTTTCAAGAGAATTTGGAATACATATTTTAATTATCCAATTTCAAAAATTTGGCAGTGTAACTAATGAGCCAGCACTGTGTAGGCTAAACAAAAACACATCTGTTGGTCAAATTTGGCCTGTAAACTACCAGTTGGCACCATTTAGATTAGAGAATCTCTGAGGTTTTTTCTGGCTCTTTAACTGAGGGAAATATTTAAGATACCTTCACCTTTAGGAATTTATTTCTAAAATTGTGGAATTCTAGACTTCCAGGCTAACCAGCAGTAAACATAAGTTTATACCAATAGGTTGCTCAGAGTATCCTTCAAATTTAAACAAAAAAAATAATTCATTTATATATGATTAACCTCATATTTGTTGACCTTATAATACAATAAGTTTTGAAGTTGTCTGATGTGGTGAAAGATGAGCAGTAATTTCTCAGAATATACAATAAAATAAAATCATTAAAATAATTAGCTTTATCTTGACCCAAATTTAAATGGAGTTTTGCCATATTAAAATTAATATCACCTGGATAATATTATATTAAAACAATGTACACCCATAGCTAACATCACATTCAATGATGAAAAGCTGAAAGCTTTTCCTCTCAGATCAAGAACAAGACAAAAATGTCCACTCTCACCACTTTTATTCAACATAGTAGGGGAAACCCTGGCCATAGCATTTAGGCAAGAAAAAGAAACAAAAATTTTCCAAATTGGAAAGGAAGAAGTAAAACTGACACTATCTGCAATTGATATATTTATATAGAAAATCTTAAATAGTCCACAAAATAAACTGTTAGAACTAATAAATGAATCCAGTAAAGACTTAGACAGTGAAAACTATAAGACTCTAATGAAAGAAGCTAAAGAAGACTCAAATAAATAGAAATATATTCCATGCTCATGAATTGGAAAATTATTTTCAAAATGTTCATACTATCAAAAGCAATATACAGATTGAATAAAATCCTCATAAAAAATCTCAATGGCATTTTTCACAAAAATAGAACAAGTAATTTTAAAATTGATATGGAAACCACAAAAGACCCCAGATAGCCAAAGCAATCTTGGGAAAGAAGAACTAAGTTGGAGATATCATTTTCTCTGGTTTCAGACTATATTGCAAAGCTACAATTATCAAAACAAACTATACTGGAAAGCTACAGTTATCAAAACAGTATGGTGCTGGTGTAAAAACAGACATATAGATCAATGGAACACAATAGAGAGCCCAGAAATAAGCCTATACATTATGGTCAATTTACAACAAAGGAGCCAACAATATACAATGGTGAAAAGTCTCTTCAATAAGTGGTGTTGGGAAAGCTGGACAGTCACCTGCAAAAGAATAATACTTGACCACTATCTTACACCATACACAAAATTTAACTCAAAATGAATTAAGATTTGAATGTAAGGCCTGAAACCATAAAAATCCTAGAAGAAAACATGAGCAGTAAGCTCCTTGACATCAATCTTGGCACTGAATTTTTGGATCTGCCTTCAAAAGTAAAGGCAACAAAAGCAAAAATAAACAAGTGGGACTACTACTTCATAACAAAAACTTTCACAGAGCAAAAGAAACCATCAACAAAATGAAAAGGCAGCCTTCTGAATAGGAAAAAGTATTTGCAAATCATATATCCAGTAAGGGGTTCATGTCCAAAATACATAAAGAGCTCAACTCAACAGCAAAAAAAAAAGAAAAAATTTTATTTAAAATAGGGTACATGATCCAAATAGACATTTTTCCAAAGAAGACATACAGATGGCCAACAGGCACATGAAAAGATGTTCAATATTACTAATTATGAGGAAGGTACAAATTAAAACCACAATAAGATCACTTCCCACTTGTTAGGATGACTATTATCAAAAAGACAAAAAACAACAAGTGTCCAGAGGATGTGAAGAGAAACAACCCTTATACCCTATTGATGGGAATGTAAATTGGTGTAGCACTGTGGAAAACAGTATGGAGGGTCCTCAAAAAATTCAAAGTCGAAGTGCCATATGATCTAGCTACTCCATTTCTGTGTATTTATCCAAAGAAAATGAAAATACTAAATTGAAAAGATATCTGCACCCCATGTGCATTGCAGCAATATTTACAATAGGCAAGATACAGAAAACCAAAGTGTCCATCAGTGGATAAATGGATAAAGAAATTAGATAGATGATAGATAGATGGATAGATAGATAGATAGATAGGTAGGTAGATAGATAGATAGATAAATGGATGATAGATTCACACACACACACACACACACACACAATGGAATACTAATCAGACATAAAAAAGGAAATCTTGCCATTTGTGACAACATGGATGGACTTTGAAGATATGCTAAATGATGTAAGTCAAACAGAGAAAGACAAATACCACATGATTTCACTTATATGTGGAATCTAAAAAACAAAACAAAACAAAACTCATAGATAAAAGGACAAACTTTTGTTTTTTCAGAGGGAAGGTGGTTGTGAGGGGTGAAATGGATGATGGGAGTTAATTATATGGTAAGAAATGGTAACTAGATTTATGGTGGTGATCATTTTGTAGTGTATTCCAAAATCAAATAATTGTGTTGTATACCTGAAACTAAATAAAATATTATATATGAATTTTACCTAAAAAAAGATGTGTAAATAGATTTTTCCAGTTATGAAATTTGAGAGTAATAATAAAGGGTTTTTTTGAAAATACCAATCATTTATTATGTCTCCCCATTCTCTAGGCCAGCTGGGCAGTTCTTATAGTCTGGGCCCATGTGGCTTATCTCTGTGGTCAGCTGGTGGCTTAGCTGAGACTAGATGGTCCAAGATGGCCTCACTCTCATGTCTTGTGTAGGCAGGCTGTTTGCTCCCAGGAGCCTCACCTGGAGGACTTCCCCAGACAATCTCTCATCTCCCAGTATACTCATCCAGGCTTCTGCACATTGTGGTCTCAGGGCTCCAGAAGAAAAAAGAGAGGGCATGCCAACTGACTCATCTATGTTACACATTCAAGCTACAGACTTGTATTTATATTTATAACTTACGATCTATTTCAAGTTCTTTCTAAGTTGCTGATTATGCCATGTTCAGTCATGTTGCATTGGCCTGGAGTTCAGACCTATTCCCACTCTGCCCCATTCAGCTGTACCCCATTCCCCAGGATAATGGACTCCCTGTACCATCTGAGGGAATGTGCAATTTTGTGAGACCATCACTGCTTAAGAACAGCACATCTTTTTTTTATCTTCTAGAGCTGCCCATGTTGGGGTGAGGCACTTGGTGAGGGTGTCTGTTCTCTGAATTCCAGGTGGGCTCAGATCTCTGTTTTCCTTGGATGTTTCCTTAACTTTTCTTAGGTTTTGACCAGGTTAGACAACCTCGTTTGAGACCCAAGGATCTATGGCACTGGATCCCTTTTGAGATATTCAGGTCCTAGCTGACTGTTCTTTTCTTGCCTTCTTATGGCAGAAAGGTCCTTTCCTATATCACCAGGAAAATTTCCTTAATTTATATTCTCTGTCTTCTTATGCTCTATGAGTTAAATTTTATAATCACAACTCCAAGCATTGGCTCAATATCTTTCAGTTTGAGTCCTAAAGAATATCTAATTTGCCTTGGGTCAGCATGAGGTCTAAAGGTCAAGCTCGGAGCTTCAGTTTTATGACTATTCAAGATGTCAGATAGGAAATCCTCATAAAGGCTCTCTCTTCAATAGAGGTTATCCAAAAATGAGAAAGAATAAAGTGGTAATTTTTGAAATAAGCTCATCATTGCTTCTATCCTGGCATCTACTCAAATGGAGTTTATCCACATTAAAAATTAATGTCATCTGGGCACAACCAGATGCAAATAGATTTTGTCCACTTAGGAAATTTGAGAATGATAAGATAGTGCAAGGTGTTTTTAATCCCTATAAAATGACTCTAATAACTTTGAATTGACATCTTATGCAACCTTAGTTCAGATTATTTGCATATAATTCTCTAAGAGTCCCTTAGAAAGAAAAAACATTAACTCAGTCACCACTTTGCATGACATGCTGTTTAATTCTGTTCTGCAACTTGTTCAAAAGACTCTCTTGGGATAACTGAGTAGTTTTTGAAATTATACTTGCTAATTGTTACTAAGGAGGCAATGGCTTTAGCATGTTATTTTTATAATTTATTCATCTAAAGTTATTTAAATATGAGCTTTTATAAAAGTATAGAGATAAATGGCCAGGAATTCCTAAATTTCTAAACCGTGGGTGAACATAACAAAAACTTTATCACTTCAACCCAGCTTAATGTGTTCATCATAATTTGTAAAGCAACATCAGCACATGAGCTATAAGAAAAATCAACATTTTGGAGGTTGAATCCTGTCATCATTACTAAGCCATCCTTCTGAAAGCCTTTCAGAGAATGATTCATAAATCCAAAGGCAATGAATCCACTGAGTCACACCTTTTTTATGGCAGACACTGAAGAGAAAGGGAAGTATGCAGCAGTGTAAGGAGAATATTTGAGTCTTTGGGAGAAAAACAGTGATCAGGATTCTTTTTCTAGTGTTTTTAAGATGCGTTTTAAAAACCTTTGAAATGTAAGTGGTCAAGAGCAGTTTTTAATGTCTTGTACTTAAACGTGGCAAAGGAGCCTGGTGGAGTCTGGGCCCTCTCTCTGTTCTGGGTCTCTGCAGTGAGATCAGTCATATGTGAGCTCAGCAGGGACTTTCTCCCCTTTATACCTTCTACTCTTCCACTGCAGCCCAAACCCACTCCATCCTTCTTCACTGCCCTATGCTAGAGAGCCCCTGATTTGGCCATGAGGTTTTCCCTCTTTACCCAGTGAAAAGCATCTTCTGCAAAGTAAATTGTCGCTGTTGGTTTTGAGTTAGGATTGTGAATGAGTTCTGCATGTGTTTCCCTAGGGCATCCTGATACCTCGCGTAGGAGCGTTTTTAGTTTTGCGACTCAGCAGTGAAAGCATCCTATTTGTTTTCTGGTTATTGGGTGTCCCCTGCTGGTCTCTAGGAGATACTACTGCCTTTTTTAATTCTGCGCTGGCCTTCTGCATTTAATTCCAGCCATCAGACTGTAACTGCCACTTCCCAAGATTCAGTTCACCTTTACTTGGTTGTGATAGCTTCTTTTAATACCTGTTATGCATTAAATGTCATTTTCATTGCATTAAACTCAATTTTTTTGAGAACTGTTCCACATAAGGTGATTAAATCCGTAGCAAAGGAAAACATTTTTTGCTACAGTCTGTGCTGGTAGGTCTTAATGATTCAGTGATCGCATGCTGACAGAGAAGATGACAATTTTTATTTCTTGAAAAATACTAGTCAGCAGCAAACACTAGGTCTGCCACATTTTGAAGCCCAGCTAGCAGCATAAAACAACATTTGCTTAACTCCTCGGCCCAGTGCTCTCATTGATTGAACATATACAGCTACCCAACCATTGCACAAGGTAATCTATGGCTTACACAGCCAGAGAGGATATTAAATAAGGTTAAAAAAATCCCACCATTTCAGAAATCAACAGACTATCCTCCCTGGACCACCCTGTTTGTAAAACCATCAAAATTCATGTACCGAATACACTTCTTTTCAGTGTACCTACTATGTAAAAGGCTTGAAAAAGGATAGGGAAAAGAATGACTGGATAATAAATAGAAAACAGAAGAATACAGTTATATCTCAGCTGCAACAATATTAAATCTATATATTTCAGCCTCTTTCCTGTTCATATATGTTAAATAATTTATTTCCATGGAAATCACTGTCTTCCCTGAGTTTGTCACCTATCCACAGTGAGAGTAAAATGACAGCATTTACCTAATTATCTTAATATTGTAATGACCAGCAAGGTGCCCCTTAAAAAAAATTCACTGTAAATAAAACTGCATCTTTAAAAATAATTGTATACTTTTTCAGAAATAATAACACTTCACTCTAGCCAGAGCCAAGACAGGCAACCTTCAGTTCAGCTAATTATATGTGATTCCTTAAATCCCATTAGAGAGAAAATAGGACATGTCATTTTTAGGCGTCTCAGAGGTCATCAACTCAAAAGGAAAATGCAGGAAAATGGAAACAAAGACTGGGCATTTATTGGCTATATAGATGTGTGTGTCTACAAATGCCCCAAACATCCACCAAATACTCATAAATAAATGTCCATACCCTAAGGTGAATGATAGATTGCCATTGATAACTAAATAGGTTCAGGATTTAAATGAGGCACTGCCTGCATGCTCTCTTGTGATTTTTCTCTGTTAAATTTTAGACATATACAACATATTACCTCCCTCTCTTTAGATTTTGCAAACCAAGCTATTATTTATTCTATTTATTCATACTTTCTCTTGAAAATTCAATCCTCTATAGACCCTAAAATACTTTCAGTGTGTGTGTGTGTGTGTGTGTGTGTGTGTGTGTGTGTGTGTGTATGTGTGTGTTTCCCTCAGAATTCCCATCTCTGCCTTCATCTTCCTGGCAGTGAAATGCCTCAAACTAAATTCAATATCCCAGACTTTTTTAAAAGGTCCTCATGACTTTCTAATACTAAAGACTTGTATAGGTTTTAAAAATCAGCCTGTTTAGAAAAGAGTAAATTCACAGCCTTATCCATTTAAAGTCTTATCCCAACTATCCTTTTTATTTAGTGGCATGCTTTGTCTTCTCTCAAAGGTCTTTCTATTTTATGTGGTTCTTGTAATATATTGACCCTTTCACTAGACATTAATTTAATGAAATATTTCTCCTTCTCTGTATATTTTCTCCTAAAGTTTTCCATTTTTGTTGATGCTCTTTCTTTTAATTGGTCCTTTTTTTCCATTTTCCAGTACTTCAGTGACCTTTAGACTTTTGAGAAAATATTTGCAAATCTACGCTGACTTCTTACCTATTCACGGCTGTTTTCAGCAACGTTCTTTTCTTTGCAAGGAGTTCAAAGCCACTGACCAGAGTTAAAGTCATACTAAAAACACATTTCTGATTACAACTGAAAAGAATGAAAACTTGTCAACTATTTTAAGAATTCTAAAGATACTCAGACTTCATTTAAGTTATACATTATAAGGTACATCATTCTTTTTAAAATGAAATGGTGTGGTCCTTTGGTTACATCTCTTTTACCACCCAACTTGAGAATTTAAACATTCCCCAATTTCATAAGAAGTGAATTCTACAAATGTTATGGAATTTGTCTTAATAAAAATGAAAACGTTTTTAAAACCTGCTCAGCTGCTTCATTCCACATTTCCTTCCCTGAGAGGATCAGTGAAAGTTTACTGGACAACCTGTATCTCACTTGCACAGTTGACTCAGCCTGGATAAGAGCTAAGCTTCCCTGCTGTTTCTAAATCTTTGGTTTTTTCTTTCTCCTGATTAAGGTATAGATATTTCTTAATCTTAGCTTTAGCCAGACATTACACAGTCTGGACCATAAAGTTTTCATTTTTAATGGAAAAGTATCTTATGGTTGATGCAAGCTTGTCTGTTCCTTTTTATGTGGCAGGTGCCTGTTAAAAATAAGCTCCCAAATCCAAGATTTTGCACATCCCATCCGATGCTTTCAAATACCAGGAAAATGGAAAGACATTTGAATCATCTCCACCCATTTCTACACATGAGTCATTGTGGACTCTGATTATCATTTCCATAATACTCTTCTTATCTTTACTACCAATTCCAAACACCGTGATATAGAATCAAATTTAAACAACAAGGATGGAGCTTAGTCCATACCTTTCTCTGTGCAGAGGAAGGACTAAAGTGTAGCTACAGAAGTTAAGGGACTTGCCCAAGGTCACAAGTCAGCTGATAACTTAGCTAGAATAACATCAAGTCTTTGTGTATTTACATGCATGTGTGCAACAAATGCTTATATAGAAGGTCTGAGCCCTTTACAAATCTTGACTCTCTTTGACTCTTTTAATACTTATAGTGACTTTATGCAGGAGATACTATTATTACCCCATATCAAAGATGAGGAAACTAAGGCATAAAGAGCTTAAACAACTTTTTTCAAGGTCACATACCTTGTAGGTGGCAGAGCAGGGATTGAAACCCAAGCAGCCTGGCTCCCAAGATACTCTTACACACTCTCTAACAAATGTCCCTCAGCTACATGTAATCAAGAAGTAAGCCTGTTGTGCCAGATGCCTCCACACTGGCTAAGCATAGCTCTCCACCACTAACCAACACATCTTGGTTTCCAAAATTATCCTCAGACCAGAAAGAATCTCTCCAAACATTCACCCATAAAGCCAAAGTATGCTTTAAGCAGATGTGAGGAAAAATATAAGCAGATATAAGGAAAAATATAAAATCTTACTTCTGTGCCCTCAGGGAAACAAAAACTGAACCAGAAGATTACAGCAGATTTATGAAAATCACTGCACTCTTTGCTCTGCTCACAAGTTCCTATAAGCTCCTGTCTATCCCCCTAGTGGGATTTGAGCATTTCTAAGGCTAGGATGCAGAGTAAACACCTTTGCATTTCATAGGTTTGTTCTGTTTCCCCTGTTTGCCTGTGGCTGCTTTTCAAGAGCCTCTGGGATGGAGACATCATGTCAGGTACCTGAAGCCAGGCATGTAGCAAATACAAATTATGGTTCTTTAACATTCAGGGCCTGCCCTTGTCTGGATCTTCTTGAGCCTGTCACACAGTGGTTTCCCACAAAGAGTTATCAGTGGCTACTGGGAGAATGAGAAGAATGACCCTATTATCATCTGGTAAGAAAACAAGAAACCTCACAAACTCGGAGTCCACAGTGCCAGGAGACATGCTGCTAGGAAGCCCTGAGCACCCGGGGGGAAATACCATAATCTATTTAGATTTTTATTATCCTGGCAACTATAGTATCAAAGACATTTACTTGCAGTAACACAACAAAAGCTCACCAGAGAAATATGTTTCTCTGCCTTACCTGTTGCCTTAATAGATGTCTGCTTGTAAGGTATGAGGAAAAGACATTAATACTGTCTTCCCCTAAGACATAGTCCAACAATTTGACAGAAACAACAATTTATGCTGAGGGAGCATTTACTGGCCCTGAAAAGTCTTGAGTGGTTTGAAGTGATTTTGAAGGGGTTTTGAGAGATACAGGGCGAAGACTTTGAAGAGTATTAAGGGAAGCAGATGTCAGGTGTGGAACTGTCTCTGTACCCCCACCCATGGAGGCAGAAAAGGCTGCCAATGTTTAATCTCCAAGAAGCTGCTCAAACTCCAGTTTGTTTTCAAGAGAGGAGGGCACGTTTAAAAGTTGAAAAATCACTCAGCACATAAGGTGTTGGGCTTAGAGTACTTGGAATATCTGGAACAAGTTACAGATGGATTTATAAAATGGTACAGAGGTCTGAAAGAAGTAATAGGAGTAAAATTTCGTTTTCAGACACATACTTCAAATGCCTTTTAACTAATGTTATTAACATATTACTTGTTTGAATCTTTGTCCTAAACATTGTGGGTTGTCTGCAAATGTGATTCCAGGTTTTCTTTTCTTTGTTTTCAAATTACCATTTATGTCAAAATTTGAAATTTTAATCATAACCATGGGATCCATGTTCATGCAAGGAAGCTGCCCCAGGTTCTTCTTTGGACAGGGACAGGCACAGAGGGGATGATTGGCATAGCAAGGGAGCCCATGGGATCCTCTGTCCAATCAGAGCATGGTGATTGGTACAGCCAGTCAGACTGGCTCCCTTCAGGTTGTGGACTGCCTGAGGGGTCTGGCCTATGGGTCACAGAGAAGCAGAGGGAGGCTTCTCAAGCCAGGGGGTGGGTTGCTGACCATTGGGATGGCCTTGTCTCCTTGGCTTTCCTGTCTTTGTTCCAACACATGTGTATCCTTAAAGTGAGCTTTACTTTTTTATCTTCTTCTTTAAAAAAATCTCTGTGCACATTTCGGCTCCCTGCAACCAAAGCACCCAAAATACCCCAACATACAGTAAACTCAGTGATACATCCATTAATTAGAACAGTCCTGGATTTTATGTCCTGAACTTCTGATAACATCTCTACTCTGTCCTGCATTTACACATTTCATCTTTCACCAAATTCCACTCATTGTATAATTAATTTTCTCCGTTTACCCTCCTCTGTATTTCTTGCATGTCCTTTCTTATCTCTCTCTCTCTCTGCTCTTTTTTATGCCTTTTATAATTCTGCCTTCCAAGCACAATGTCATGGCTAGACCTATTCCTCCCCTTCTAATTTTCCTTCTTCCAGTTCCACCCAGTTTTCCTAACTAGGCCTCCCAAACTCAACACTCCATCCTCATCTCATGTATACTTGAGGAGAGCACTCCCGGTAGGGCTTAAGACTCAATAAATGTATAGCTTAGGCAAGTTGGATATTTCTAAAATCTGGTCTTCAAATAAAGCCATATTGATTCAATGCTTCTCAACAAAGTGCTAAATTTGGTTTTCCATATTCAACACAGTTTCACAATCATTTGTATAATATTATACCAATATTTTCAACAAGGAGCACCAAAATGGATAAGACAGGGCCCCAAGCACTTGTTGGCTTACAATTTGGAAGGAAGAAAGCATATATAAAGAATAATTATCATACCAAGTGCAATATGACTGTGCTGCTATGATGAGGGAAGCACATAAGAGAACAAGTTTCAGCCAGGAGTTTAGCTACCTCCACCAATGCACGTGCATATACTTCATATAACCCGTAGATCACAGCTGAGGGACTCTTCTTCCATGTATGGTATGAAGGCAGGCATTGGACTTGATATTTTTGAGAATATGCCAAAGAGCACACCAAGAAGATTTTCAGTATTGTTCTAAAAATGACAGGGCCCAAGGGAAAATTTCAGAATAGGAGATAAAGATCTTTGGTCCAGCCATTTCCTATCTGTTCTATTCTCTTTTTCTATGTCTTTTGAAATAAAAGTGCCTGGGTTCTCAGTTCCCTTCACTTTCACATTGCTTATTGGCTCTCAGAGCCAATGCAGGCTCCTTCCCCACCTGCCCATCCTACCTTGCCCATGCCTCCCAACTTGTCTTTTCAAGTGTCCTTTTCCACCATATTTTAGCCATGTGTTGGTTAATGTAATTTTCTATTCAAATAGTCTGTGGTGAAGTATGAATGACTGATGGACTTCACCCTCCCAAGGGCATATTTTTTCCCAATTTTACTGAGGTACTATTGGCAAATATAATTGTATATACTAAGGAATACAATGTCATGATTTGGTATACATATGCATTGTGGAATGATTACCAAGGGTATTTGGTTTTTTAATGGCAAATCATTAAATTAAAAATTTTCAGATTGATAGAATGGATATTTTAGATATGGACCTTCAAAATTATGCCCTATTTCTGACCTAAATTCACTTTTCCGAGTTAACCACCAACACCACCCCTGCCCCAACACACACACACACACACATAATTTCTTTGACAGAGAAATACAGGGAGACTCTCTGCCCTCATTTGAAAAAACTGGCCTCCAACCCTAAAAGGAAGTAGTAAAAATCCATTAAATGTAACTAATGTAAGGTAAGCTTTATCATTTCTACTTAAATTTCATTAAAAATGTCATTTCTAAATAAAAATTGTATTAAACATAACTAAACTTTCATGACCTCCTATTGCTACATAATAAATTACCTCCAAACTTAGTTATTTAAAACAACAATAAACATTTATTATCTCATAGTTTATGTGGGTCAGGAATTCCAGAAGGCCATGCTAGGTCATTCTGGCTCAGGGTTTCCATGAGATTTTAGTCAAATTTTCAGCTGAGGCTGCAGTCATCTGAAAGCTTGGCTGAAGGTAGACTTGGCTGAGGTTCACTTATATGGCCAGTAAATTTGTACTAGTTTGGGAGGGGGCTTCAGTTCCTTACCCAGTGACCTCTCCGTAGGGTCTCTTGAGTGTCCTAATGCCATGATGCTGGCTACCCCAGAGGTGAGTGATCCAAGCAAAATAAGACAAAGTGTGATGTCTTTTATGATTTGGCCTCGGAAGTCTCACATCAAAGTTTATGCTACACGTTCTTGTTGAGAAGTCCCTAAGTCCATTCATATTCAGAGTAGGAGGTAGGAGGGTCAGACTTTACCTTTTGATAAGGAGGAATATCAAGGAATACGTGGACATATTTTTGAACTACCACAACTCCCATACGCATTTCTTCAGAGAGAGGAAGCAGTGATTTCTGTCTGTCTGCATGGTATTTGGTGAACTCTTACTTTACTTAAACTATCTGTGTCTATTTAGTAATATACATTATTGAGTAAATATTCTATTAAGGAAATAGTCAAACATTACTTAAGTTCTTAGATTTTAAATATTCCCATAAGCAATATATGGCTTTCAAATCTTTGTTAGTAATCCCTTTCCCCAATTTTCCATAAACTTTCTCCATTACAAGTTGCATAATGTAGTTCAAAAATAAATCTTCTGAGTAGTTTGAGGTCCCAGTTACACAGTATTGTTGCACCTGAATTGACATCTATAAAATTAACTTTAATTCACTCATATGTAGCTAAGTAAAATATGTTATGAGGTATTGGATCAGACATCTGTTCTATTTCTTTTGACTACTACTTTAATTATTTTTGGAGAAAGCAATTAAATTAGCTTCTCATAATTATAGACTGGTGATTGATCATGTTTGATGTCCCACACAACACTAAAGTGACAGTGATTGTTGTTTCTACAAAACATTTGTTCTATTATTTTGCTAGAAAAAGCAATCTTATTTACACAAGTGGACTGCTTCACAATTGAAGCCTATTTCTTAAGAACAATGACAAACAAGAAGTGTTAATCTTATTTTTCCAAAATTGAAGGTATGTTTCTCTTCTAGTTGATTGATTTGTACTGCTGAGAAACAATGGCAGGTATTGTCAGGAAATGTCAGTATAAGTAAAGCAGGAGTCCACTGAGAAAGCAAACACGGTGCAGATAAACAGAAATCACTGTTTCCTCTCTCCAGATTCATGAACTGGGTTAACAGAATAGTAAAAGTCAGAGTTTATGTATCTAATCAGGTTGTTACCAGAGATGGGTTCTTGGTCTCACTGTAAGAAAGAATTCAAGTAGAGAAGCAGAAACGCCATTGTGCATTAAGAGATTATTTGGAGATTTAATGAAAGGAGAGAGTAGGTGCCCGAGTATTAGGGTGCAGGCAAACCCAGAGGGAGTTATACGAGGGGAAAATAGGGAGCCTATTTTATATGAAGGGAGATGAATATTCATTAAGGGAGATTAGTTTTCAAAGGGAACAGGTGGGGCTTCCTGGAGTTTGGGCTGGCTGCATACTCACATGGTGTAGCTATATTTGGTTCTCCTCAAACTGTCATGCCACAGGAAGGTGTGATTTTTACTATGTTAGTGATGGAGGGGCATGAATTTTACTGTGTTAATGAATATATATCTTGAGGTGAAGTCATGGTGAATTTCTCTTCCACATTGGAACCAGCCAGCTTGGGCCAGTCAGTTATTCATATTCTCCCTCTACACCCAATGAGTAAAGCTTACTCCAAATGTATAGAATGTAAGCAGGCATCTAGTAGGAAATAAGCAGTGGCCAAACTCCCCACCCCCCTTCCCTGCTCAAGTCTGGCTATCTACCTACTATAACAAGTTCACACAACCTATTTAAGTGAAAAAGTAATCAGACCATAATATTTACTATATATTTGCACCCACTGCTGAATTAAGATTTCAAATACCCTAAGCACTGAAATGATTAGTGTTAACATACTTTTCTCAAAACAAAACTATGTCTTGCCAATGGGTTTCAGCCCCAGGCAAGTTCACTATGGATTCAATGAGACTGAGGAATGACAATGGAATGTTCTTGGGGTAAAAGGCCTTATTACCTGGGTTTGTTCTCCTGGCAGTAGCTCTAGCACTAGAATTATGTCTGCCACAGCACAGTCTGCAGGTCTGTAATCCTCCTTCATCTCTGCCTTCACCCAGAGCACTGGGAAGAGTTCTTTATATAGTGACTCAGTCAATAATAGTTAATTGCCTATGGGTGTGGAAGCAGTAGCCTAGCAGCAGGCCAGTTACATCATCAAGTAGTTTAGGTTCAGGTGAGGATCCTGCCCATAGGAACCTTCACTTTATCCACACTCCATCCCTCCAGGATTCTCACTGCACAATCTACGTGCTCTTAATCTTCCATAATGGTCCCTGTGTGAGCAGCTTGGGAGTGTTGTAACCAGATTCCCCAACAGCAACAGAAGATAACAACATAGAGATAATAACAAAAATTAAGATACAACAGGATTTTGATACAGGTAACAAATTTATAATAATTCTCAAGCAAGAGGAGGTTATTTCAGCTGTATTCAAAATCAGGTTTACTAAGATGAGTTCTTGACTCACACTTAGTAGTGGTACAGATAGGGAGCTCCATGCACCCCAGTGAGTAGTAGGGGTTTTTTTGCTAGAGCGTGTTCCCAATCCACAAACACCTTAGAGGTGATAAGACACACGTTTTAATGACACCAACACAGGTAACTCTTGTCGATCAGATGGAATGCATGCGAGAGTAGTCCTATGATAGGACTATAGCAGGAAGGGGGTCCTGTCCAGGTCTAGTACACCATACCTTTACTCCTCTCCCCATGGGGGTAACTGAGGGGTCTATATATAGTGCCACAGGAGATGCATGCACTGGCCATAATGATAAAAAAAAACTCCCAGTAAGATGCTCCTACCTTCTGACCATTCAGGATATACTACTGTGATCTTTGGGGGCCACTCTGTTGTTAATCCAGGAATACACAGGAGGCCAGCTTCCAGGCCTTGTCCCCAAGGTGCCAGGAGAGCCAGCCATTGAAAGGTCCAAGACCATGTCCACTCAATGGAGTCTCCAGGATTTAGTGCAGTTGGTGCTGGCAGCAAGATATTATTCTGGTGGCTGAACCTCAGCTTCAATGATTCTTCCTTAGTCTGTACTTGCATTTGTATAGGGAAGGCAACAATATGTGTTAACATATCTATGGTGCTCAGGGTTCCCCTTCAGGCTTTCTCATTCAAATACCCATAAGTGGACAGACCATCCCCACAGACCATTGGTGTCTGACTTCGGTCCAGATTTTAACAAACCCTTGTATCTCTCTACCATGCCTGCTGTGGTAAGATTCTATGGCACATGAAACTTCCATTTGATTCCCAACTGTTGCACCCATTCTTGCAGTGCATGTCCAGTAAAATGGGTGCCCTGATTACTCTCAATTACCTGTGGTTGGCCATAGGCTGCAAAGAGATCCAAGCCTCTTTTGGTTGTCTGTTGGTCTTCACAACATGTAGGAAAAGCAACCAGAAGTCCAGTAGCTGTGTCCACACAAGTCATGGCATACTGGTACCCTTCTGACACAGGCAGAGGCCCAATATAGTCTATCTGCCACCTGACAAGGGGTACTGGCCCCTTAGCTATTGTCCCATGTTGCTGTGGAACTTGGTGTAAGTCCCTTTTAAAGCATACAACACACTCCTGCTGGGCTCTACCAACTTCTTCAAAGGTCAAAGTCAAGCCCCACCCATGGACTACAGCCTACATTGTCTTTTGCCCTGTGTGCACCAAAATGCTGATGTAACCACTGGGCCACAAAAGAGGCTGGCTTTCCTTCTATCCAATGTATCTGGCCCAATTTATCTGTCCCATCCTTTCCTGGGGGTGCCAGTGACAAATGACCTGTCATGTGATATACTGTAACTGTTTTAGTCTTACCACAGACCCATAAAGTCTTGCCACAGTTATTCCCCGCAAAGGGGTCTGTGATCAACCAGCCAGTTGGCATGGTACCAGGTTGGTAGCCACAGGGTCAAGCCCCGATAGACAGCCCAGCTGTCAGTGCAGACAACTATAGGGGAGGGCTCCTGGCTGATCACAAGCCACACTGCCCACAACTCTGCCCATTAACTGCTCTTCCCCTCAACATCTTCCATCCATATTGTCTCAGTCTTAGGATGGAAAGGTAAGGTCCTCCACTCTGGGGGGCTGCCCATGGCTGGAGCCATCTGTGTACCATACATCTTCAGGTATAGGGGCTCTTCCCTCTTGATAAGGACTCTCTGCTACTAATGGTTCTAAAGTAAATTCTTCCTGCTTTCCACTAGTATCTGTCACTGGCCCCAATAAGCGTTGGAGTTCTTCACTCAAGGGGCTACTTAAGAGGGCACTATGCTGCTGTAGGTAAGCACCCCAATTGGCCAGTGAGGCATTTGTGCCACACCATTCCTTGGATTTTGGGTCCAGTCTCATGCCCACCCCAAGATGGGATAGGTGGTTATTACCTTTATCAGGGCCATTCAAGTGATGGGTTTTGTAGCCAGCAAGGCATGATACAGAAGAGCCAATTTTTCTTCTGTCAGATTATATTATACCTCTTCCCCTTTCCAGAGTTGTGACCTGAATTCAACAGGTTAGCGAGTTCATTCAAGCCACTGCCAGAGACCCCAGCCATAACCGTTTTCAGTCACATGAACGTCCAGCTCACAGGGCCTTGATGGGTCTATCACACTCAAGGCCTGCATGGCCTTGACTGCCCGTTTTTGCTATACCAAAGGCATATGCACATGTCTCATCCCAGTCCCACCTGAAACCCTTTTGTACCAACTGGTATAAGGGCTTCAGAATTTGTGCCAAGTGAGGGATAAACACTCTCCAGTAGCTTAGAAGAACCAAAAACTGCTGTGACAATGTCACAGTTGTAGGGGTAGGAAAGGCCTGGACTTTTATCCATGACTGCTTCTGGTATAACTACAGTCTTACCCGACCAGACGACCCCCAAGAATTTGACAGACAAACCAGGTCCCTGAACCTTGGTGCTGTTCACAGCCCATCCTTTCTCCTGTAAGTGTTGCAGCAGTCTAGGTGCTGCACCTTCTAGATCTGAAAGAGAATCGGACATGAGCATGACATCATCAATATAATGTTACAGCTGCACTGTTGGCAGTTTCTCCCATGTAGCCAAGTCCTGGGCTACAAGTCCATGACAGATGGTGGGGTTGTGGAGGTATCCCTGCGGAAGGACAGTGAAAGTCCACTGCCACCCTTCCCATGTGAAGGCAAACTGTTCCTGACTTTCCTGCTCAATGTCAATGGAAAAGAAGGCATTAGCAAGATCTACCACATAATGATATGTTCCTAGTTCGTGGCTGAGGGTATCCATTAGGTCTGCAGTAGAGGGCACAGCAGCATGCCTAGGGGGTATGGCTTTATTCAACTCTCTGTAATCCAAGGTCATACGCCAGTAGCCATCTGGCTTTTTTACTGGCCACACTGGGGAACTGAAAGGACTATGATTGGGCTTTATAATACCCACCTTTTCCAGTTCCCGGAGGGTTTCTCCAATTTTTTTATACACTCTAGGCAGTTTGTATTGTTTGGTATCAGTCACCTTCAAGGCACAGGCAAAGCTGTGGGTGGGTGCCTAGCATGTCCCCTCAGAACTGTCTTTTCCACATGTATTCTGTCTGAACTCACCTGCAGTAGTCTGGAACCATAGACCTGCAGGATATTAATCAGCAAAATATACTCGGGGATAGGAGAGAGATATACCCAGTATATTACTTTTGGGGTAGATGCACTATTCCTAAAGGTATTTGGGCTTGTTTCATTCTGATAGCCTTACCCCCATATCCATCTATAACAGTGGGGGTCCCAGGAAACCACTCAGGGTTACCATGAATCAGTGAACATTCCACCAGAGCCAGAACACACACATGTTCCCTGGGGACCATTGAATAGCTATTTCAACCTAGACCTTCCCCTCAATCAAACCATGTTCCCAGTCATCTTCCTGTGTGGGTTCAAATGAGGTTGGCTCACTCTCCAGCAAAAAGTCTTACAAACACACAGGCCAGACTTGTGGCTCTGTCTCTGGCCTCTGTCTCTTTGTCCTTAATGGCTGGAACTACTGCTCTGGTTTCAGTTGTTTCCATAGCTCCAGTAAGATTCTACTTGACTTCCAATTAATTTCCTTCTGTCTGCTCCTGCCCGTATTAAATCAACCCACATCTGGGTTCTAGTAACCTTCATGGGGCCCTTTAAATTCTTCTTGTGAATAGCAGACCTTATTTCTTTCTGTGCTCTCATTGCTTCAGCCTCTCCTAAGTCTGCTACTGTTCGGGTAACCTCGCTTATGAGCTGCCCTAAAGGAGGGGCAAGAATGGCCACTAGAGACCCAAAGAGGGATGTGGGAGCCATTTGAAGCACACTTCTCATCACTGAGGTAAAATGTTCTTCATCTGGGCCATAATTCTCTGGACTATAGATAGCATTTTTTATGCCTATCTCCTATAATACCTGTTGGAGTTCAACATATTTCTGCCATCTAGCAGGGGAAGTTGGTAAATCACCCTGACTGCACCACACAGCACGAAGTGCAGCCATAAGCCAATCGAGAAGGTAGTGGTTTCCTGGGGATTGATGTGCATTTTGTAATCACTGCCTCAAGGCAAGCTGAACTGTCAGGAAATCCAGCTTTTCCCTCTCTGATCCACACAGAACAATTCCATCCACTCCTAAACCCCACAGACGCAGGAGCCAACCAGATATTGACTCCGAGGGCTTCTGCCTAAACCAGGAGCCCAAATCCACGAGCTCAGCCTGAGTATAGGGGCGGAGCATAGAGTGCTCCACGACCTGGGGAGGGGGCTGCACCCCTCCTGGAGGAACCCTCGGCTACTGTGTGTTTGCTTTCTTTACAACCACTGGGAGTGCATTCAATAGAGGAGGGGTCAGTGCCCCCAACACCACCCCTTCATCGTTCCCCAGCTCCTCCATTTCCGGGAATGATGGCACCTTTCTCCCCGCCCCCCTGCCAAGTGCCTCCTCTGCTACATCCTTTACCTTTTCTGCAGTGCCTCACAGCAATGCTAGCTCAGTCTCAGCAGCTCTCTTACCTTCACCTCAATGCCTCGCAGCTGGTGTTCCTGTGCCACATCTTCCTGTTCTTCCCTCAGGAGTGCGTCCTTTTCCTTTATGGCCTTTTCCTCCTTCAGAGCACCTGGCAGCACTGCTGTCTCATTCTGTAAGGAATCTTTTACCTCCTTCACTGGACCTTTCACTGCCTCTTCTTGTGTTTTTGCAGGGGTCCTTTTCTTCATGGCCTTTACCTCTCCCACAGTACCTCACAGTGATGCCATTTCAGTCACCAACAAATATTTTACCTCCTCAGCAGCACCTTACAGCCAGCGTTCTTGTGGTGCCTCCTCTTGTGTCAATGCCATATTTTTCTTCAATGAATCCACAGCAGTTTGTAGCTTGCATTCACATGCTGCCATTTCTTGTATCTCTTTCAGGAGCATGTTCTTCTCATCTGTAGACTTTTTTAATACTGTGAGAAGCAGCCAACCCACAGTCCCCACTGCCTCTTGGGCACTCTGTCTCTCAAAAGACCCACCCCTACTGCCTCAGGTATCACCTTCACCTGCCTCCTGTCCTGAGGTGGGGCCCTGCCATCTAGGAGTCAGGCCACCTTAGATCACATACCCACTGGGGGACAACTGACTGTCTCCCCATTCATAGGGGCAGCCCATTGAAGCACCCGTCCTATAAAGGCAGCCTGTCTTTTTCCTTGGTCAACAATGAATCCTGCCGACGTTCCCAATTGTCTTGCCGATGAGTTTCAGCCCCAGGATAGTTCACTATGGATTCAGTGAGACTGAGGAATGACAATAGAACATTCTTGGGGTGAAAGGGTTTGTTACCCAGCTTGTTTTCCTGGTGATAGGTCGAGCGCTAGAATTATGTCTGCATTCAACAGTCTACAGGTCTGTAATCCTCCTTTGTCTCTGCCTCTGCCTAGAGCACTCCCAAGGGACCATGCTACATATTTTAAATATTAAAGCATTTGGAGCAGCAGTATATTGTAATTCAATCACTCCAAAGTTCATATCCTTTCATTCAGCCAATAGATGAGGTGCCACCGAGAAAACAGTTCATATTAGAGGTAAAAATGTAATGGAAGCATGTTTTGCTATGAATATTAGTTCCCAATATTATAGTAGGTAGATAGCCAGACATGAGCAGGAAGTGGGTTGGGGACTTTGGCTGGTGTTTAAATTCAGCTAGAAGCTTATTTACATACTAAACATTTGATATAAACTGTTCTCATGGGATATGGGGAGTAAGGATGTGGTCAAAGTTGGGGTTCCTATGGCCAGGACCCTCACCTGAACCAAACTACTTGATGATGTAACTGGCCTGCTGCTAGGCTACTGCTTCCATACCTGTAGGCAATAAGCTATTATTGACTGAGTCATTATACAAAGAGCTCTGCCCAGTGCTCTGAGTGGAGGCAGAGATGAAGGAAGATTACAGACCTGCAGACTGTTGGGTGCAGATGTAATTCTAGTGCTCGACCTATGATTTGGAGAACAAGCAAGGTAATAAGCCCTTTCACCCCAAGAACGTTCCATTGTCATTCCTCGGTCACACTGAATTCATAGTGAACTTGCCCAGGGCTGAAACCCATTGGTAAGACAGAAGGTATAGATAACAGACCTGCCAAGACTGACTGGTTCCAACATGGAGGATAAGTTGACCCTGACTTCACTAACAAATATATTATATGCTCATTAGCATATTAAAACCATTAAAGTTCCATGGCTGACCATCTAAGGACAAAAAGAGGGCATCACCCTATTTCCCAGAAATCCCCTCCCTATTCTGAGAAAACCCCACCTAACCTGATGAATATTCCACCACCTGCTTAAACTCCAGCTATAAGACCACCCAACCCACTCCCCACCAATGCTGCTTATCTCTGGAGCATGACCACGCTCCCTCCTTAAGCATGTACTTTGCTTTACTAAACTACTCTGCTGTTCACCTCTTGAGTATGCCTGCACTTCTTCCTTGAGTGTGTGCTTTTGCTTCATTAAACTACTCTTTGCTTGTACTTGATCAACCTGCTTGCGAATTCTTTCTCAATCAGAATCAAGAACCCTCTCCTAGGTTGAGGTCTCACCTGGCACACAAGAAGACCTCCCACAGCTGGATTTCCCAACAACACTAAGAGCTGCCTTTTATTAGTGAGAACCTTTCATTCGGAGCCTCTTCACCCATCTCCTTCATGGAAGTTGTGGGCCTTTGTCTTGCCAATGGGTTTCAGACTCAGAAAATTTCACTATGGATTAGGTGAGACTGAAAAAATGACAGTGGAATGTTCTTGGGGTGAAAGGGTTTATACCCAACTTTATTCCCACAGTGAAAGGTCAATCATTAGAATACCATCCGCTCAGAGCAAGTCTGCATGCAACAAGCTGGTCTCTGCTTCTGGGCCTCTCTGTCCCTGCAGCCATCTCAATCTCTGTCCTTGGCTCTGCCACCACACCAGTCTCTGCTCTCCTGCAGCCCTGCAGCCATGCAGCAGTCCAGAGCTCTTTATATACAGTCAATAACAATGTATTCCCCACATGTGTGTAGTGAGCAAGCCAACCAGGGCCAGGTGAGAATTCTGGCCAAAGGAACCTTCATTTTCTCCAGTCTTCCTTTCCACATTTCTCATGCTGGAATATTGGAAACATTCAGTGGAATCAGAATAATACTTCAGACGGATGCTTGATCGTTCTTCTCCTGACCAAACTAAATATTAAACCATTCCTTTTATTCCTTCCTTCCAATTTGTACAATTATAAAAGCAATAAAATCAAAGTTCTGTTTCAGTAAATAGTTGAGTTAGCTCTATACATATTGGTTTCTTTCTATAAAACTGTCTTTAGAATTATTTTTAACTGGGGAGCAGAGATAAGAACATCCATATTTTATGTGGACTATTTCCTACTTCAGAAAAAAATTAATTAAAACAACCATGACAGGTGGATGGGATAACAGAATCAAGATATACTATCTCCAGTACCCTTTGGAATTAATTTTACCATTTTATAAACAATAAAATATTGCTTCTCACATGCATCTCCTGAAATTCCTAGAGCAGTGCATCTGGAACATTTAACTATTGAGTCAGCCTATGTGTCAGCAGTTTTTCTATTTATTTCTTCTATGCTCAAACTTCAGAGACCTGCCTGAGAAAGAGTACAGGGTCCAGCATCTCTCTTGGACACAAGGAGAGCAAAAATATGTTCACCATCCACCATTCATATCATTTTGATGGTTGTCCCCTCTTTCCCTGACTTTGGTATTTCTAAGTTGCTTTGTTAGAGAAAAGACATAAAGCTTATGCATTAATTGCTTTAAAATGTTGAGATAAGAATCCCCTTCAATTTGTGCTTGCAGAGCACATTTTATTCTGCTCCAGGACAGCAGCTCAGAGGCACATCTATGTCACAAGCTGTGTTTATGATCCATTCTCCAGTCCTGGATTTGACTTCCTCCCCAGTGAACTCAGATCAAAAGCGAACTTAAAAATCGCTTTACATGCCTTAGGTTGATAAGAGTCTGAGCAGGTCTGGGTCTTAAGACCACTTTATCCTGAGGATGTGTTTCCAGCTGATAGTGTCAAGTTTGGAGAATAGGTATGATGTTACAGATGAATATTCTGCCTTAACCCTTTAGGCTGAAATTTAAGGACAGCGGCCAAGGCAGCACAGAGTCCTCCTAGTTTACCAGTCAAGGCAAGTGAGCCAGAGCAGCAGAAAGGCCTGGCTGGATGTCACACACAGTTAGAAAACGGAAGTTTACCTGAAGTCTTTGACCCAAAAGTTAAAGGTATATATGGTCACAGGTTATGATTGTTACCAAGGGTCAGCTTCATGGGAATACAACCTGTGTGGTCAAACAAGGCACACGTTCAGAAAAGTCCTGCACTTGGTTTAATGCTCTGCAGTCACCATCTTAAATTCTTGAACCTTGGTGCTATTCACAACTCATCCTTTGTCCTGTAGATGTTGCAGCAGTCTAGGTGCTGCACCTTCTAGATCTGAAAGAGAATCGGATGTGAGCATGACATCATCAATATAATGGTACAGCCACACCATTGGCAGGTTTTCCCATGCTGCCAAATCCCGGGCTACAATTCCATTACTGATGGTGGGACTGTGGAGGTATCCCTGTGGAAGGACAGTGAACGTCCATTGCCATCCTTCCCATATGAAACTTATCCTGACTTTCCAAATCCTGGGAAAGAAAGCATTAGCAAGATCTACAACATAATATATTCCTAGTTCATGACTGAGGGTGTCCATAAGGCCTGCAATAGTGGGTATGGTAGCATGCAGAGAAGGTATGATTTTATTCAGCTCTCTGTAATCCGTGGTCATATGCCAGGAGCCATCTGGCTTTTCTCCTGGCCACACCAGTGAATTAAAAGGGCTATGGGTGAACTTTATAATATCCAACTTCTCCAGTTCCTAGAGAGTTTCTCCAATTTCTTTATGCCTTCCAGGCAATTTGTATTACTTAGTATTAGTCACCTGCCAAGGCACAGGCAAAGCTATGGGCATGTACTTAGCATCTTCACCACACTTATCCTCAGCCTAAATTCACCTGCAATGGTCTGCAATCATAGGCTCTACAGGATATCTATCCCCAAAATATATTTGGGGGAGGGAGAGTTATGCACAGTATACTACTTTGGGGGTAGATGCCCTATTCCTAACAGGATTCAGGCTTGTTTCACTCTGATAGCCTTAGCTCCATATCCATCTATAACAGTGGGGGTCCCAGGAAACCACACAGAGTTGCCATAAATCAGTAAGCATTCAGCACCTGAGCATACCAGAGCCAGAACATGTTGTACATTCGCTGGAAACACATTCTCAGGATAAAGTGGGGACCAATGAATTGATATTTCAACATGCAGCCTCTGGTCCCCGCCCAGTTCCCCAAGGCGGATGCCTCAACTCTCCCCTCAGTCAAACCATATTGCTCAATTGTCTTCTTGTGCGGATTCAGGTGAGGCTAGCTCATTCTCCAGCAGGAATTCTTGCAGAAACGCAGCCTGGACTTCTGTCTCTGTCTCTGGCCTCCTCTGCTTAGTCCTCAGTGGCCAAAACTACTGCTCCAGATACAGTTGTTGCCACAGCTCCAGTTAGATTCTATTTGACTTCTCATCCAATTTCTGTCTGTCTGCTCTTGCCCCTATTAAATCAACCCACTTCTGGGGCCTCGTGACCTTCGTGGAGCCTTTTAAGCCCTTCCTCTCAGTAGCAGACTGCACTCCCTTCTGTGTTCACATCACTTCAGCCTCCCCCAAATCTGCCACAGTATGGGTAACTGCAATTATGGGCTTCCTTCATTGAGGAGCAAGAATGACAACCAAGGGCCCAAAGAGGGACAAGGGAACTGTTTGCAGAATCTTATCTCTCATCCCTGCTGTAAACAGCTCCTTGTCCCGGTCACAAATTATTGGATTATAAATGGCATTTTGCATGCCCAACTCCTGTAACACCCGTTGGAGCTCGGCATACAGCTGCCACATAGTAGGGGAGGATGGTACGCCACTCTGATTGGGCCATACAGTGAGAAATGTGGCCATTACCCACTTGAGGATTGAATTATTCTCTTGGGTCTGGTGTACATTCTGCAGTCACTGCCACAGGGCAGGATGAGTTGTCGGGGAAGCTAGCTTTCCCATCTCTTATCCAGACAGAATGATCCATCCACCCCTACATCCCAAAGGATCCAGGCTTATATGGACTCTGAGGGTTTCTGCCAAAACCAGGAGCCCAAATCCACAAGCTCCACCTGTGTAGAGGGGCAGATCACAGAGTGCTCCATGACTTGGGGAGGGGGCTGCACCTCTCCCAGGAGAACCCATGGTTTCTCTGCCTTTATTTTCTTTACTACAGCTGGGCTGGATTTCAGTAGAGGAGGCATTGGCACCTCCGGCACCACCTCTACCACCTTGTTCTCCCCTGGTACCTACATCATTTCCAGGGAGCTTTCTTGTTCTGCAGAGCATCTCCTCTGCTACATCCTTTACCTTTTCCATAGTGCCTTACTGTGCCACTATCACAGTCTTCAGCGGATCTCTTAATTTCACCTCAATACCTCACAGCTGGTATTCTCTTGCTGCCTCTTCTTGTGCTTCTCACAGGAGTATATCCTTCTCCTTCATGACTTTTGCCTTTTCTCCAGCACCTTGAAGCACTGCTCTCCCATTCTGTAAAGAATATTTTACCTCCTCCACAGCACATCACAGTTTGTTTTCTAGTGATGCCTCTTTTCTTGCTTCTTTCAGGGCTACATCCTTTTCCTTCATGGCCTTTACCTTTCCCACAGTGCCTTGCAGCAATGCCATTTTATTCTTCAAAATGTTTTACTTCTTTCAAAGCATCTTGCAGCCTGTATTTTTGTGTTGTCTTTTCTTATGCTACCATTACATCCTTTACCATCTCCATAGCACCTCACAGCGATGCCACCTCAGTCATTGACAAATCTCTTACCTCTTCCACAGCACTTCACAGCCGTTCTTGTGCTGACTCTTCTCATTCTTATTGCAGGAGTACATCCTTCTCCTTTATTGTCCTTCTTAACACTGTGAGGAATCGATAAGCCATGGTTCCCACCACCTTGTGGGCATTCTGTTTCTTTAAGGAATTCCCTATTTTGCAGAGGGCCTCCTTTACTGCTTGACTCCTTTACTACCTCAAGTGAATCACCTCCACCTCCCCTGAGTCCTGGGAAGGGGCCCAATCCCCTAGGAGACAAGCCACATCAGATCACATGCCCACTGGGGGATACCCAAGTGTCTTCCCATCCATGGAAGCAGTAAAGTGCCCCTCCCATGAGAACAGCTTATTCTATTTTTTCAGTCTGCAGTGAATCCTGCCAACTACACCAATTGTCTCACCTGAGGGTTTCAGCTCAGGGCAGGCTCATTATGGATTCAGCGACAGTGAATAACAACAATGGAACATTAGGGTAAAAGGGTTCATATCAAGCTTTATTCTAATGGTGGCAAGTCCAGTGCTGGAATCACACCTGCCTCTGAGGCAGTCTACATGCAGGAAGCTCATCTCCATCTCTGCCTCTGGACAGAGCACTGGGCAGAGCTCTTTATATAGTAACATCCACAATAATGGCTCATTGCCTCCAATGGGTGTGTAAGCATTAGCCTGGCAGTAGGCCAATTACATCATCAAGTAGTTTAGGGTTAGGTGAGGATCCTGGTCATGGGAACCTTCATTTTCCTTTCAGGAGGTCTTTCCTTATACATGTATATGTCTCTTACAAAAGGGTAACTTCTACTTGGTTTTCAGAGTTTCTCCTTTGTTGTAATTTCTTTTTTAATGTGATTAGCCTAAAATAATCCTTATGCCAAAAAGACACATTTTGAGGTGTCAAATTCTGCTCTCCTTCACTCGGTACATGGTGGGGGATAGTGAGGGAAGATGTAAGTCACATCTGCCAGGGAGGATGGGGAAAACTGGGAGGATAAATACAGAAACAAGCAGGCCCCAGGGTCTCAGTTCTAGGAAAGAAACAGCACTCCAGTAACTGCAGGTGATGTGAATGAGCCATAGTCTCAGGTGATCCAGGGACTCTCATGACTTCCATTTGCAAGCTACATTAAAGTTTGATATATGCTGTATCGTGTTTTCTCTTAATTAAACTTCTTAATTAAACTTTATAGCAAAAACACTTGTCTTTTATTTCAGATATCCCCAGGAGTGGAGGAAAAGGGAAATGTACCACCAGGAATTATTCCATAAAAGTAATTACCTGAAGGAATTCATGAAACAAATGTACTGATTCAGGTGTTACACATGCTATTAGTCATATTCAAAAAATCTCAATAACAACAAAACATTTTTATCCTCTGTGGATAGTATCATCTCTGAAGAGAAAGCCATTTCAATTGCTGAAATGATAAACGCAAATGCTACAATAGTGGAAAGAGCAGCAGACCGGATAGAGTGACTCTGGATATAATTCCATTTCTGCTACAACTGAACCACAGGACATTGGCCAATCATTACCTGAGTAATCTCAATTAAAAAAGGGCATGTTTCGACCAGCGGTTCTCAAAGTGTGATATCAAACTGAACAATGTCAGCATCATTTGGGAACTTATCAGAAATGCAAATTTTCAAGCTCCACCCAAGACCTTCTGAGTCTGAAACTCTGATGCCTAGATATCTGTATCTTAACAAGCTTTACAAGTAATTTGGATATCTGCTGAAAATTTGAAACTACTGAATTAGATGAGCTCTGACTTTCTCGACAGCTCAAAAATCTATGGCATTGTCACCATTATCATTATCACGAGTAACATACATCAAGAGCTTACTCTGCGCCCCCCCACCCCTGTTCTAGGCACTATATGTATAATAATATATCTAATTATCATAACACTCTGGGAGGAAAATTCTCTTATTATCACCACTTGGCAAATGGGCTATGAAAGAGCCTGGTAGAAGTGATAAAAATTCATCACCAAGAGAACCTTTTTCAAGGAAGGACTTGTTTCCCCAGCTATCAGGACCTTCAGGGATTTCCTCAGCTCAGAGGGACACTTTGCTCAAGGATACATCCTTTTGAGGGAAGCCTATATCAAGTAATGAATCACAGAATGGTTTAAAGAGCTGACTGCACCATGGGACAACTCTGACAGGCATATATGTTCCAGCCAATCCCTATGGGGTTGGCTGAGCCTTTGCCAAGAGGTCTGCATCAGAGTTCAATTTCTCACTCTAACCACTCATGCTTGCTTTCTCTTCCTTAAATATGTGTTGAACCTACATTTCCTGCATGCTCATGCTTGCTTTCTCTTCCTTATGTATGTGTTGAACCTACATATCCTGCATGCCAAACTTTTGGGCATCTGCTTCTGGAGAACACATTTTAAAGCAGTACCTGACTAAAAGTTAGAGACTGGTAATTAGTGGAGTCAGGATTCAAATCCAGGCAGATGGACTCTAAGTATTGGACTCAACTATTTATTATGCTGCCCTATAATTTCTCACTTGGGCTTGCAAATTAGTGGCCCAAGCATTTGACATGAGACCTTAGAAATAATTTAATCTTACAAAGAGGAAACTAAGACTAGATGGGAATGCCCTTGGTTAGTAGTGAGCAAACACTGACTTGATCTGAGATATTCTGACTCTCTGTATTCCATAGTGCCGTGTTACTGCCCACCTTAAGGAAAATATTCAGATATTATAATACCAGTTAGATAAGATCTTTAGGTAAATTATAATTTTATTGGGGAAAGTTTGGTACAAAGCCTACAAGATACTACAGCTGGTAAAAGGATCATAAGAGACTATCATCAACAATTATATCCAAACAATGTGAATAACCTAGAAGAAACACATAAATTACTATAAGCATACAACCTACTAAGACTGAATCATGAAGAAACAGAAAACCTGAATAGAACCATAGCAAGTAATGAGATTGATATCAGTAATCAAAACCATTCCAACAAAGAAAAGTCAAGGACAGATGGCTTCACTAGTGAATTCTTCCAAACATTGAAAGAAAAATTAACACTAATCCTTCTCAAACTCTTCCAAAAAATAAAAGGGAGGGAACACTGCCAAACTCATTGTTTGAGTTACCCTCATATCAAAGCCAGATAAAGATACCAGAAGAAAATAAAATTATAGGCCAATATCCCTGATGAATATAGATGCAAAAATCCTCAACAAAATACTAGCAAACCTATTGAACAGCACATTAAAAGTATCACACACCACAAGCAAGTGGGATTCATCTCTGGGTTACAAGGATAGTTCAGCATACATAAATCAATTAATGAGCTTCACCACAATAACAAAATGAAGGATAAAAATTGCAGTAACAAAACAAAGGATAATAATCATTTCAGTTGACACATCCTTTCATGATTAAAATTTTCAAACTAGGTACAGAAGGAATTTATGCAAACATAAAAAGACCATATATGACATGCCCACAGCTAACATCATACTCAGTGGTGAAAACCTGAAAGCTTTTTGCCTTAAAGAGTTCAAACTGCTCTAATAAACACCATAGTGGTCTAAACAACAAATTTATTTCTCACAGTTCTGTATACTAGGAAGTCTAACATCAAGATGCCAGCCAAGCCAATCTTTCTTGTTTGCAGACTGCTACCTTCTTGCTGTATCCTCACATGGTAGAGAGAGATCACCTCTCTTGTGTCTCTTCTTATAAGGACACTAATCCCATACGTGACGGGTTCACCTTCAAGACCTAATTCCTCCCAAAGGCCCTACTTCCAAATACTATCACATTGGGGATTAGGGCTTCAACATGTGAATCTGGGAGGACACAAACATTTGTTCCACAGCACTTTTCCTTTAAGGTCAGGAACAAGATAAGGATGATTCTCACCACTTCTGTTCAACATAATACCAGCCAGAGCAATTAGGCAAGGAAAAGGAATAAACATCATCCCAATCAGAAGAAAGAAGTAAAATTATCTCCACACATGACATGATTTTATGTGTAGATAACTCTAAAAACTCCAAAAAAAAATTAATTAGGACTAGTAAACGAATCCAGCTAAATTTCTGGCTATAAAATCAACAGACAAAAATCAGTTGCATTTTCTACTCACTAATGACAAACTATCCAAAAAGGAAGTTAAGGATACTAATCCCATATGTGAGGGCTCTTCTCTCATGACCAAAGCACCCCAAAGGCTCTACCTCCTAGTACCCATCATCTTTGGGGGGGTAGGATCTCAACATATAAATTTTGAGGAACACAAACACTCAAACTAAAGCAAATGGCTAAAGAAAATATAGTATATATATTGGAATATTATTCATCTTTTAAAAAGAAGGAAATCCTGCCATACTGGACAACATAGATTAAGCTTGAGGATACTTTGTAAGTGAAATGAGCCAGTCACACAGGGGCAACTACTGTATGGTTCCACTTATATGAGACACTTAAATAGTCAAACTCATAAATTAGAGAGTGGAATGATGGTGATGAGAGGTTGGGGGAGGGGGAAATGGGGAATTGTTTTTAATTGGTATAAAGTTTCAGTTACATGAAATGTATAAGTTTTAAAGGTCTGCTATGCAACATAATGGCTATAGTTACCAACACTTTATTGTGCACTTAAAATTTTGCTAAGAGGTTAAATCTCATGTTAAATGTTCTTACTACCAAAACTACAACAAAATAAAACATAAGGGCTAGAGAAAACTTTGAGAAGTGATGGCTGTGTTTATTACGTTCACTGTGTTGATGGTTTCACAAGTGTTTGCATGTGTCAAAACTCAGCAAACTATACGCATTAGATGCATGCAGTGTTTTATATATCAGCTATAGTTTAATAAAGCTGTAAAAGAATAAACCAAAATCATTTCTGGAAAAGAAGTCAAAATTTTTAAAGCAAGCAACCATCACCAAAAATAACCCTGACTGGAAAGAAACACATAAAATATACCATGACCGGGGGCTTTTAGTGCAATGATGCTTAATATTGGCTGCTTGTGGGAACTGCTAGAGATTCTCATTTAATAGGTGCAGGGTGCAGTCTGGGCATTGGGATTGTCATTACAGCTCCCCAGGTAACTCTAATATTCAGTGAGGACTGAGAACTATTTCTTCAGGGTAAACTCAATTCTCATTACACAGCAAACTGTTCCTTATAGGAGAAAGCACTTGTTTGGGATAAATTTGTTAAGACGCTTAAATATTTCATTTATAAGCTGAGTTACTTGATAGATTTAATAGCAAACAAGGGATTTGTCCCAGTAGTGATGAGATACAAAAGTAAAAGTGCATTTCTATTGTAGAGTGAGGTTGGGGACACAGTTTTCACCCATTTTCTCCCTCTTTCTCCCACCTCAAATTCAACCTCATTTCAATCACAACCATCAAAGCTACTGTTTCCCAGCCCAACAATGACACAAATATTCTATTGATTCTATCTTAATAGTGAAAACAGATAACTAAATAGAACTTTATACCTCACACTGGATTTTAGAGATATTATCACATTTAATCCAAGACTTATCTCACAGGGTACCCTTCAAGCACGTGGCCAAGGTAAGTGACAAACTGAAACATTTGCATATTCATTACTCATTTGACATACTTTAATCAACAGGTATTTATTGAATATCAGCTATGTACAAAGTCTAGAGGACACTCAAAGGGAAGGGACAGAATATTATTAAAAAACTGATTCTTAAAGAAGTTTATGTTCTCATTGAGAACATAAGACAAATGTGTAACTATGCTATAAGATACAGCATATAAGAAATGCAAAGAAAATGCAACAAAAATTCAGATTAGAGAGACTACATCTGGAAGGAAAGATGATAAGTTCAGGCTTGGTGGAGGATAGGAGGAAAAGACCAGTTTATCAAAAGCCAATCTGCTTAAAGATCAACTCTCAAAACCCCTCAATTTTCTGATCACTATGGAGCAGTAGGATTCAGACATGACAAAGACAATAAAGAGTAGATAGATTGGGGTTGTCTAGGAAGTCTTTATATAGGGAACAAATGGGAGTGGAATCCAAGAAAAGACTGGAGAGGGGACCCAAACAGGAGGTTACCGCAGATACAACAAATGCCTAACCCTGATCAGTCATATGCATGTGGGAGTAAATATTTCAGTCAAGAAACCAGACTGGCCAGTGCATAGGGGTATGTTGAAAACTAAGATTAGGCAGAAGGGCAGGATCAGAATATGGACAATCTGAGAAGCCAAGCAGGAAAACGAGATTTCCATCCTCCTCCACTGTCCTGCTCTGGCTTTAGATAAACCACTAGACCTCTTTGGATATTGCACCTTTCATTTATTAAAAGAAGTGAGGCAGGTGGAAAGTTGACCCAGTCTCCCATTTTGCAACCTTATGATTTAATATGATTGCCCAAGAGGAAGCCATTATGTGTTCTTGAGCAGGGAACAGTAAGATGAAAGGTTTGGTTTAAAAAAATAAGCCTATCAACAAATGTCTGTTGTAGGAATTACTGTGTTGATAACACTCTCAGCACAATGCCTTTCATCCTGATGTCATATTTTAGATTCTTAGGAAAGCCTTTCATATAAACTGGGCATGATATCTATGTCATTGCTGAAGACGGGCAGTGTGCTTCCCTTTTAGAAAGCATAATGACATAATTGCAAAATGGATTCAGATGAGAGTTTCAAAAGAGGCAATTAAATTGGTGAAATGTGCAACTACACTCATGAACTGTCCAGCAGTCTCACAGATGCAGCTATCCTTCATTTAGGCAACATGATATTGAGCACTGCTATGTTGCAGGCCTAATGCTAGGAGAGGAAGACAGTGGGAAATCAAACAATGTGGGCTCTTCCTTCATGAAGCTTACAATCTAGGAGACACAAATAAACATACATATTCAAACTGCCAACAGTACTGTGGGAAAAAAAAAGTCCCAAGATGTTGGACCTGCTTTAGACTGGTTCTCAGTGTTTCCCCTCAGCACTGGTTTGATTACTCTACACAGAGGTAGAATTCACCCAAAGAGGTTTGCAGAATTTAATGTTGTAAGACATCGATGCCCAATATCTTCTCTGGTATTGAAGAGATAAAAAAAATCTCATAGTTTTGGAGTTGGAGGGGAATACCCAAATTCCACTGTCAAAGAGAGCTTCCTGGCCATTACTGTTTGCCCTCTGTAACCATCAGTGTCATTGAGGGGGCCAGAAAATTGGAGGGTCACCATATATTAGAATACATTCAGCTCTAGTATCAACTAGAGCAGTCACCTTATGTTTATTTCTGGAGGACCAGTGACTAGTGAGTCAAGTGACAAGTGAGGCCTTGGATATCTCAAATGATGCTTACCTGGAGGCAGTCTTGGCCTGAACCCTATACCCAGAGTGTGGGAGGCACCCATCCTGAATAGAACTGGATCCCTGAGGGCTCTGAAGCAATAGGCTGACCTCAGGGATGGTGGGACAGGTGGGGCAACTCTGAACTGTTGTTGAGGTGCAAGGTTTTCCCTAGGCTGTCCAACAGCATTGGGTTGTTAGTCTATTTTTGCAGGTGGGGTCCTGGAAGCAATGAGATAAAACCATATTTTCTTCTGGATATCACCCCTTTACAGCTGATTAAGACAACCTTTTGGCTTTTCTAGTTCCTTTTCTGTCTCAGTTCTTTGCCATGGCCCATATGCATTCCTGGGATTTGTCGGTCTCCTGCAGATCAGCAATGGATTGCCCAACATCATAAATATTTTGTCCCACAACAGTGTTCAGCATGGATATCAGTGTGCTGTACCACGTGCTAAGGACAGACAGGAATATTGTGGCTTCTATTCCTACAGTGAATGTAGCCCAATCAGGGTTTTCAAAGACTGGGTCACAGGTGGCCTATCTCATTTCCAACTCTCTAAGGAACAGCTGGACCTCCTCTATAGTTTTCCAGGGTTCCGCATATGCAGGGAGGAACCCCCTCATTGGGCCCAGGCTTCCTGTGGAATAGAATAATCCAATCTATAAGGGAGTGAGTCCCTTGAGTCCCTGAGTGCCATGCAGGTGCTACCAGAGGGCAGGTGTGTGGTGATGGTGCAGCTGTGGCAAGACCTAGGGGCCTCTGGTCAGACTAAGACTGTTACTGTATATCATGTGACTGGCCATTTGCCTTTGGCATCCCCAGGGAATGATGAAGCAGACACATTGGCCCAGGTGCACTGGCTAGATGGAAAACCTGCCTCTGATGTGGCCCATTGGCTACACCAGCGTTTGTTGCACACGGGGCAAAAACAATGTGGGCTGTAGCCCGTCGGTGGGGCTTGCCATTGACCTTTGAAGAAGTCAGCAAAGCCAGGAAGGAGTGCCATATGTGCTCTAAGAGGGACTTACACCGAGTCCCACAGCAACAGGGGACAATAGTAAGGGAGCCAATACCCCTTGTCAGGTGGCAAATAGACTACATTGGGCCTCTGCCCATATCAGAAGAATATCAGTATGCCATGACTTGTCTGGACATGGCTACTGGACTATTGGTTGCTTTTCCTGCATGTCTTGTAGATCAGCAAACCACCAAGAGGGGCCTGGAGCGTCTCTTTGCAGCCTATGGCCATCCGCAAGTGATTGAGAGTGATCAAGGCACCCACTTTACTGGACATGGGTTACAAGAATGAGTGCAACAATTAGGAATAAAGTGGAAATTTCATGTACCATATAATCCTACCAGGGCAGGCATGATAAAGAGGTACTATGGTCTGCTGAAATCTGGCCTGAAGTTGGACACCAGTAGTTTATGGGATTGGTCAGTTTGCCTATGGACAGTGCTGCGGTGTTTGAATGAGAAGCCATGTAGAGGAGCTTTGAGCCCTGTCGATATGCTCACACACCTTGCTGCCTCTCCTATACAATTGTACGTCCAAACCAAAGAAGAGCTATTGAAGCCAGGATATGGCCAGCAGAACAACAAACATCCTGCTGCCAGCCCCTACTGCATGAAGCCCTGGAGACACTGTTGAATGGATCTGACCCTGGACATTTTGACACATGGACCAGTAATGGCTGGCCCTTCTGGCACCTTGGGGGAAAGGTCTGGAAGCTGGCCTCATATGTATTCCTGGAGTAACATATGAATGGCCCCCAAAAGTCATGGTAGTGTACCCAAAATGTCCAGGAAGTAAGAGCATCTTGCGGAGTAGTTTTGTTTTATCTTTATGGCCAGTGCATGTGCCTCCCATAGCCCTATATATTGACCCATCTGTAACTCCCACAGGGAGGGGTGTGAAAGTCTGGTACATTAGACCAGGACAAGATCCCATTCCTGCCACTGTTTTATCACAGGACCACTCTCTTGCATGCATCCCACCTGATGGACAGGATTTGCCTATGCTGGTGTCATTAAAACATGAATCTTATCACCCTTAAGGTTATTTTCTCCTACAGTCCTTGTGGCCTGAATGCGCTCCCTGGCTGCAGCTGCCGCATGATGATTGCTCTGGACCCTCAGCTACTGCCTGCCTGTGGAATAGATGAGCTTTGGACTTAATCTGCAGAAGACTTTGAACCTAGCTGAATCCTCCGGCTTGAGGATTGTCATGATTTTATTGCTGTTGCTATTGTTACATCATTATCTGGTCACAATGCTCCAGTTTTCTCACCCAGGGACCATTGCAGAAGAAGGGGAATGAGTAGATTGTAAGGCAAGATTTCTGGAGGGGTGGCCTGTGGGTAAAATTGTAACATTTCCAGAGTATCTCACCTGGCTTTGGTGCATTTGCATATCCTCAGGGGTAGAGAAAAGTTCATCTTCATGTCAGTGGGTAATTACCTGGGCAACCAAGGGCATGTCTGAACCTGAGAGTTTAAAGGGGGGGGCTGACTTGCTGACTTGCTTGCTTCCTCAGGAGCAGAGGAGAGACAGCCCTGGACTGCAGTTTGTAAGCAAAAAATGGGTTTTAAACTTTATTTCTCCCTGTGACTGATTTTGGTTTTTAGAGGTATTTTGCCCCTAGATTTCCTTTCCCTGGACTTACAGTGCTCATTTTCTCTGCCTCCTGCCTGGTCAGAGAAATGTCATTGCTCCCCACCCCTCAATCCCATAGCTGCACTAATACAATGCCTGGATACTTTCCTTGGCCTTTTGTTGGATCTTGACAGCTAGATCGATAAGCCCAGCAGGAGTATATTCTCTCATGATAAATATTTGCTGAATTGGGGGCTGCCCTGATGTCTGGGCTTGTTGCTCTGTTTTTGCTTTGTTTTTGCGATCAGAAGGCATGGGGCACTCTTTCTGTTTCATTGTCAACCACCATAACATTGTCCCCTTCATTTTCCTCACTTGCCCAGGGATTCCACTTCTTAGTGTCCCAATCAGCCTTTGTCACAAGCCCACAGACCTTAATCAACAGCAGTTTGTGCCCTTGAAAACCACACACTAAGATCTCTGACTTACTATTCTGCTCTTCCATGACTGCCAGCCCCAAAGCTAGCAGACTAGTGGACACCTGCATGTCCTCTAATCTCAGCTCTTCCAACACTAACTGGAGCTTAAGCCTCTAGCTGGGCATTGTGGCCAGCTGAAGTGCCTATACTAGAGGCCAGGTCACATTGGCAGTCACTGGTTTCCTTCTCTACCACAGTGCAAGCCATGTAGTCCTTCAAACAAGCACATTGGACTAGCTGGCACATTTGAGACTCCCTGTACTCATGTGGCAGTTTGCACCATTTGACATTAAGAGCACACTTCCCCACAGAGGTCAACGGCCAACCCAGATTTCTCCCACAGATGCCCCTTCCCCAAAGTCCATTTCTTGGTGTAACTCAAGGGGGAAAATCCCGGGGCAAAATACCTTTGAAACTGAAATCAATCAAAGGGAGAAATAAAGTGGGAGAAACACATTTATTTCTTACAAGCAGTCATTCACTCTGCTCTCCTTTGTCTCTCAAGACCTGGCTGCGGAAGAAGGGACCCCACCCAACCTCTGTGGACCAGATATGCCCTCACTCGCCCTTGTAATTACCTATTGATATGGAATGGACTATTTCTCTTCACCCCTTGGGAACACCTATTGATATGGAGATGCACTAAGGCCAGGCAAGACAGTCTGGAAATATTTCAATTTTACCCACAGCCCTCCCCTCCAGAAATCTCACCTCACAATCTTCTTGTTCCCTATCTTCTGCAGTGGCCCCTGTGTGAGAAAATTGGAGCATTGTAACCAGACTAATAACATACAATACAACAGCAATAAGATCATGATAATCCTCAAGCCAGAGCATTCAGCGAGGTTCAAAGTCATAGGCATATTAAGTCTATATCTCACCCATTCCACAGGCAGTCAGTTGCTGAACAGGTAGGGCATTCAGAGCAATCAACAAGTGGCAGCTGCAGCCAGGGGGCGGGTCCAAGCCTCAGGGACTGTAGAAGAAAAGAACTTGAAGGGTGATAAGATACATGTTTTAATGACACCAGCATAGGCAAATCTTGTCCATCAGGTGGTATGCATGCAAGAGAGTGGTCCTGTGATAGGACAGTGGCAGGAACTAGATCTCACACTTGTCTAGTATACCAGACTTTCATTGCTCACCCTGTGGGAGTTACAGATGGGTCAATATATAGGGCTACCGGAGGTACACGCACTGGCCATGAAGATAAAACAAAACTTCCCTGCAAGATGCTCTTACCTCCTGGACATTTTGGGCACACTACCTGATCTTTGGGGGCCACGCTGGTGTTACTCCAGGAATACACATGAGGCCAGCTTCCAGGCCTTTTCCCCAAGGTGCCAGAAGGGCCAGCCATTGCTGGTCCATGTGTCAAAATGTCTAGGGCCATATCCACTTGACAGTATCTCCAGGGTTTAACAAAGTTGGGAGCAGTAGGATGTTGCTCTCTTGGCCATACCCTGGCTTCAATAACTCCTCTCTGGCTTACACATACAGTTGTATAGGAGAGGCAGCAATGTGTGTTAACATATCCACAGAGCTCAAGGTTCTCTTTCGGAGTTTGTCATTCAAATGTCATAACACCGACCATAAGCGAATTGACCAGCCCTGCAGATTATTGGTGTCCAACTTCAGGCCAGATTTCAACAAACCGTTGCACCTCCCTATCATGCCTGCCCTTGTAGTTATATGGTACATGAAACTTCCACTTTATTCCTAATTGCTGCACTAATTCTTGTTAAGCATGTCCAGTAAAGTGGGTTCCTTGATGGCTCTTAATCACCTGTGGCTGGCCATAGGCTGCAAAGAGATGCTCAAGGCCCCTTTTGGTGGTTTGCTGAACAGCATTTTGTGCAACAAACAGGCCAGTAGCTGTGTCCACACAAGTCATATCCTTCTAATATGGGCAGAGGCCCAACATAATCTATCTGCCACTTGACAAGGGGTATAAGTCCCTCTTAGAACACACAAGGCACTCCTTCTGGGCTCTACTGACTTCTTCAAAGGTCAATGGCAAGCCCCATCGATGGGCCACAGCCTACATTGTCTTTTACCTGCATGCAATAAATGCTGGTGTAACCATTGGGCTACATCAGAGGCAGGCTTTCCATCTAGCCAGCATACCTGGGCCAATGTGTCTGCTTCATCCTTCCCTGGGGATGCCAATGGCAAATGCCCAGTCACATGATATATGGTAACAGTCTTAGTCTGACCAGAGGCCCATAGGTCTTGCCACAATTCTTGCCCTTGAAGGGCCGGTGACCAACCATTCAGTTGACATGGTACCATGTCAGTAGCCACAGGGTCAATGCCCCATAGATGGCCCAGCTGTCAGTGCAGACAACTACTAGGGAGAGCTCCTGGGTCATCACAAGCCATACTGTCCACAGCTCAGCCCATGACTGGTCTTCCCCTCTCTGTCCTCCATCCACATGTGTCAGTCTTAGGATGGAAAGCCACAGCCCTCCACTTCAGGGACTGCCCAGGACTGGAGCTGTTTGTGTATCAAACATCTTCAGGTATAGGGGCTTTTCCTTCCTGATAAGGACTCTTGGCTACCAGTGCCTTAAAAAGCAAGTTCTTCCTGATTTCCACTGGTATATGTCACTGGATGCAATAAGTACTGGAGTTCTCCACTTAAGGGGCTAGTAGAGAGGGCGCTACACTGCTGTAAATATGCACCTTGTTTGGCCAGTGTAGGCATCTATGCCGTGCCACTCTGTGGCCTTTGGCTCCAGTCTTGCACTCACCTCATGATGGGATAGTTATTACCTTGGTTGAAGCTGTTCTTGTTATGGGCTCTGCAGTCAGTTGCTTTTCTATCAAGGTGTACCAAACCTCTGCTCCTTTCCAGAGTTGTGACCACAATCCAGTAGGTTGGTGGGTCCACTGAAGCTGCTGTCAAAGGCCCCATGCATAACCATCTTCAGTTATAAGAACATCTAGCTCACAGGTCCTTGATGAGGCCATTACATTCAAGGCCTGTATGGCCTTGAATGCTCTCTTAGCAGCAGTAAAATTAGCTGCACATGTTTCATCCCATCCCATCTTATGCCCTTTCATACCATCCAGTATAAGGGCTTCAGAATTTGTGTCAAGTGTGGGATAAAAATCATCTAGTAGCTCAAAAGACCCAAAAACTCTTGTAATACTGCCACAATAGTAGGGGTTGGGAAAGCCTGGACCTTGTCTATGACTGCTTCTGGGATAACTTTAGTTTTACCCAGCCAGACAACCCCAGGAATTTGACAAACAAACCAGGTCTCTGAACCTTGATGCTGTTCACAGCCCATCCTTTCTCCTGTAGATATTGCAGCAGTCTAGGAACTGCCCCTTCTAAATATGAAAGAGAATCGGATGTGAGCATATTATCAACATAGTGACACAGCCGCACAGTTTGTGGTTTCTTCCATGTAGCCAAGTCCTGGGCTACAAGTCTGTGATGAATGGTGGGACTGTGGATGTATCCCTGTGGAAGGAGAGTGAATGTCCACTGCCGGCCTTCCCATATGAAGGCAAATGGTTCCTGACTTTCCTGTGCTATGTCAATAGAGAAGAAAGCATTAGCAAGGTTTACAACATGATACATCCCTAGTTCATGACAGAGGATGTCCATAAGGGGTGCTATAGAGGGGACAGCAGCATGCAGAGAGGGAGTGACTTCATTCAATTCCCTGTAGTCAACGGTCACACACCAGTAGCCATCTGGCTTTTTCAATGGCCACACTGGGGAATTAAAAGGACTATGAATGGGCTTTATGATGCCCACCTTCTCCAGCTCCTGTAGAGTTTCTTCAATTTCCTTGTGCCCCACAGGCAATTTATACTGCTTAGTATTTGTTACTCATCAAGGTACAGGCAGAGCTACCAGTGGAAGCTTAGCATGTCCCCTCAGAACTGCCTTTACCACACGTACCCTCAGTCTGAACTCACCTGCAGTGGTCTGTAACCACAGGCCCTGCAGGATATCTACCCCCCAAATATATTCAGGAATGGGAGCAATGTATATGGTATACTCCTTTGCGGGTAAACATCCTATCCGCAGTGGGATTTGGGCTTTCTTCACTCTGTCTTACCCCCGTAGCCATCTATCAGAGCAGGGGTCCAAGGAAAATGCCCAGGGTTGCCATAAATCAGAGAATATTCAGCTCCTGTGTCCACCAGTGCCAGCATACATTGTACATCCACAGGGGACCAATGAATTGCTCATTCTCCATGAGGCCTCTGGTCCTCACCACATCCCCCAAGTTGAGGACCTTGACCCCCACCCCATCAGTCAAACTGCAATGCTGAATCATTGTCCTGTGGGGGTGAGTGCCTAGGTGGAGCCTAAGTACTGTCCCCCAGAAAGTCTTACATAGACACAGGCCTGACATTCGGGCTTTGCCTCTGGATTCCATATCTTGGACCTCAGCGGCTGGAACTGCTGCTCTGGATTTAATTGGTGCCACAGTTCTAACAAGATCCTACTGGGCTGCCCATCAAGTTTTTCTTTCACTACCCCCACCTTTGTTAATCAACCCACATCTGGGTCCTCAAGACCCAGATCCTGGGGTCCTGAGGCCCTTAGCACCTCTCCTTTCAGTCATAGCCCATACTTCCTTCCATGCTCTTATTGTTTCAGCCTCCCCCAGATTTGCTAAAGTACAAGTACCCTCACTTATGGTTTGCCCTATGTAGAGGTAAGAATAGTCAGTAGGGACTGAAAGAGAGATGGGGGAGCTGTACAAAGCACAAGATTTCTCATTTCTATTTTGAACAACTCATCAGGGCCCTGGGGCCCATATTATAGATATTTTTCATGCCTAACTTCCTTAATATCTGCTGGATCTCCACATACATTTTCCAGCTAGTGGGTAAGCATGGTAAATCACCCTTATTCAGGCAAAATGCCCTGATGGCTGCTGTCAGCCAATCCGTAATTGCCTGATTCCCTGAGCTGTGATGAGAACTTTGCAACCACTGCTGGAGGGAAGGGTGAGTCATCCAGGAAGCTAGTCTACCATTTCAGAACCTAACATAAAAATGGTTTCCATCCCTATATCCCAGAGACACAAAAACCATGTAGGCAGAGGTTCCAACAGCTTCTGCCAATACCAGACACTCATGTCTACCAGCTCATCCTTGGTATAGAGGTGGAGCATGGACTGCTCCACAACCTAGGGCGGGGGTGGCTCTTCCCCCTGAGGTGCCCATGGTTATTGCATTTTGATTTTCTTAATTACAACCAGCGGGCCTTTAATATAGGAGAGTCTAGTGCCTCGGGCGGTGGCCTCAGCAACAGATCAGCCCTCAGCTCCACTCCCTCATCCTCTCCCAACATCTCCTCTACCATCTCCAGGACTGAAGGCACCATTCTTTCCTCCGCCTCCCCCGTGGGTCCTGCAACGTGGCTTCTCCTGCTGCCTCCTCCCTTACTGCTAATATCTTCCAGGAGCGCAACCTGTCTTCTCAATAACTGTCTCCCTTTTTTAAGAGCATCCCATAGGTTATCACTCAGCCCCTCCAAGCAATGCTGAAGTGTGTCTCTCTCCTGCCAAAGTCTCTCTCTCTCTCTACTCAATAACCCTCTCTCTCTCCTCAGTAACACTTTCCACTATCTCAAGGAAAAGATATCCCACAATCCCAGCTGCTACTCAGCCACTCAAGGCCTCTAAACCATCTTCTACTTCATGGAGGGCTAATTCCACAGCTTCCAGTGTCTCCACCTTTCCCCAATTCTGGGAAAGGCCCTACTCCTCTAGAAGGTCCTTTACCCTCCACCAATTCCCCACTAGGGGGTCCCCAATTAGAAGCCCCACAGATAGGGAGCTCCTGGGTGAAGCTGCACCCTCTACCACTGTAGCCACTGGGGCCTCCCCACCATCCATGGGGAGGGTGGGGACAGGTTCCGGACATCGCCCCACCATCTCTAGGAGCAGCCAGTCCAAGGGTCGCACCCATGTAGACAGATTTTTGGTTCAGCAGTCCTGCTGGCTCCCACCAGATGTAACTCTGGGAGGGGGAAATCCCAGGGCAAAATACCTTTGAATCCAAAATTAATCAAAGGGAGACATAAAGTGGGAGAAAGCCATTTATATCTTACTAGCATTCATCCACTTCTGCTCTCCTTTGTATCTCATGACCTGGCTGCAGAAGAAGGGACCCCATGCAATCTCTCCAGAGCAGATATGCCCTCACTCGCCCTTGTAATTACCTATTACATGGAGATGGACCAGTTCTCTCCACCCCTTGGGAATATCTACTGATACAAAGATGCACTAAGTGAGAGATCCTGGAAATATTTCAATTTTACCCACACTTGGGTCTCCTGCCTGGCTCACCAGTTGCTGGTTTGCAAACTGAGTCTTGCACACAGAAGGCAAGGAGAGACCACAGAAAGAGGCTGACTGATCCAGATTGGTAGGTGGCAAGTTTAATATGCAAGGGAATTTACATATGAGGTTTATGTTGAGTGGCTGTGAGATGAGTAGATCTCTGCACCTGCCTACCAGACTCAAGCTTATAAAGAGGCCTTGACTGGGTTCAGTCAGCTATGCCATCCAGAAGATTGCAATAACACACAGCTCTCTCAAGGCTGTGACTTTGGGGAAGCTTCCAGCACAGGGAAGCCAAGCTGAAAACATATTTCAAGGACAGGGAAGCAGGTGAGAAGCCTCTGATTTCCCGGTTCCAGCTCATGGGTCAACCAGCAGTCATGTCCTCTCTGTGACCTCCTCTAACACCACCCCTATCTCTTTCTAGATCTGATGACCCTCACATGACTCTTCCCTTACTTCTTCCCTCCAACATTAGTGGAAAAGGTACCTGAACTTTGGAATATTGTTTTTAACCATTTCTTTTCTTAAAAATTATTTTGAAAATGATTAAAAAGTAAAAAATGCCCAAAGCAAAAACTACCCAAAATATTTGTAGATCAGCTGTTGAAATATGTTGTAAGTCTTCCTTTCCCACAACCCTTTCCATGATATTCAGTCCTATTGTCCAGCCCTCTCACTCCCATTAACATACTAAGAATTTCCTTCTTAATTTTTTCCTATTTATTCAGACCTGATTTTTTTTTTAACAAATGACTTTTCACATCACATACATAATGGCAAAATTCCCAGTATGAGCACTCCTAAAATGTATGTATAATATTAGTTATTTTCAGAAAGGTAGAAAAGCCACCACAATTCAAAAACAAAAAAGTTGTATTACCAGCTCAGTGTTTTCCACACAAGGGCTTTAGAATAAAAAACTCTCAACAGATTCTGAACAAATAAAAGACCTACTTAGACTGACAGCAAGATTACTAGAAAACAGCAAGTGAGACCAGCAATCAGACATCTGGGACAGATCAAGTGTCTTCTTCTGGGATAAAGTGTCCTTGATATATATGTGTAATATTTATACCCCAAATTATATTCAGGATACAGAGTTTGCATTTTAAAATACAACAAGTGCTATATTGGTAATTTGTTGGAAGAGAAAGAGAAATTACAAATATATTATAAATGGCTGAGATTATAGTCTTTGCTTCTTCATAAAAAAGTTAACATACCTTTAAGAGTTAAGTGCAATGAAGGTATGAGATAAAAGCACTGGAAATAGGTCCTATGGCCAATATACTTAGTAAGAATGCTTTAATTCAAAGATGCAAGAAATAGGAAAAAGTGAATAAGCAATATCAGCATGTGAAAGAACAATGTGCAAATAGTAATGGGCATGGTTGTCTATTATCACAGAGAAAAAGGGAGACAGAAGAGGCTTAAATGTCATTAGAAAAAAATTAAGTTAAAACTGAAAGAGATTATTGTCAGATTAATTTTAATGCAAATGAGCATATAAATACACAATATTTCACATTACTCTCCTGGAAGGAAAATGGCCAGGCGGTAAAACCACCATACCATCCATTCGTATATGCCACGCTTAATTTTTGTTTTGTTTTTAGATATAAAGTTCTCCTTAATTCAGTTTCCTGTTTTACAGTGAGATTTAACAGTGTTAATATATCTCACCAAGGCTGAGACCTGGGACTCGGTTCAGGGTCTTACCCAGGGCCTGGCAGTGTGCGTGGGGTGCAAGTCTCAGCAAACAGTTAACAGGTGGTGACGGTGGTGACCTCTGCCAGCTGCTGAAGGAGAAGGCGGCTTATATCCATCAGGCTCCACTTTGAGCATGCACTTGATGGCTCTCCTTGCTGTGGCCAGGCCAGGGGCTGGAGACCTCGAGCCCTCACATGGTGACCGGCTTCAGAGGCCTCACAGGAGGCCCACACACATGGCAGAAATACTAGCACTAAAGGCTGAAAGCTCCCTCAAGGTGTCCAGAGCCTCCTCTGAGAGGGCAAGTCTTTTGGATGTTGGCCATCCAAACTGATGTGAAGTGATATTTCATTGTGGTTTTAATTTGCATTTCCCTCATAATCAGTGATGTGGAGCATCTTTTCATGTGCCTGTTGACCATCTGACTTTCTTCTTTGGAGAATTGTCTATTCATATCCTCTGCCCATTTTTTAATTGGCTTATTTGCTTTTTGGGTGTTGAAGCATGTGAGTTCTTTATATATTTTAGATGTTAACCCTTTGTCAGATATGTCATTTACAAAAATATTCTCCCATACTGTAGGATGCCTTTTTGTTCTACTGATGGTGTCCTTGGACATACAGAGGCTTTTTAGCTTGATGTAGTCCCATTTGTTCATTTTTGCTTTTGTTTCCTTTGCCCAAGGAGATGCATTCAGGAAAAAGTTGCTCATGTTTATATTCAAGAGATTTTTGCCTATGTTTTCTTCTAAGAGTTTTATGGTTTCATGACTTACATTCAGGTTTTTGATCCATTTTGAGTTTACTTTTGTGTATGGTGTTAGACAATAATACAGTTTTATTCTCTTGCATGTAGCTGTTCAGTTTTGCCAACACCAGTTGTTGAAGAGGCTGTCATTTCCCCATTGTCTATCCATGGCTCCTTTATCAGATATTAATTGACCATATATGCTTGGGTTTATATCTGGGCTCCCTAGTCTATTCCATTGATCTATGTGTCTGTTCTTGTGCCAGTACCAAATTGTCTTGATTACTGTGGCTCTGTAGTAGAGCTTGGAGTCAGGGAACATAATCCCCCCAGGTTTATTCTTCCTTCTCAGGATTGCTTTGGTTATTCGGGGTCTTTTGTGATTCCATATGAATTTTAGAACTATTTTCTCTAGTTCATTGAAGAATGCTGTTGGTATTTTGATAGAAATTTTATTGAATCTGTAGATTGCTTTAGGCAGGATGGCCATTTTGACAATATTAATTCTTCCTATCCATTAGCACAGTATGTGTTTCCATTTATTGGTGTCTTCTTTACTTTCCCTTATGAGTGTCTTGTAGTTTTCAGGGTATAGGTCTTTCACTTCCTTCGTCAGGTTTATTCCTAGGTATTTTATTCATTTTGATGCAATTGTGAATGGAATTATTTTCCTGATTTCTCTTTCTGCTAGTTCATCATTAGTGTATAGGAATGCAACAGATTTCTGTGTATTAATATTGTATCCTGCAACTTTGCTGAATTAAGATACTAGAGCTAGTAGCTTTGGAGTGGATTCTTTAGGGGTATTTATATACAATATCATGTTATCTGCAAACAGTGATAGTTTAACTTTTTCTTTACCAATATGGATGCCTTTTATTTCTTTGTGTTTTCTGATTGCCAAGGCTAGGACCTCCAGAGCTATGTTGAATAAAAGTGGGGAGAATGGAAATTCTTGTCTTGTTCCTGATCTTAAAGGAAAAGCTTTCAACTTCTCTCTGTTAAGTATGTTGGCTGTGGGTTTGTCATATATGGCCTTTATTATGTTGAGGTACTTTCCCTCTATACCCATTTTGTTGAGAGTTGTAATCATGAATGGATGTTGAATTTCATCAAATGCTTTTTAGGCATCTCTGGATATGATCATGTGGTTTTTGACCTTCTTTTTGTCGATGTGGTGGATGATGTTGATAGATTTTCAAATATTATACCATCCTTGCATCCCTAGAATAAATCCTACTTCATCATGATGGATGATCTTTTCTATGCATTTTTGAATTTTGTTTGCTAATATTTTGTTGAATATTTTTGCATCAATGTTCATCAAGGATATTGGTCAGTAATTTTCTTTTTTTGTAGTGTCTTTGCCTGGTTTTGGCATTAGAGTGATGCTGGCCTTAGAATAAATTTGGAAGTATTCCCACCTCTTCTACGTTTTGGAAAACTTTAAGGAGGATCGGTATTAGGTATTCACTAAATGTCTGATAAAATTCAGTGGTGATGCCATCTGGTCCAGGAGTTTTGTTCTTAGGTAGTTTTTTGATTACCAATTCAATTTCATTGCTGGCAATTGTTCTGTGTAGATTCTCTGTTTCTTCCTGGGTCAGCCTTGGAAGGTTTTATTTTTCAAGAAAGTTGTCCATTTCTGCTAGGTTATCCAGTTTGTTTGCATGTAATGTTCATATTACCATCTAATACTTCTTTGTATTTCTGTGGTGTCTGTAGTGATTTTTCCTTTCTCATTTCTGATATTTTTTATGTGGGTAGACTCTCATTTTTTCTTGATAAGTCTGGCTAGTGGTTCATCAATTTTGTTTATTTTCTCAAAGAACCAGCTCCTGCTTTCACTGATCCTTTCTATTGTTTCATTATTCTTGATTTGATTTATTTCTGCTCTAATATTTTTTGTGTTCCTCCTTCTACTGACTTTGGGCCTCATTTGTTGTTATTTTTCTAGTTTCATTAATTGTGAGTTTAGACTGTTCATATGGGATTGTTTTTCTTTCCTGAGGTAGGCCTGTATTGCAGTATACTTCCCCTAGCACAGCCTTTGCTGTGTCCCACAGATTTTGTGGTGTTGACTTATTATTGTCATTTGTCTCCATATATTGCTTGATCTCTGTTTTTATTTGGTCATTGATCCACTGATTATTTAAAAGCATGTTGTGAAGCCTCTATGTGTTTGTGGGATTTTTCATTTTCTTTGAGTAATTTATTTCTAGTTTCATACCTTTGTGGTCTAAGAAGCTGGTTTGTACTATTTCAATCTTTTTAAATTTACTGAGACTCTTTTTGTGGCCTAATATATGATCTATTCTTGAAAATGTTCCATGTGCACTTGAGAAGAATGCATATCCTGCTGCTTTTGGTTGGAGTGTTCTATTAATGTCTGTTAGGTCCAACTGTTCTAATGTGTTGTTTCAGTGCCTTTGTTTCCTTGTTTATTTTCTGTCTGGTTGATCTGTCCTTTGGAGTGAGTGGTGTGTTGAAGTTTCCTAAAATGAATGCATTGCATTCTATTTCCCTCTTTAATTGTGTTAATATTTTTTTCACATATGTAAATGCTCCTGTGTTTGGCGCATAGATATTTATAATAGTTATAACCTTTTGTTGGACTACCCCCTTTATCATTTTGTATTGTCCTTCTTTGTCTTGCTACTTTCTTTGTTTTGAATTCTGTTTTGTCTGATACAAGTACTACAACTCCTGCTTTATTCTCCCTATTATTTGCATGAAATATCTTTTTCCACCCCTTCATGCTTAGTTTTTGCATGGTTTGGGTTTGAAATGAGTCTCTTTAAGGCAGCATATAGAAGGGTCTTGTTTTTTATCCATTCAGTGACTCAATGTCTTTTAATTGGTGTATTCAGACCATTTACATTTAGGGTTATTTTTATTGATAGATATATGCTTATTGCCATTGCAGGCTTTAGATTCATGGTTATCAAAGGTTCAAAGGTAATGCCCTTATTATCTAAGTCTAATTTAATTCACATAGGCTATTACAAACACAATCTAAAAGGTTTTTTTTCTTCCTTTTTCTTCCTCCTCCACCCTTTATATATTGTCTATCATTTGACTGACTTTGGGGGTAGTTGATTTGATTTTGCATCTGCTTAGTAATTAATTGCTCTACTTTCTTTACTGTGGTTTTATTTTCTCTGGTGACAGCTATTTAGCCTTAGGGACACTTTCATCTATAGCAGTCCCTCCAAAATGCATTGTAGAGATGATTTGTGGGAAGTAAATTTTCTCAATTTTTGCTTACCTGGAAATTGTTTAATCCCTCCTGCAAATTTAAATGATAATCTTTCTGGGTAGAGTATTCTTGGTTCAAGGCTCTTCTGCTTCATTGCATTAAATATATCATGCCACTCCCTTCTGGCCTGTAAGGTTTCTGTTTAGAAGTCTGATGATAACCTGATGGGTTTTCCTTTGTTTGTGATCTTTTTTCTCTCTCTGACTGCTTAAAAGTCTGTCCTCCTCTCTAATTTCTATTCCACTGGCTGCCTCGTCTACTCATCTGCTTTTAAATCCCTCTATTGTATGTTTCATTTCAGATATTGAATTTCTTAATGACTGAATCTCCATCCTGAATTCATCCCTGAGTTCTCGAATATTTTTCTTTACCTCCTTGAGCATGTTTATGATTTTTATTTTGAAATCTCTTTCAGGAATATTGATGAATTCAGTTTCACTTGGCCCTTTTTCTGGAGTTTGTTCAATTTTGGTTTGAACCAGGTTCTTTTTATGTTTCATATTTGTATGTGGCACTCTCTAGTGCCCAGATATTCTACTTTCTAGCACTTCTCAGTCCCTGGAGTGATGTCAGGGGTTGCAGGGGAGCAGCTCTTGTGCCTGGGGTAGGAAAAAGCTGTTTCCTGCTTCCCAGTTGCTGTGCCTGTCTCCAGTGCCAGAACAAGTGGGCCAAAGACACAGGTGTTAGCTTCTATGCTTTGCGTTTGTAGCTGCCATAGGCAGGGCCTCACTCTGGCTGGTCTGAGGCCAATGCAGGGGCTTCTGGTTTGTGAGCCAGTCCTGGCCAGCCAGGAGAAAGGCACAGCAGGGTTTGTACTATGGTGGGGCACCTCAGACATGTGTAGCCAGGCAGGGAGATGGAGCACCTGAAGCTTCTGAAAGTTCCCAACCTGCTGTGCAGAGTGCACCCAGACAATTTTGTCCACCTTTCCTTTCTCCTGAGCAGCAAGCTCTCTGCTATCCTTGCCCCTTTAGCAGCCTTCTCACTGTTAAGAAGTCTCTTAAATTTCCTGCCTTTCTTTTGTCCCAGAGCAGCCAGATGCAGATCCGTGTTTTCCACAAATGGCTAGAATCTCAGTCTCTCCAAGAATTGCACCTGTCTTAGCTTTCCAACCCCACAAATCTCAACAGCACCATGCAATGTAGGTTCATGCTCCCAGAGCAGATCTCCAGCGCTGGGTGTTCAGCCATCTTAGGCTTCCACCCCCTCCCTTTTCCATTTCTCTTCCTTCCACTGGTGAGCTTGGGTGGGGGAAGGGCTTGGGTCCCACCAGATCAAGGCTTTGGTACATTACTCTGTTTTGTGAGGTCTGCCCTTTTCTTCAGGTGTATGCAGTCTGGTGCAGTCTTCTTTCCTGTTGCTCTTTTAGGATTAGTTGTATTAACTATATTTTTGTATTATATGTGGTTTTGGGAGGAGGCATCTGTCTCACCACCATCTTTAACCCTCATCTCTCATTTCTTATTACACCATGGCAGTTAAAGCCCTCATCAGTTCTCAAACTGTGCAGTAGCTGCCTAAATGATATTTGTCCCTCTTAATTTTTTCCTGTCACTACTGCCAGAACAATCTACCTAAAACAAAATAGCTATAGGACTATTCAGGTTATCTATTTCATCTTGGCTAACTTTTGGAAATTTATGATTCGGGGAAAGTTAGTTCATTTCTTCAAAGTTGTTGAATTTATGAGTATAAATTTGTTTATAGTATTTTCTTGTTATCCATATAATGGCTGCAAGACATATTATGATATTTTCTATTTCATTATTGATATTGGTGATACATGTCTTCTCTCTTTTTATCTTTGTCAATCTTGCCAGAAGTTTGTAAGTTTTATTTATGTTTTTCAAAGACATAAAAAGAAAACGGTTTTCTTTGTTTCATTTATTTTCTCTGTTGTCTTGATGTTTTCAATTACAATTTCTGTTATCTTTATTATTTTCCTCCTTCTGCTTGCTTTAGGTTTATTTTGCTGTTCTTTCGATAGGTTGTTGAAGCGGGAGCTTAGATGATGGATTTGAGGTCATTCTTTTTTTCTAATATATGCCTTCAGTGCTATAAGTTTTCCTCCCATCACCATTTTAGCTGTATCCCACAATTTTGATATGTTTTCATTTTTATTCATTTACTTTGAGACTACTCTTTGACCTAATTATTTAGAAGCATGGTAAAGGTTTGAAGATCTTGTTGTCTTTCTTTTGTTGATTTATGTCTTGATTTTGCTATGAACAGACAATACATTCTTTGTGATTTAAATTCTTTAAAATTTGTTAAGTTTTGTTTTATGACCCAGGATAATGGTCTACTTTGGTGAATGTCTTATGAGTGCTTGAAAAGAGTGTGAATCCTGCTGTTTTTATCTGATAGAATGTTGAAGTGTTTCTCCTTTCAGATTTATCAGTTTTTGCTTCATGTGTTTTGAAGCTGTATTGTTGGTACATAAACATAGTATTTCTATATTTTCTCGGTGGGGTTATCCTTTTATCATTATGTAATGTCCGTCTTTATCCCTAGTAATTTTATTTGCCCTGAAGCCTATGTTATCTGATATTAATATAAGGACTCCAGCTTTTTTAAAGTTAATATTTACATAATGTATCTTTTTCTGTATTTTCACTTTTAACCTATCTATACCATGGAGGTTTGAAGGTGAGTTTCTTGTAGACAGTATATAGTTGTTGTTTTTTTGTCCACTCTGCAAATTTCTGTCTTTAATTAACATATATAGACCATTTACATATAAAGTAATTATTGATATGTTAGAGCTTACATCTGCCATTTTATTCTTTCTCTTTGTTTCATCTCTCTCGTTCCTATTTTTTTCCCTCTTGCCTTCTTGTGGATTAATTTAACTTTTTTTAGAGTTCTATTTTAACTTATAATGTATTTGATAATATCACTCTGAATGGTTTTCTTAGTGATAGTTCTAAATATTATATATATGCAACTTATCACAACCTACTGGTGTTTTTACTATTAAGTAAAGTGTAGAAACTTCTGCTGGAGTCCGTTTGTCTTCCCCACTTTAAATGACCATCAGCTTGTGAAGGGACAAACCAGTTTTGAAATATCCATACAGTGGCATACTCCTCAGCAATAAAATGCCATTAACTGATGATACTTATAAAAACATGGACAAATTTCAAAACCATTATGTTAAGTGAAAGCAGCCAGATTCAAATGTTATATATTCTATGATTTTGTTTATATAACGTTTTGGGATTGGCAAGACTGCAATATCCCAAATCATATCAATATTTGCCACAGCCTGGGATGCAAGGGGAGGGTCTGAAAAAAAGAGATATGAAGGAACTTTTGGGGGTGATGAAATATCTACATATTAACTATTGAGTTAGATGACTGCATGCATTTGTCAAAATTCAGATGGTAGGGTGAAAAGTGAAAATTCATATAGTGAACTTTATTGTGTGCAAATTATATATTTTTTATTTGAAAAAATGCAGTCTGGCTACAGGACACATTTATCTACACCACAGATGAGTTTAATTTCATGTGAAAATATGTTTTAATATATCAGACTTTTTGATTGGACTTATTTTTTTAGGAGGTAAATTAAAATTGTCCCATTAACTATATGATTATAAGAGGAAAAAAAATAATTAGGGGCCAATCGAGATTTTGGTGAAATGTTAAAAAGTAGATGAATGAAATTAAGAAACCCTTCATAGATATTGCTATGTATAACTTAAACTGCACTCCTAAAAGCTTGATTGTGTTAAAAGAGGAGGCCTATCCTACTCAACAAATAAGGATGGATATGTAGGTTGATGTAAGTATATTTGAAAGAGATGAAAGGTTCTTCATAACAAAAGGAGAAGATTTTTAAAATGTTGGCAAGAGGGTAGTAACCTAGGAGAGAGAGAGAAGAGAATGCGTAGCAGTATGAGACAGACTTGGGACCCTTAATAGCCAGAGGAGCCCAGAAGGCGAGGGCATGAGAAAGAGTCACTGAAAGGGGATTTTTTAATTGTTGCCTGTTTGGGTGCTATGTACTCTTCTCTCTGTCAGCCTTACAGCATATGTAGTAGAGACTCCATTACTCAGTAAATCATTTTTGTGTAAGTAGTGTGTTTTTCAGGAAACTGAAGAGGAAGTCTATATGAATTCAAATTAAAAACAATGTAGGGAGAAACTGGAGTTGAGGACAAAGGATATTTGATGTAGATCCCTGGGAATTAGCAAAATTATCAGGGAGAACGTAAGACTTTCAAAGGCTGTGGAATTGATGGACTCCAAGCTAAGATTTCTAGTGGGTAAAGGGAAACCAAGCTAATATTGGGGTTATAAGTAGAATAAAAAAGAAAATTGCATAATGTCTCTGTATGTGATAGTTAAAGGGATCCTAGGAAAATGGGAAGGCCCAGAGAAATATAGAAGAATTTAAAAGGCACAGGAGGGATAAGGAGGAATTGGCCGGGCAGGATGGTGGGTGAAGTACAGTAAGCTAACATTTTCCTTTTCTTCTCCTCCTGCACTCCCTGAAGTGCTTTCTTCTGTAACTATGATGTGGGCTTGGGACTTCTAGTTTCCATTTCCGCATGCAAAGAGCTTGGAAGTACTCTATCCTTATAACAAGTCAAAAACTGAACAGACTGAAAAATCAGTATTTCCTCTAAAATCTTCAAGAGAGATAAAGACACAGGGCAAGCTGCAGCCCCCATGATTAGAGACACAGGCAGCTGAGTATGGGGTGTCATGGCTTAGCCCCCAGGATCAGAAAGACAGGTGAATATGTGGAGCAAAAAACAAACAGGAGCAAGTCTGGGGTAGGAAAATGTGAACTGTGATTGAGGAATTGCTAGAGGCTCCGTGTGGACAACTCAGAGTTAAAACTCCAGGGAGACCCTCTCATAGGGGCACCACCACAGTTTTGTGCAATTTATGTCTACGAGCTTGATCATATTCTCACAGTAAATATCAGTGAAAAATCCCCTAATCCTTCTAACAAGGGTAAGAGAAGGGAATCATTTTGAAATACACCAGAGTACTCTTTGTCCTGACAACGCCTGTCCTGGGAGAAACTATTAACCAGAGTCTAACTGACCTAAGGATGGGAAATATCCTACTCCAGCCCATTCTAGCCTTCCACACTCACTGAAGGAAGGAAGAAAAATAATGTGGAAACACTTGTGGAATTCACAGTCCAAAAGCAGAGAGTCATTAGACTGAGACCTAAGCACAGGACTAGAGGATGTGTCCCCACCACCACATTACTACAAGCCATTTACATCAGTTTCTTTTACCTGGCACATCATGTCTAACTATCAAGAAGAAGTTACAATCATACCAAAAGGCAGAAAACACAACTGAAGAGACAGAGCAAGCATCAGATCCAGACATGGCAGGGATGTTGGAATCATCAGACCAGAATTTAAAACAACTGTGATTAAGACACTTAGGGCTTTAATGGATAAAGTAGACAGTACACAGTAACAGATAGGCAGTGTGAACAGAGAGACAGAAATCCTAAAAAGAGAATCAAAAGGAAATTGTAGATGGAAAAAAGCACTAATAGTAATGGAGAATGTCTCTGATGGGTTTATTAGTAGAGTGGAGATGGCTGTGGAAAAAAATCTCTTAGCTTAAGACTATTTCAATAGAAACCTCCAAAACTGAAAAGCAAAGAGAGAAAAGACTGAAGAAAACAGACTAGAATATCCAAGGACTATGGAACAACTACAAAACGTGTGACAATGTGTAATGGGAATACCAGAAGGAAAAGGAGAGAAGGGAAGAGAAGAAATATCTGAAACAAAAGACTGAGAATTTCCCTGAATTAATGTCTGATACCAAAACAATGGATTCAGGAAACTCAGAGAACATAAAGCAGTATTAAAAAAAAAAGCAAAACAATACACCTAGGCATATCATTTTCAAATTAAAGAAAATAAAATAAGAAATCCTGAAAGAATCCAGAGGGACGAGTACTTATCAGTAGAGGAACAAAGGTAAGAATTATATCAGAATTCTCATCAGAAATTGTGCAAGCAGAAAACAGTGGAGGGAAATATTTAAGGTTGGGGGTGGTGGTGGCAGAGAATATAATGAGAATATAATCTACCAATACAGAAATTTGTATTCAGTGAAATTATCCTGCAAAAGTCAAGGAACAATAAAAACCTCCCAGCACAGCCGAAGGTAAATTATCCCAGTCTCCATTGTGGTGACACTGTGAGTCTGTTTCCTCTGGATGGCACTAGTTCTCCTCCCCAGGGTCCTCCCCTCTATTTTGTCTCTCCAGGATGTTTAGGCTCCTACCTACCTCTTTTCTGGGTGACATCCTGTAAGGAGCTGCCTTGGGCAGGGCCCAACACACATCTTGTGACAACCTTCAGTGAGACAGACTGCTCAGTCCAGGGCTGGGGCTCAGTATCCCCCTCTGAAAGGGCGACAGTGATACTGTCTGCAGAAACAGATCCCTATGCAACAGTGGGGGCATGCTAGCTGCTCACAAAGGCGTCTCTCCCAACTACATTTAGACGGGCCTTAGCCCACCATTTCTGCCTTATTGGTTCATCTGATACCATAACCATCCCCCTGGAAGAGGACATTCTCTTATTTCAAGAGTAGCCCAAATAATTGGCCCAGCTACAGGAGCTCCTTCTCCTCTAGCCCATTAGGAGATTAGAGAGAACTCACCCTCGGTCCAGAAGTATGTACTCTTCTTCTTCCATTCACACCCATAGGTTGTACAGTGTTTAGCATCTGCTAAGGTGGGGTCTGGTCGACATTCTCTAGGTAGCTTGGCATTTTGCACCCCAAAAGTCAGTTCCAATAACATGGGTTCACTCAAATACTGTCACTACTGTATGGTCAGGCTAATGAAGCATAGGGGAAACCATGAAAATATAATACAGAGTATAATACAATACAGTAATGCAACACCAAAATAACACAGAGACATTTTAAATCTTGAGTCCCAACCACTTCAGGCCATCCAGAATTGTTTTACCAATTGCTCTACTGCTTTGCCAAAGTCCTACTAACTTGGGTGGACCTCATATTGATTTCCTAATCATCTCCAAAACCCCATCTTCATCTGCACTTACAGGGACTGTGTTAAAGGATTTTATAATTGAAGAAAAGGATGTGACCATGAGATGGCAATAGCACACAAGTTTATTTGGGTGACTCTTTGGCAGGTTTGCCTATGAGAGATCTTTCTCACAATAGCAGACTATCCATAGGCTATAGGAGACAACCATCCAAAAGGGATGAGAAAAGGGGAATTTGGGGAGAGGAGGGCTGGAGGAGGCGTGCACGTCTAGGTGACACTGCTCAGCAGCACAGTGTGTAAGTCTCAAGGTCAGAGCGCCAGAGGGCAGCAGCAGCATGTAGTTAGCAGATGTTGGGGCAGTGTTTTAGGGTATGCAAAAGCATGCAGGCTCTAAGTGACTTAAAATCTGCTTTCCTGGTCTATACTTTAAAACAATTGGGTGCGTAAAAATTTGAGTTGGTGCAGGCAGCTTTGAGCTAATAGGTCTTAACCTGCTGAAACAAATAACCTAAAGGCCAATATTCAGAGACCATTTTGGCTCATTAATATAAAAGTAATCCATAATATCAACAGGCTAAGGAAGGAAACAACATGATCATATCGATAGATGCAGAAAAAAATTGATAAAATCCAACAGACATTTATAATAAAAACTCTCAGCAAGCTAGGAATAGAACCTCTTCAAATTGATTTTAAAAAACTATAAAAAACCCACAGCTAACATCATACGTGATGAGACTCTGTCTGGATACTAAGATCTGCAACAAGGGAAGGATTTCCCTTCTCATCACTCCTATTCAACATCATACTGAAGGTCCTAGCTAATGCAGTATGGCAGAAAAGTGAAATAAAAAGTTTACAGATTAGGAATGAAAAAATAAAACTACTTTGTTTGCAGGTGACATGATTGTTTACATAGAAAAGTTTATACAGAACTTTTAAAGAAAAAAGTTCTAGGAGCTAATGAATAATTACAGCAAGGTTATAGAATATAGAGTTAATATACCAAAGTCAATTGCTTTCCTATATATAATTAATGAACAATTGGAATTTGAAATTAAAAGCTCAATGTTATGGTTTAATTTATACAATTGGTATACAACTGGTATTCCATTTACATGGAAACAGAAAGTAAAATGGTGGTTACCAGGGGCTGAAGGGAAAGAAGGGGAGCTGTTGTTTCATGAGTATAGAGTTCAATTTTACCAGGTAAAAAAGTTATGGAGATCTGTTTTACAATAATGTGAACATGCTTAATACTCAACTGTACACTTAAAAATGGTTAAAATGATAAATTTTACAATTTAATTATAAGTTAATTTTTGAGTTACTTTTGTGAAAGTGTATTTTTATTTATTTTTTGCATATAGATGTCCAATTGAATCAGCATCATTTGTTGAAAAAACTGTCCTTTCTCCCTCATAAAGGGTGAGAGGGGTAAAGGGGCACAAAAATTCTCAATCATAATATAATTTGGTCAAGGGGATGGTAGTAGAGCATGAAAAATACAGCCAGTGATCTGTAACACCTTTCTATGTTTGCATGTATAACTGCACTAGTTGGAGTGAGGATTTAATAATGTGGGTAACTGTTGAACCACTGTGTTGTATAATTGAAACCAACATAAGATTGTATATCAACTGCAATAAAAAAAAACCCGTTTTAAAAGTGGGCAAAATATCTGGACACCTCACCAAAGATATATGGATGACAAGCATATGAAAACTTGCTCGACAGTGTCAGACATTAGGGAATTGCTGAACTGAAACAGTGACATTGCACTACACAGCTCCTACAATGGTCAAAGTCCTGAAAACCAACAATACTAGCGCTCAAAAGTTTGTGAAATAACAGGAATGCTCATTACAGGTAGAGTACAAAATCGTGCAGCCACTTTGGAAGAGAGTGTGGCAGTTTTTTAGAAAGCAGAATAGTTTTACTGTACAATCTAGCAATTGCATCCCTATCTATTGACCCAACTGAGTTGAAAACATGTACACAGAAAATCTTAAACACATATAGCAGCTCTACTCATAATCACCCAAAACTGAAAACAACCAAAATGTCCTTCCGTAAGTGGAAAGACAAACTAGCACATTCATTTAGTGGAATAATATTCTGCAATAAAGAGAAATGAGCAACCAAGCCAAGAAAAGTCATGGAGGAACCTAAAATGCATATTTTTAAGTGAAAGAAGCCAGTCTGAAATGGATACATACTGTATGGTTTTAACTACATGGTATTTTTGGAAAAGGCAAAACTACAGAAACATTAAAAAAGATCAATGATTACCAGCGGTTCAAGTGGAGGGAGTGAAGAAATAAACAGGTGCAACATGGAGGATTTTTAGAGCAGTAAAACTATTCTATGTGAAACTGTAATGGTTATTAACCTTAAAAATAAGTCATCTTTCCAGAAAAAAAAATTGGGTTTATTTGGGAATAGCAGAGAGTTTCAGTTCAGGACAAGCAAGCTATGGCAAAACCCTAGGCAAGTCTGGAGACAAAGGGGAGAAATACTGCCTTACAGAGTAAAGGGCCGAGTTGGGAGGGCTGCTCTAAGCAAAAAGTCCATTGCAGTAAACTGGGAGTTGCACATATCCTGGCTTCTTATTGGCTCAGTTGTGACAGTATCTCATTGCCTGGACTGTTACCAGGAGCAGAAATGTCTCTTCCTCCTGCTGGATAGTAAAGTTACTAAAACAGTCTGGACTTACAGGATGTTCCTCTCTTCCAGTGGGGCCTATTTACAAGGAGTGGTGGGCGTGAGAATGCCCCCTGCTGGCATCCCTACACCATGTCAGTGAGGGTTCCCTCCATTTTCATATGGTGGATACATGTCATTATGTATTTGTCAAAATCCATAGAATTTTAAACTATGGACTACAGTTAAAAATACTGTATCAATAATCCCTCAGGAGTGGCTCATATCAGACCCTGGCACCTTTCTCAGAGTCACTACCAAGTGCATTCCCCTCATCAAATAATGATGGCTCTGCACACAGGTGTTGCCCACTGGCTGGTGGGATGAGGTAGGACCAGCATGGGTTAATTTGGAAGGCAATATTTCCTGGTCCTGACATTGGACATATCTTTAACTTATGCAAGGCTGATTTTTCACAAGGGTGTTGTACGGAACACATGTAATCATGTATGTGAAAACGCTTGTAAATGAAAAAACACTATATGTAATGTGAGCCTTACTTTTATGGCCACTGACCATTTGAATGCTAATTTCTGGGTCTTTCAAAGTAATCTCCAGTCTTCTTCAAAGGCCGCTCTACTTAGCATGTTTTAAGATCTTTGCTCCTACCTTCACCACATAGGACCCAGTCTCCTGATTTCCTAGTTTGGAGAACTTGCCAGAAAGAAGCTGAGGATAGCCTGGACCTAACTTCTCTTCAGAAAAGGTGATTAATCTCTTCCTCTTCTTTCCTAATTTCTCATTCTAACATAGCTCATGTATGCACTTGGTCCAAGTGCAGCCTGAGGTTGACATCAGTTGAGGAAATCCACAGGGAAGACAATATTAAAGAAAACTCAGGTGAGTGACAAAATGAGCATTATAACATAAGGGGCGTGTGGAATTTAACCCCTTCCCGGTTTGCCAGGCCTTTCTCTCCCTGTTCTGTTCCTGGCTGCAGTTTGTACCTTCTGTAGCCCTCTGGGCAAACTTTCGGATCATTAAACTTCTTTAATTGTTGCAGTATGATCTCTGATGTAAGGTGTACAGAGTAATGTCTGCAGAAGGTGACCTACCCTTTGGGGGTCCTGTGGAAGCTGCTGTTCCCTTTGTGTCCTTGCCTTGGCTCCATGGCCCCTCTGTTTTCTCTTTTTTCTCTACCATCTCACCAGACCCTCTGGAGGACCAGTTAGAAGCCCTTCTGCCTGCAAGCTCTCTGCCTCTTGCCTGTAATCTTTCACCAGATTTGGCAGCGGCCTAATTGCCCACCTTTCTGTGTGATCCTTGGATTAACTTCCAGAGGCATTTTTTCCTCACAGGACCTCATCTAGTCTTGGATCCTGTTTCCCTTGTTCGCATTATATTCTGCTATCACATTGAGCCCCATTCCTGAATCATTCCTTTAACTACCATCGGTGGTCATCTTCCTGCCACCAGAACCCACTCTATCATTGCTCCCACATTTTCACTGACTTTCCAAACCCTGTCGTGGCAGTTAACAGCTTTGTCCCAGATCCGTCCTCGCTAGTTAGTTCTTCTAATCTTTCACCCCACCACTGGTTTTCTCAACTATGAGCCGGGAATCCTCTTGTTATTTTCCCCCCATTTTCTCCCTTTTACCCTCAACGCTGGGCAGATTCTCCATCACCAGAGCCCTTTCTGACAATGTATCCCACATCCCTAACAAACTATCTTTTATGCCCACCATTGTCTTTTCACTTCTCCCCGATGGTGCTCTCAAATACTGGACCCTTTTGTCCAGCCAGACCTCAGTGTGGCTCTGCACTCTATCTGCTGTCCTGATGTGAACCCAATCTCAAGAGGCCAACTTCCCAACACACTTGACACACCCTCTGGGGCTCACCGACTTATTTCCCAGTCACCCCCACCAAGAACTCTGTCTACTCCACCTGCACCAGATTTTACTTTAACTCTGATTCAGTACAGCTTAATTCCAAACTTATCAAGCACTGTCCCCACAGTTCATTTCCAGATAACTCCTGCTGGTTGGCCTCTTCTGTCCCAGCAATTTCAGGCATTGACTAGTCGGGCCTGCACATTTCAACTTTCTACTGGCAGCAGATAGCTGCCAAGGATTTGTTCCTCCCCACCTTCTCATACTGTGATTTCCAACAAAAGCTTTTTACACTTTGCTCATCAGAGGCCTGTCTCAGGGGTGGTATGCAACCAGGATGTGGAAGCTGAGGTCAGACCGTCAAGTAAATTATTCCGGGAAAACCATAACATCACTTGCTGGTAAATAGGACAACACCAAGAAAATTACATAGGGAATTGGGACCAGAAGCAACTGAAAAATACCCTCAATGGTACACATGGGCAAGAAGCTGGGGCATATCTGGCAGGACTGAGTGCCTGCATTTGTTCCTCATCCGTGACTTTCTTCTAAGAATTCATCATCTCATCCTGGGAAATACTGTGTGCCTCAGGAAAACAGTTATTTGTCATCCTTATTGTTTTGGAAACATCACCTGAATACCTCTCTGAAGCTTTCCTTTCCAGACCCAGACCCTCACCATATGCTAGGAAATCATATTCAACTCTGAATACAGCAGAGACAGAGTCTACCTGTCAGGATCCTTGAATCCATAAAACTGTTTGAAGGTGAGAGAAGCCCAGCTTACAGCTTCTGTCCCAGTCGCCTTTTCCTCTTCAGCTGTGCATATTTCTGGATTCCCAGGACACCACAGTGAGATCTCCATCCTCCTGGGGGAAACTCTCCTGCGGGTTGGGGACAAGATGACCACACAAAGTTTGGTTTCCATCAGAGAATTCTGAGAAGGCACCCTCCACATCAAAGATAGGTCATGGGTCAGCAGAGTCCTCCCCATCTCCCTGAAATGGGGAGAATAGTAGAATTTTCATCCCGTTTCTTCTAGCGTCATAGAAAATAACCTGGAAAAGTGGGACTTTTTGGAGGCCCTAGCAAACCATTTTAGGTCCTACGCAGACAGCTAGAAGAAAAAACTGTAGTCTGAGATTAATTTCTCTTCTTAAATTTAGTATTATATATCCATCATTCTTGAAAACTTTAATTTCAGAGAGACTGGTGTTACCCAAAGCCAGAACTAGAATTCAGGGGATATTCTTCCCCTGTGTTTCTTCCCATAACTAGTTACTTACCAAGTTTGGTATTTTACCTGCTAAATATTTCTCTTCTGGTAGCTTAAGCCCTCAGTATGGTGCCTCCTAGACAGTCTGCATCATTCCAGCTTTCTCCTTCTTACATTCTTTCCTCTCATTACTACCGGAGAAGTCTACCTAAAACAAAAATGTCTATGACATTCTGAACATTCCTCAGTGACTCTGTTGGCTATTGAGTAAAGACTGTGCTCCTTAACATGGTATACAAGCCCTCTGCTAGGTCCTCTCCCTCTGTTATGGTAGCTTTTACTATCACTAGTCCCTGCTCTGCACATTTTAGTCCAGTAATAGAGAAATGCTTGTAGTTTCTCATGAAGGACCCCCCTCCATGCATGCTGTACAATGCTTACATGTCTTTGCTCATAATCATGTATCTGCCTGGAATCCCCTTTACACTTTTCTTTTCCTGGGTAATTCTTCTTTTTTACTTATTGGAATATAGTTGATGTACAATATTATATTGCTTTCAGAGGTACAAGTGACTCAATAATTATATCCATTACTAAATGCTTTCCATAGTAAGTATAGTTATCTCTTATCACCAAACCAAGGTATTAGAATAAAATAGTATTGGTTATATTCTCTATGTTGTACTTCCATTCCTATAACTAACTTATTTTATAATTTGAAGTTTGTACTTCTTTCTCCCCTTCACCTATTTCACCCATTCCCTACTCCCTTCCCTATGGTAAGCAACAGTCTATCGTCAGTATTTATGGGTCTATTTCTTTTTGTTTGTTTTACTTTTTTAGATTCCACATATTAGTAAAATCATATCGTGTTTGTCCTTCTCTGACTTGTTTCTCTTAGCATAATAGGCTCTAGGTCTATCCATGTTGTTGCAAATGGCAAGAATTCCTACTTTTTATGGCTGAGTAATATTCCATTGCGTATGGACGATGATTCACAATCACAATATAGGTTGGTCATGGGGTTAGTAGTGCAGTGTGGAGAAGACAGTTAATGATTCTGTAACACCTTATTACATTGATAGACAGTGAGCACACTGGAGGGGGTGAGGACTTGATAATACAGGCAAATGTGGAAGCACTGTGTTGTGTATTTGAAACCAACATAAGATTGTATATCAGATTAAAGATGGTGGTGTGAGAAGTGAGACAGAGGCTTCCTCTTAAAACCTCATATAATATGAAAATAAAGCTACTACAACTACTCTTGAAAGAGCAATGAGAAAGAAGACGGCAACAAACTGCATACTCCTGGAGACAAGAGCAGACCTCACGGAAAAGGGTAACGTACTAAAGCTGTGGTCCTGCGGGATCCAAGCCCTTCCCTCACCCCAGCTCACCGGCAGGAGGAACAGGAACAGAGCAGAGAGGGAGTGGAGATGTGGGACTGCTGAATACCTAACTCTGGAGATCTGCTCTGGGAGCACAAACTTACATTTCATGGTGCTTGCATGATACTCTTGGAACAAAAACCACATGATCATCTCCATAGATGCTGAAAAAGCATTTGACAAAATTCAGCATCCATTCATGATTAAAACTCTCAACAAAATGGGTATAGAGGGCAACTACCTCAACATCATAAAGACCATATATGACAAACCCACAGCTAACATCATACTTAACAGCGAGAAGCTGAAAGCTTTTCATCTAAGATCGGGAATAAGACAGGGATGCCCACTCTCTCCACTGTTATTCAACATAGTATTGGAGGTCCTAGCCACGGCAATCAGACAAAAAAAAAGACATACAAGGCATCCATATTGGTAAAGAAGAAGTCAAATTGTCAGTATTTGCAGATGACATGATATCGCACATAAAAAACCCTAAAGACTCCACTCCAAAACTACTAGAACTAATACCTGAATTCAGCAAAGTTGCAGGATACAAAATTAACACACAGAAATCTGTTGCTTTCCTATACACTAACGATGAGCTAACTGAAAGAGAAATCAGAAAAACAATTCCATTCACAATTGCATCAAGAAGAATAAAATACCCAGGAATAAACCTAACGAAGGAAGTGAAAGACCTATACCCTTAAAAATACAAGGCACTCCTAAGAGATATTAAAGAGAACACTAACAAGTGGAAATGCATCCCGTGCTCTTGGCTAGGAAGAATAAATATTATCAAAATGGCTATACTACCTAAAGCAATCTACAGATTCAACGCAGTCCCTATCAAACTACCAACAGCTTTCTTCAATGAACTGGAACAAATAATTCTAAAATTCATATGGAACCACAAAAGAGCACGAATAGCCAAAGCAATCCTTAGAAGGAGGAATAAAACAGGGGGAATTACACTCCCTGACTTCAAGCTCTACTACAGAGCCACAGTAATCAAGACAATTTGGTATTGGCACAAAAACAGACCCACAGACCAGTGGAACAGAATAGAAAATCCAAACATTAACCCAAACATATACAGTCAATTAATATTTGATAAAGGAGCCTTGGATATACAATGGGGAGATGACAGCCTCTTCAGCAGCTGGTGTTGGAAAAACTGGACATCTACATATAAGAGAATGAAACAGGACTATTGTCTAGCCCCATACACAAAGGTAAACTCAAGGTGGATCAAAGACCTGAATGTAAGTCATGAAACCATAAAACTCTTAGAAAAAAACTTAGGCAAAAATCTCTTGGACATAAACATGAGCGACTTCTTCAAGAACATATCTCCGCAAGGAAGGGAAACAAAAGCAAAAACGAACAAGTGGGACTATATCAAGCTGAAAATCTTCTGTACAGCAAAGGACGCCATCAGTAGAGCAAAAAGAGATCCTACAGTATGGGACAATATTTTCATAAATGACGTATCTGATAAGGGGTTGACATCCAAAATATATAAAGAACTCATGCACCTTAACAAACAAAAAGCAAATAATCCAATTAAGAAATGGGCAGAAGACATGAATAGACACTTCTCTAATGAAGAAATTCAGATGGCCAACAGGCACATGAAAAGAGGCTCCACATCGCTAATCATCAGAGAAATGCAGATTAAAATCAAAATGAGATATCACCTCACACCAGTGAGGATGGCCAACATCGAAAACACAAACAACAACAAATGTTGGCGAGGATGTGGAGGAAAGGGAACCCTCCTACACTGCTGGTGGGAATGCAAATTAGCTCAACCATTGTGGAAAGCAGTATGGAGGTTCCTCAAAAACTCAAAATAGAAATACCATTTGACCCAGGAATTCCACTCCTAGGAATTTACCCTAAAAATGCAGCAGCCCAGTTTGAAAAAGACATATGCACCCCTATGTTTATCACAGCACTATTCACAATAGCCATGAAATGGAAGCAACCTAAGTGTCAATCAGTAGATGAATGGATAAAGAAGAGGTGGTACATATACACAATGGAATATTATTCAGCCATAAGAAGAAAACAAATCCTACCATTTGCCACAACATGGATGGAGCTAGAGGGTATTATGCTCAGTGAAATAAGCCAAGCCGAAAAAGACAAGTATCAAATGATTTCACTCATATGTGGAGTATAAGAACAAAGAAAAAAACTGAAGGAACAAAACAGCAGCAGACTCACAGAACCCAATAATGGACTAATAGTTACCAAAGGGAAAGGGACTGGGGAAGATGGATGGGAAGGGAGGGGTAAGAGGGAAAAAGGGGCATTATGATTAGCAGATGTAATGTTGGGGGGGCATGGGGAGGGCTGTACAACTTAGAGAAGACAAGTAGTGATTCTATAGCATCTCACTAAGCTGATGGACAGTGACTGTAATGGGGTTGGTGGGGGGGACCTGATGAAGGGGGTAGTTTAATAACCATAATATTGCACATGTAATTGTAGATTAATGATACCAAAATAAAGAAAAAAAAGATTGTATATCAATGATACTTCAATTTTAAAAAATTCCATTGTGTATATTACCACATCTTCTTTATCTATTCATCTATTTGTGGGCACTTGAGTTGCTTCCGTATCTTGGCTATTGTAAATAGTGCTGCAGTGAACATAGGTGTGCATGTAGCTTTTCGAATTAATGATTTTGTTTTCTTTGTGTAAGTTTCCAGAAGCGGACTTGCTGGGTCATATGGTACTTCTATTTTAGTGTCTTAAGGACCCTCCATACTGCTTTCCACAGTGGCTGTACCAGTTTACATTCCCACCAACAGTGTAGGAGGGCTCCCTTTTCTCCACATCCTCACCAATACTTGTTATTTTTGTCTTGTTGATACTAGCCATTCTGACTCGTGTGAAGTGATATCTCCTTGTGGTTTTAATTTGCATTTCCCTGATGATTAGCCATGTGGAGCATCTTTTTATGTGTCTGTTAGCCATCTGTATGTCTTCTTAGGAGAAATGCCTGTTCAGGTCACCTCAGTAGTTCTTAATTTTCCTTCTAGATGTAGCTCAGTCATCAGCTCTTTTAGGAAACCTTCCCTGAAGTTTCTGGTTGGATAAATACATCTTTCTGTTTCACAGAGTGCTTGTCTCTGTTTTTTCCATTTGAAGCATACTTTCTAAATACTTTAAACCCACTTGCCTTACATACTTTCTTATAATTTCAACATCTGTCATCTTTGCATGTGTCTGAGGCTACCCAGGTTGCAGTTTTTGTTGATTCTTGTTCATGTTGGCTTGTTTCCTCACATCCTAGGATTTGCTGAGTTTTATTATAAGCCTAAATTTGGTTGAACTTTAAATTTGGAAATCCCAAAAGACCGAATTGCCTTGGTTTCTACTGAGTGCTAGGGGGCACTACCAGCCTGGAACCATTTCAGCTGAACTTCTTGCATTGGGCTTTCTCAGTCTAGAAATATGCTGAAACTCAAATCCCAGGACTATGTGAGAGTAACACTCTGGTTCAAAACTTTGGGATCTATTATTAATATTATGAATTTTTTACAACCCACTATGAGAGACAGACCAAGTTTCGTCTTGGTACACTTTGCCAGCGTGCAGATTTTTCTAAATTCATCTTCTTAATGAAGATCTGGCTTAATGTGAGGTTCTCAGATTCAGCTCACCCATTTTGTCAGGTTGAATTTCTGTTCCTTAGTGGGATTTCTAACACAACAAAACTCCAGGGCTCTGAGCTAGATATCTCTGGTGAGCCTAGGCCACTATTTTGAGTACCATACTGGTTTCAGCTCTATGTTTTGTTTTGTTTTTGAAGAGGAGTGTTCTTTGTTGTTGTCTGTTTATTTCTTCATTAAGGACTTCCCTTTCTTACAAGCTCAGCAATGCATTTAAGAGTATGTTACTCTCATTTTCTGTTTTTGACATGGAATAGTCTCTCAAAATATTCTTTTTAAAGTGCTGGAAATGGAAATGTCGAGAGTCCATTTTTAATTTACACCTATATCAGGGCTACTTGCGTATTTTACAGATAATCCTTTGCGAAATACTTGTGGTTTTCTCTTGACTAATTTTCAAATTTTTTTTTTTTACCATAGTAAGACATGCACACTGCACTAAAAGTCATATAGCAAGAACTTTTGTCCTCTGCTTTCTATTATTTCAACTCCTGCCTTCCATAATCAACCATTTAAAAATCAAAAAAACTGCTGCTTGTATTACTTCTTTTTAACACATAATATTTTTATCAATATTTCTTGTTTCATTAAATTTGCACATTACATATTGACCTCTTACAATGGAAGACGAGGTTTGTTTCCTGTATCTGCCTATACAGCTATTATCATAATTTTTAATTCATTCATTGTTTAGTATCTACCTCACAATCACTTTAAATACATTCACTGTTGTGTGAAGTAGTATCCTCCAATTATGCTTCCTTTTTGTGCAACATTTTATTTTTCCTGGAGTCAAAAATTTCCTCACTTTCTTCACTTCATTTCCTAAACATATTTTCTCTTAAATGTATTTATGACATAGTCCAAATCATTAACTTATCATTAGTATGTTCTTGGCCCTGAAGACCTTGCCACTAAGATCTTTAGTCTTTGTATCCTAGTGTGGATTGGCTGTGCTCAGACTTCTTGTATGTCTGTCAGCCACAATCTCGTTTGCTGCTCTCCTGTAGTGAAATCCCATTTCATGAATATTGTGTTGCTCTCTTTCTGATTTTTTCCCACATAGTTTTAGTGGGAACACATCCCCCAGTGATTTCCTGAGAAACTGCCCACAGGAAGCAAAATTTTTGAGATCTTGCATTTCTGAAAATGTTTTGATTCCACCCTGACACTTGAATGTCAAGATAATTTCTAGACTGGAAATTATTTTGCAGTTGTCCTAGCAAGATTGTTCTTTCTCTACTGAATGGACCTGGCACCCTTGATGAAAATTTCACATATTTTCTTAGGCATCGATATTTTCCTTCCATTTATATTATGTCAAATTATTAGCAAGTTCCCCATCTCTGATTTTCATTGGTCTTCTGTAAAATGGATGTTTGGATTATGGAGTGCTCTGTGATGATTATGAATAGTGTTTGGAATTTGGACAGTTTGGATTCAAAGTCTGACTACTTCCCCTCAGCAGATATTTAGCTTTACTAGGCCTCAGTTTTCTCATTTTTGAAATGGATGTTGTAATAGAACACACGTCATATAGTTGTTTAGAGAATCAAATGAGATGGTGCATAAAGAGTTTAGTGCAATGCTTGGCACAGAGTAAACATTCCAGGAACATCACCTGTGCTTTACATGCAATCAGAGCTATGTGGGAAGATAGTGGTTTTTGAGAGCAGCTTCTTGGGTGCAAAGATCCTCAAATGTAGAGGAGAAAAGGAAGGTTCCTTCTCATTGCAGCCTGACTATGTGCCAGCAGTCTTTGCCTTGGCCTTGTGACTCCCCAAGTGGAAGTGTGGTATGAGCTCCCCCCACCCCATGCCCCACCCGCTCCCTGGTGATCCTGTTCCCACCACCAGGGAATGCGTTTTTCACCTCACACCATTAAGCAACTCCTGTGGACTGGATCTTGCACAGAGTTCTGTTACTTGGTTTCCAACTCCAGAAGGCATGACCCCCTGTGTCCCATAAAGACAGTCCTGCAAGACTGGCCATGTATACGTGAGGACCGGCTCCCCTTCCTGAGGATGATACAAGCTCTGCTGTTGTAGTCAAGGTGCTTTCTCCTGTGGGGCACTAGAGGGTGCTCTGTACTTAGGTATGGGAGATGTGGAACCCATAAATTTGAGCGTATTTGCCTGAAACACTCAGAAAAACACATGGCCAAGACATACCCATGAACATACATATATTAAGATACATAGACAAACACCCACCTATCACATACATAATACACACCACCACAGCATATATAGATATGCAAATACCCACCAGCACACGTGCACAGACACATGCTCATAAGCAGTCACACATCCATAAAAACTCAAACACACACATATAGATCCACATGGATCCACTTAAACGTACACACACACAACAGAGATGCACAGACACACACATAGCCAAAGACACACAGTCCAGCAATCTACACTCACATCCATGACCTCACACTGGGTTGGGATTATGTACATGTTATATAGGTGGGGAACAGAGGCCGAAGCAGTTCAAGTGTTTGACCCAAGGTCACATACTGCTAGATTGTAAAGTTAAGATTAGGCCCTGAGTAAGTCTACCAGTAAGAAAATCATTATTTCAAAGAGGTAACTCGCTGCTTATATTTACTGTTGCAGTTACTCCAGTCTTGGGCCCAATTCAGCTGCTGTTCCTTGAAAGCTATGGTTTTGAAAGTTCCATCTTCAGAGTCACTGGTTATTGAATTAACAGTCTTTTGCCACTAAAAATAGCTTCTTATTCGTTTCATGCTGACCAGGCAGATAGAGAGCAAATATTCAGACTATTCCGTCATTTCACCTGTCTCTCAACACCCAGGATGTGGAGTATAGCCACGGGAATACCAGCACCAGTAGGAGAAGCCAGGAAGGAAGAACATGGTCTCCAATTCAGTCTGCCTTTCAAGTCACACAGATGTACATCCAATTCACATCCAGAATTCTAGCTACATCAGAGCTTAAAGAATATAGATTTTAACTTTCCGTTATCCAACTAGGAGGACTGAATGATGTTTGAACAAGTTGCTCCTTTAGTATCCACCACAGCAACTCGCTCAAGGTTACATTTCCACCTTTGGTCTCCCACAGGGACTTGGGAATTATGTATTTGGATGCATACAAATATCCAAACAGTATCCACCATAGCAATTCACTCAGGTTTACACAGGTAGTTACATGGTGGGGCCAAGATTCAAAACTAGTATAGATTCTGAGTTCCTCTCTTACTCTGTGATCTTTTATGGTCTCAAACGAATGACGTTATAAAATGATGGGATTAATGAGGATGTTTTTGATAGGTGAAAATGAGGATGTCTTACTGGGTCCTCCAGAAAGCAAAGCCTGAGGCAGAAAATCCTTATGAACTATTTATTACTTTATTAGGGAGCAGAAGTGAGGGACAAAAGAGGGAAACAGGGAAGGAGGATGAACCAGTACAAGAATGTTTTTTGAGCTGTCCATTGCTAAAGGCAGCTCATTGCTGGAATTGTGGAATAAAATGCATTTCAGGTCAGTAGCTTATTTTGTGGAATTGTAAAGAAGGATCTCGTCTCCCATATCTGCTAAAGGTTCAGGCTCAGCATGTGAAATCCATACCACTTCCCACTTGTACATGCATCTCTAGGAAACTGCAGTGAATGAATAATGATGTTAGAGTTTGGGTTTAAAAGGCCCTGACCTGTGGCTCATGCATTTTGGGCTTGATCCTGTAAGTACTATAGAACTACAGGGATATTTTGAAAAGAAAAGTGACATAGTCAGAGTGGGCCTTAACTGGTTGTGTGATTTCCTTATAAAATCTTCATCTCCTGAAGTGGAATATTTGTGGAACTTTCCAAGCCAACCCTTGACAAATAGTACTAGCATTTCAAATCCTCATCTCATTAGCACTTTGCTTTAGAATTTTTGAAGTGCTTTCCTATCTATGATTTCATCAACCTCTCTGTATCCCTTGGGAAATAAGTATGATAAAGATAAATCACCATTTCCATTTCCAGAAGAGGAAGCATCCAGCAGGACCTTTGGAACATAGTAAGATTGGGGTGATGGAATCTATACCTGGCTGATGGGTGAGACTGGACTAGGAAGTTTCATTCAAATTTAGATAACTTGTATCTCAGGGTGGGTGGTAGGGAGTGATTTCTTCCAGGAAAAAAAAAACAGAAGGATAAGATTTTGGTCTCCAATAGGGACTTGGGAATTATGTATTTAGAGGTTCTGTCTTCCCTCCCACTGTCTAATCTGCACAGGTCCCTGGGCTAGGTATCAGCCTAGCATTGCCAAGCCAGATGGCTGAGGCATTTGCTGCCAGCATCATCCAGTGGGATAAGGCAGACTATGTTCCCTGCCTGCTGTCTCTGAGTACCCTCCATATAGAACAAAATCAGCCCTTTGCTTGTATAGCAATTTATAATACAAACAACTTGTCCAAATATTTACATATTTAATCTGCATAACTTTTCAATTAATTACTTCCTATTGTTATATTTCTCTTTTCTCTAAACTGCAGTAAATTACTTAACCTCCCTGGATTAAGTGGAAAAAACTAGAAAAGGCAGCAGTCTTAACAAATAATAGCTCTTACCACAGATTGTTGGAACGGTTTAATGAGATGATCTATAAAAAGTACTTAACCTCATTAAAGTTTTCCAAAAAGTAGAAGAGGAGGCAATACTCCCAAACTCATTCTATGAGGCCAAAATCACTCTAATACCAAAACCAGGCAAACACACCACAAAAAAAAGAAAATTACAGTCCAATATGCCTGATGAACATATATGCAAAAATACTCAACAAAATATTAGCAAACTGAATTCAAAAATACATCAAAAAGATCATCCATCATGATCAAGTGGGATTCATCCCAGGAATGCAAGCATGGTACATTAGAAAATCCATCAACATCATCCACCACATCAACAAAAAGAAGGACAAAAATCACATAATCATCTCCATAGATGCTGAAAAAGCATTCAACAAAATTCAACATCCATTCATGATAAAAACTCTCAACAAAATGGGTATAGAGGGCAAGTACCTCAACATAATAAAGGCCATATATGACAAACCCACAGCCAACATTATACGTAACAGTGAGAAGCTGAAAGCTTTTCCTTTAAGATCGGGAACAAGACAAGGATGCCCACTCTCCCCACTTTTATTCAACATAGTAGTGGAAATCCTAGCCATGGCAATCAGACAACACAAAGAAATAAAAGGCATTCAGATAGGCAAGGAAGAACTGAAACTGTTCTTGTTTGCAGATGATATGATATTGTACATAAAAAACCTTAAAGAATCGACTCCAAAACTATTAAATATCTGAATTCAGCAAAGTTGCAGGATACAAAATTAATACACAGAAATCTGTTGCATTCCTATACACTAACAATGAACTAGCAGAAAGAGAAATCAGAAAAACAATTCCATTCACAATCACATCAAAAAGAATAAAATACCTAGGAATAGACCTAATGAAGGAAGTGAAAGACCTATACCCTGAAAACTACAAAACACACTTAAGAGAAACTAAAGAGGACACGAATAAATGGAAATTCATGCCATGCTCCTGGCTAGGAAGAATTAATATATCAAAATGGCCATCCTACCTAAAGCAATCTACATATTTAATGCAATGCCTATCCAAATACCAACAGCTTTCTTTAATGAACTAGAGCAAAGATCATCCAGTTCTGAATATTCATATGGAACCACAAAAGACTCTGAATAGCCAAAGCAATCCTGAGAAGGAAGAATAAAGCAGGGGGGATTACGCTCCCTGACTTCAAGCTCTACTACATAGCTACCGTAATAAAGACAATTTGGTACTGGCACAAAAACAGACCCATAGACCAGTGGAACAGAATAGAGAGCCCAGATATTAACCCAAGCATATATGGTCAATTAATATACAATGAATGAGCCATGGATATACAATGCGGAATAGACAGCCTCTTCAACAGCTGGCGTTGGCAAAACTGGACAGCTACATGTAAGAGAATGAAACTGGATTATTGTCTAACCCCATACACAATAGTAAACTCAAAATGGATCAAAGACCTGAATGTAAGTCATGAAACCATAAAACTCTTAGAAAAAAACATAGGCAAAAATCTCTTGGACATAAACATGAGCAACTTCTTTATGAACATATCTCCCTGGGAAAGGGAAACAAAAGCTAAAACAAAAAAGTGGGACTACATCAAGCTGAAAAGCTTCTGCACAGCAAAGGACACCATCAGTAGAACAAAAAGATGTCCTACAGTATGAGAGAATATATTCATAAATAACATATCTGAGAAGGGGTTGACATTCACATTATGTAAAGAGTTCACACACCTCAACAAACAAAAAGGCAAATAGACTAATTAAAAAATGAGCAGAGGAGCTAAACAGACACTTCTCCAAAGAAGAAATTCAGATGGCCAAAAGGCACATGAAAAGATGCTCCACATCACTAGTCACCAGAGAATTGCAAATTAAAACCACATGAGATATCACCTCACACCAGTTAGGATGGCCACCATCCAAAAGACAAACAACAACAAATTCTGGCAAGGATGTGGAGAAAAGGGAACCCTCCTACACTGCTGGTGGGAATGTAAATTAGTACAACCATTGTGGAAAGTAGTATGGAGGTTCCTCAAAACACTCAAAATAGAAATACCATTTGACCCAGGAATTCCACTCCTAGGAATTTACCCTAAGAATGCAGCAGCCCACTTTGAAAAAGACATATGCACCCCTACCCCCTATGTTTATTGCAGCACTATTTACAATAGCCAAGAAATGGAAGCAACCTAAGTGTCCATCAGTAGATGAATGGATAAAGAGGTGGTACATATACACAATGGAATATTATTCAGCTATAAGAAGAGAACAAATCCTACCATTTGCAACAACATGGATGGAGCTAGAGGGTATTATGCTCAGTGAAATAAGCCAGGTAGAGAAAGACAAGTACCAAATGATTTCACTCATCTGTGGAGTATAAGAACAAAGAAAAAACTGATGGAAGAAAACAGCAGCAGACTCACAGAACCCAAGAATGAACTAACAGTTAGGGAAAGTGACTGGGGAAGATGTGTGGGAAGGGAGGGATAAGGGGGAAAAAGGGCTATTACAATTAGCACACATAATGTAGCAGGGGTGGGGATGGGGTAGGGGGATACAGGGAAGGCAGTATAACACAGAGAAGACAAGTAGTGATTCTATAACATCCTCCTACACTGATGGACAGTGACTGCAATGGGGGTATGTGGTGGAGACTTGATAATAGGGGGAAACTAGTAACCATAATGTTGCTCATGTAATTGTATATTAATAATAGCAAAATAAAAAAACAGCTCTGGATGAATAAACCCCAAAATATTAACAAGTTGTCATTTACTTTAGGGCTTAATTATTTTAGTTGGTTTTTACTTTTTCTTAAACCTATGTCTACATATTTTATAAAATTCTGAACCATCTGTATATTACTTTTTTTTAAATCAGGAACAAGAAACAATAAAGGCATTTCTACTTGGGGAAAGAAAAAAAAATACTCAACATAGTACCTGGCACATAGAAGGTCCTCAATAAATATTAGCTACTATTTTTCTTTCTTCTTTAATTCTGGTATTATTAATGTACAATTACATGAGCAACATTATGGTTACTAAACTCCCCCTATTATAAACTCCCCACCACATACCCCATTACAGTCACTGTCAATCAGTGTAGTAACATGGTATAGAATCACTACTTCTGTTCTCTGTGTTATACTGCCTTCCCTGTATACTCCCCCCCACTACATTGTGTGTTAATCATAATACCGCTTTTTCCCCATTATCCCTCCCTTCCCACACATCTTCCCCAGTCCTTCCCTTTGGTAACTGTTAGTGCATTCTTAGGTTCTGTGAGTGTGATGCTATTTTGTTCCTTCAGTTTTTTCTTTGTTATTATACTCCACAGATGAGTGAAATCATTTGATACTTCTCTTTCTCCACCTGGCTTATTTCACTGAGCATAATACCCTCTAGCTCCATCCATGTTGTTGCAAATGGTAGGATTTGTTCTCTTCTTATGGCTGAATAATATTCCATTGTGTATATGTACCACCTCTTCTTTATCCATCCATCTACTGATGGACACTTAGGTTGCTTCCATTTCTTGGCTATTGTAAATAGTGCTACGATAAACATAGGAGGTAGGGGTGCATATGTCTTTTTCAAACTGGGCTGCTGCATTCTTAGGGTAAATTCCTAGGAGTGGAATTCCTGGGTCAAATGGTATTTCTATTTTGAGTGTTTTGAGGAACCTCCATACTACTTTCCACAATGGTTGTACTAATTTACATTCCCACCAGCAGTGTAGGAGGGTTCCCTTTTCTCCACATCCTTGCCAGAATTTGTTGTTGTTTGTCTTTTGGATGGTGGCCATCCTAACTGGTGTGAGGTGATATCTCATTGTGGTTTTAATTTGCAATTCTCTGGTGACTAGTGATATGGAGCATCTTTTCATGTGCCTTTTGGCCATCTGAATTTCTTCTTTGGAGAAGTGTCTGTTTAGCTCCTCTGCTCATTTTTTAATTAGTCTATTTGCTTTTTGTTTGTTGAGGTGTGTGAACTCTTTACATAATGTGGATGTCAACCCCTTCTCAGATATGTTATTTATGAATATATTCTCTCATACTGTAGGACGTCTTTTTGTTCTACTGATGGTGTCCTTTGCTGTACAGAAGCTTTTCAGCTTGATGTAGTCCCACTTTTTTGTTTTAGCTTTTGTTTCCCTTTCCCAGGGAGATATGTTCATAAAGAAGTTGCTCATGTTTACGTCCAAGAGATTTTTGCCTATGTTTTTTTCTAAGTTTTATGGTTTCATGACTTACATTCAGGTCTTTGATCCATTTTGAGTTTACTATTGTGTATGGGGTTAGACAATAATCCAGTTTCATTCTCTTACATGTAGCTGTCCAGTTTTGCCAACGCCAGCTGTTGAAGAGGCTGTCTATTCCGCATTGTATATCCATGGCTCATTCATTGTATATTAATTGACCATATATGCTTGGGTTAATATCTGGGCTCTCTAGCCTGTTCCATTGGTCTATCGGGCTGTTCTGGTGCCAGTACCAAACTGTCTTCATTTCTTTGGCTTTGCAGTAGAGTTTGAAGTCAGGGAGTGTAATTCCCCATGCTTTATTCTTCTTTCTCAGGATTGCTTTGGTTTTTCGTGGTCTTTTGTGCTTCCATATGAATTTTAGAACTATTTGCTCTAGTTCTTTGAAGAATGCTGTTGGTATTTTGGTAGGGATTCCATTGAATCTGTAGATTGCTTTAGGCAAGATGACCATTTTGACAATATTAATTCTTCCTATCCATGAGCATGGGATGTGTTTCCATTAATTGGTATCTTCTTTAATTTCTCTCATGAGTGTCTTGTAGTTTTCAGAGTATAAATCTTTCACTTCCTTGGTTAGGTTTATTCCTAGGTATTTTATTCTTTTGGATGCAATTGTGAATGGAATTGGTTTCCTGATTTCTCTTTCTGCTAGTTCATCATTAGTGTGTAGAAATGCAACAGATTTCTGTGTATTAATTTTGTATCCCACAACTTTATGGAATTCAGATATTAGATCTGGTAGTTTTGGAGTGTATTCTTTAGGGTTTTTTTATGGAAAATATCATGTCATCTGCAAACAGGGACAGTTTGACTTCTTCCTTAAATATCTGGATGCCTCTTATTTCTTTGCGTTGTCTGATTGTCATGGCTAGGTCCTCTACAAGTATGTTGAATAAAAGTGGGAGAGTCGGCATCCTTGTCTTGTTCCCAATCTTAAAGGAAAAGCTTTCAGCTTCTCACCGTTAAGTGTAATGTTGGCTGTGGGTTTGTCCTATATGGCCTTTATTATGTTGAGGTACTTGACCTCTATACCCATTTTGTTGCGAGTTTTTATCATGAATGGATGTTGAATTTTGTCAAATGCTTTTTCAGTATCTATGGAGATGATCATGTGGTTTTTGTCCTTCTTTTTGTTGATGTAGTGGATGATGTTGATTGATTTTCTAATGTTGTCCCTGAGATGAATCCCACTTGATCATGATGGATGATCTTTTTGATGTATTTTTGAATTCAGTTTGCTAATATTTTGTTGAGTATTTTTGCATCTATGTTCATCAGTGATATTGGTCTGTAATTTTCTTTTTGTGTCGTGTCTGCCTCTTTTTGGTATTAGAGTGATTTTGGCCTCGTAGAGTGTCTTTGGGAGTATTGCCTCCACTTCTACTTTTTGGAAAACTTTAAGGAGCATGGGTATTAGGTCTTCACTAAATGTTTGATAAAATTCAGCAGTGAAACCATCTGTCCAGGAACTTTGTTCTTAGGTAGTTTTTTGATTACCAGGTCAATTTCTTTGCTGGTAATTGGTCTATTCAGAGTTTTTGTTTCTTCCTGGGTCAGCCTTGGATGATTGTATTTTCTAGAAAGTTGTCCATTTCTTCTAGGTTATCCAGTTTGTCAGCATATAAGTTTTTGTAGTATTCTCTCATAATTCTTTGTATATCTGTGGTGTCCTTAGTGGTTTTTCCTTTCTCATTTCTGATTCTGCTTATGTGTGTAGACTCTCTTTTTTTCTTAATAAGTCTGGCTAGGGGTTTATCTATTTTGTTTATTTTCGCAAAGAAGCAGCTCCCGCTTTCACTGATTCTTTCTCTTGTTTTATTCTGCTCGATTTTATTTATTTATGCTCTAATCATTTTTTGTGTCCCTCCTTCTACTGATTTTGGGCCTCATTTGTTCTTCTTTTTTCTAGTTTCATTAATTGTGAGTTTAGACTCTTCATATTGGATTGTTCCTCTTTCCTGAGGTAGGCCTGTATTGCAATATATTTCCCTTTTAGCACAGCCTTTCCTGCGCCCCACAGATTTTGTGGTGTTGAATTATTGTTGTCATTTGTCTCCATATATTGCTTGATCTCTGTTTTTAGTTGGTCATTGATCCATTGATTATTTAGGCACACGTTGTTAAGCCTCCATGTGTTTGTGGGCTTTTTCATTTTCTTTGAGTAATTTATTTCTAGTTTCATACCTTTGTGATCTGAAAAGATGGTTCATACAATTTCAATCTTTTTTAATTTACTGAGACTCTTTTTGTGGCCTAGTAAATGATCTAGTCTTGAAAATGTTCCATTTGCACTTGAGAATAATGTGCATCCTGTTGTTTTGGATGGACTGTTCTGTAGATGTCCATTAGGTCCATCTGTTCTAGTACATTGTTCAGTACCTCTGTCTCTTTCCTTATTTTCTGTCTGGCTGATCTGTCCTTTGGAGTGAGTGGTGTGTTGAAGTTTCCCAAAATGAATGCATTGCACTCTGTTTCTCCCTTTAATTCTGTTAGTATTTGTTTCACATATGTAGGTGATCCTGTGTTGGGTGCATAGATGTTTATAATAGTTATATTCTCTTGTTGGACTCACCCCTTTATCATTACGTAATGTCCCTCTTTGTCTCTTGTGACTTTTTTTGTTTTGAAATCTATTTTGTCTGATACAAGTAATACAAGTACTGCAACTCCTGATTTTTTCTCCCTATTAGTTGCATGAAATGTCTTTTTCCATCTGCAAGAGTAGAGTCTCTTGTAGGCAGCATAAAGATGGGTCTTGTTTTCTTTTATTCATTCAGTGACTCTACATCTTTTGATTGGTGCATTCAGACCATTTACATTTAGGGTGACTATCAATAGCTATGTACTTATTGCCATTGCAGGCTTTAGATTCATGGTTACCAAAGGTTCAAGGATAACTCCCTTACTATCTAACAGTCTAACTTAACTCACTTCATATGCTATTACAAATACAACCTAAAGATTCTTTTTTTTTCCTCCTCCTCCATTCTTTGTATGTTATGAATCATATTCTGTACTGTTTGTCTTTCCTTTGGGTGACATTTATTTAGACTTAGGAATACTTCCATCTGTAGAAGTACCTCCAAAATGCACTGTAGAGGTGGTTTGTGGGAGCTAAATTCTGTCAGCTTTTGCTTATCTGAAAATTGTTTAATCCCTCCTTCAAATTTAAATAATAACCTTTCCGGGTAGAGTATTCTTTGTTCAAGGCCCTTCTGCTTCATCATGCCAGTCCCTTCTGGCCTGTAAGGTTTCTCCTGAGAAGTCTGATGATAGCCTGATAGGTTTTCCTTTGTATGTGATCTTTTTTCTCTCTCTAGCTGTTTTTAAAAGTTTGTCTCTATCCTTGATCTTTGCCGTTTTAATTATTATATGTCTTGATGTTGTCTTCTTTGGGTCCCTTGTGTTGGGAGATCTGTCCATCTCCATGGCTTGAGAGACTAGCTCCTTCCCCAGACTGGGGACTTTTTCAGCAATTACCTCCTCAATGACACTTTCTGTCCCTTTTTCTCTCTCTTCTTCTTCTGGTACCCCTATAATGCGAATATTGTTCCGTTTGGATTGATCATGCAATTCTCTCAATATTCTTTCATCTTAGAGACTCCTTTTTCTCTCTGTGCCTCAGCTTCTTTGTATTTGTCTTCTCTAATTTCTATTCCATTTACTGTCTCTTCTTCTACATCTAATCTTCTTTTAAATTCCTCCATTGGATGTTTCATTTCAGATATAGAATTTCTTAATGATTGAATCTCTGTCTTAAATTTGTTTCTGAGTTCTTGAATATTTTTCTGTACCTCCATAAGCATGTTTATGATTTTTATTTTGAACTCTCTTTCAGGAAGATTGGTGAGTTCAGTTCCATTTGGCCGTTTTTCTGTGGTTTGTGAGATTTTGATCTGAACAATGTTCTTTTGATGTTTCATATTTCTGTGTGGTTCTCTCTATTGCCCAGAAACTCCAGTCTCTGGAGCTGCTCAGCCCGTAGAGTGAGGTTAGGGGTTGTAGGGGAGGGAGCTGTTGCCTGGGGGGGAGGAAAGATCTGTTTCCTGATACCTGTCTGCGGTGCCTGTCTCCATTGTCAGAACCAGTGGGCCAAGCACACATGTGTAAGCCTCTGTGCTTGGCATCTGTAGCTGTTGTAGCCTGGCCTCCCTCTGACTGGCCTGATGCCAGGGCAGTGACTGCCGGTTTGCGAGTAGGTGCCATCAGGCCAGGAGGAAGGCTTGGATGGCTGCATGTCACTGTGTTGGGCCTCGGAGCTGAATAGCTAGCCATGGGGATGGAGGGCCTGAAGCTCCTCAAAGTTCCAAATCTGTTGGGCACAGTGTGCCCAGACAACCTTGTCCCCCTTTCCCTTTTCCTGCACAGCAAGCTCGATGCAAACACTGCCCCTTCAGCAGCCCTCTGGCTGCTTGGAAGCCTCTCAGACTGCCTGCCTTTCCCTTGTCCCAAAGTGGCTGAGTGTGGATTCTGTCCTCCACAAACAGCCGGAATCTGTCTCTCTAACACTCCGCCTGTTCCAGTTCGCCATCCTCCAGAGCACTATGTAGGTTTCTGCTTGCAAAGCAGATCTTCAGGGCTAGGTATTCAGCAATCCCATGATTCCACCCCCTCCCTGCTCCGTTTCTCTTCCTCCTGCAGGTGGGCTGGGGTGAGGGAAGGGCCTGAGTCCCACTGGATCAAAGCTTTGATACGTTACCCTGTTTCGTGAGGTCTGCTCTGTTTGTGAGGTCTGTATGCAGTCTGGTATAGCCTTCTTTCCTGTTATTATTTTAGGGTTAGTTGTGTTAACTACATTTTTGCACTACCTGTGGTTTTGGGAGGATTTCTCTGTCTCATCTCTCATGCCACCATCTTGAATCTCTTCTCCTCCTCTATATTAGCTACTATTTTAATTAGCATTATTACTGTTGCTATTTCTGATAGTGTCATAATCAGTAGTAATAACTGCATCATTCTCATGGGTTTGGCCCTATTCTGAACCTTCTAGAACTAACCCTAAATTGTTATGAGATAAATAGCTTAATATCTAGTATAGAGTGGCTGTCTTAGTCCATTTGGGATGCTATAACAAAATGCCATAGTCTGGCTGGCTTATAAATGACATTTATTTTTCATAGTTCTGAAGGCTGGAAGTCCAAGAGCAGGGTGCCAGCATGGTCAAGTCCTCGTGAAGGCCCTTTTCCGGGTTGCAGACTATTGACTTGTTGTTTCCTCTAATGGCAGAAGGGGACAGGAGAATTCTCTTGATCCTCTTTTATAAAGTCACTAATCCTATTCATGAGAGCTAATCATCTTCCAAAGGCCCCTCCTCCCAATGACATCACATTAAGCATTAAGTTTCAACATATGAATTTGGGGGAGAAACAAACATTCAGACCACAGCAGAGGCACTCAGTATATACTTCACATCCTTACTCTCTTTTCTCAATTGAGGAAGGGCATAAAAATTACCACCTCTAGGGCTTCAGGATCAGTCATTCTAGATGCGAACTCTGAACTCCTAATAACTGGAATTCTTTCATGGTCCTGTGAAGATATAATGGCTAAAAGCAGAGACTTTAGACCCAGACTTCCTGGTCTTTAGACCCAGATTACCTTGGGTAATCTAATTAACCTCTCAGTGCCTCAACTTTATCTCTAATATAGGAAGGTTAATAGTATCTACCTCATGAAGTTTTATAAGCATTAAATGAGCTGATAAATGTAAGCATGCTTAGAATAAATGCTTGCATGTTAATAAATACTATACTAAATATTAGTTAACATTGCCTTTTTGGGTTCTCTTCTGCCTGTGGGTTCACCTAATGTTATCACCCAAATTCTTCTCTCTTGCTTCCTAACCCCACACTGACACACACGCTAGGTCCCAGTATCTGGGCCCTTGACTTGCTAATAGTTCCCAGTTGCAATATCTTAATACTAGGATACCTCATTATTGTTATAGAAATTCAACTACAAATGGGGTTGGAGTGATGCAGTAAAGGCCCCCTGGCTTCCTCATGCAAAGCCACAAAGAGTGGCATTACTTTAGTGAAATAGCAAAGATACAGAGTTCACCGTTATGAAGACCCAGAAGTTTGACTTTCCAGTTCCTATGATTGGCCAGTTCACGGACACCAACTGATAATAACAAAACACTCAAGATCTTCACATGAAACCAGTGTGTCAATTTGTTAACTACCGAAAAGGAATATATTCAGTGAGGGACTCAGCACTTCACTTTATCTGGCTAATATATTTTGTCTCTGTAGCCAAACTGCCCAGGAAGCCAATATCAATCAAAAGTCCTACTGATACTCATGAGTCAGTTGAAAGATCTCAATGTTAGACAGTTAGGCCCTCAACACCAGGTGCATCCATCTGAACAAAAGCAATGCTACCTATCAAAGGAACTGACAAGTCAAGTCCTTGGGTCAAAATGTCCTCTACCAAAGGGCACTTGTATGGTAACTGCCAACAACTGCCCCTAAGCCAGGGTTTATTTTTTAATGTTTCAATGGGTCACCAACTTCTCCCACCTCATTAACTGACATAGTATTTTTAGGGGAAGAAAGGAAATATGCTAATAACTTTAGTCAAATCTTGATGTGGACCCAGATCTATTATCTTTAACATTATTTTTCATATATGTTCTGATGATTCATAAACAATTTTTGTAATTATTTCAAACTAATCCTATTGTCTGTGTTCCTGTTTTTTTATAGATACCAAGAAGTGCCTATATTTTCTTTTTGACTTTGGACTTGCCAATAACTGCTCTTGGACTATCATTTGTTGTAGATTTTATGTGAAAATTCTGTTTGGCCAATTAAGTTTATCCATATCTCCATTCTATTTCTCTTGAGAACCCTAACTAATCCACAGCCTAACAAACTAATATAGTGTGTGAGATAGGGATGGTGTTATAAATACCCTCACTTAAAAGCATCATTTTAAAACTGCACCTTAAATTTAAAAGTTATAAGAAGCATGAGATAAACAATAGAAAAGAGCTACATATAACTTTTTGAGCAAAGTTCAGAAGTAGGCCATGACAATGTAACTCATTTATCAAATAATCTGTGATCTGTTAGCCATCTGAGGAACATAACCAGCAAAGGGAGTGACTATCAAAATTAATAGTACAATAAACATATGATACTGAATTTTTCTAAATGCAATGTTCTGAAAAATACAGTAACACATAAATCACCATTTACCACTTAAGTACAATAATAAAATTTTTTATTCAAATAATAATTTATGAGCAAGTTTTTTTCCTTATTTAATTGAAGTACAGACAATAAAATGCACAAAATGAGTACAGCTTGATGAATTTTGTCCTAATTTTACATATGCTCATGTAACCCTTATCCAGATCAAACATTCTCATTCATTTTTTTCCCCTTCACCTATCTTACCCATTCTCAAACCCAACTCCTCTATGGCAACCAGAGGAGTTCATTTGTTCTGTTTTTTAGATGCCACATATAAGTGAAATCATAGCATATTTTTCTTTCTCAGTCTGACTTACTTCACTTAGCATAATATCCTCTAGGTCCATCCATGTTATTACAAATGACAAGATTTCATTCTTTTTCATGGCAGCAATACTCTATTGTATATGTGTACCACATCTTTATCCATTCATTTATCAATGAACACTTGCGTTGTATCCATATCTTGGCTATTATAAATAAAACTGCAATAAACAAGAAGTGCATATATCTTTTCACATTAGTGATGGTGGTTTTTTTTTTTTTGGATAAATTCCCAGAATTGGATGTACTGGGTCACATGGTATCTCTATTTTTAGTTTTTTGAGAAACTTCCATATTTTCCATAGTGGATGTACCAGTTTACAACCCCATCAACAGTGAGGGCTTCCTTTTTATGAGTAAGAACTTGAATTTAGATATGGTTATGATAGAAAAATATTTTTTTCTGCCCAGAGCAGTTCTTTTACAGAATTTTTCATTGTAATTATAAAAATGCTAGTGGGGGCTGCCAGTCATATATCTACTCCTACTAATCATTGTGGTGGGCACATTAACCAAACTAAGATAACCATAGTACATACACAATGGTAGGCAAAATAATGGCCTCCCCCAAAGGTGTACATGTTGTAATCTCAGGAACCTGAGAGTATATTACATTACATAGCAAAGGGGAATTAAGGCAGCAAATAGAATTGAGGTTGCTAGTGAGCTGACCTTAAAATAAGAAGAGTATCCTGGATTATCCAGGTGGGCCTAAAGTAATCACAAGGTTACAGAACTCTGCATTACTACAAGGTTTGATACAGAGAAGCAACAAGTTTTGATATTAATTTTAAAGTGAATCTGTTTAACATATCCTCCCATTAAGATCTTGATTGGAAGAAGCAGGAACTGGGAGTCAAATTGTCCCATCCTCAGTGAAAGAGGAGGGATTTAGAAACAGGACTGGTCTCAGTTTTACATTACAAGTGTTCCTCCAAGGGGATTCTCAAAGAAATGTATCTTTTATCGGCTACCTTGGTTTCTCTGAAAAGGCAAAGCTGGCCCAATGGATTGATCCCTTAACTTCACCTCTCATACACTCACTTATGCATTCTTGATACTTCCAGAATATGTGGGAAAAAAATAGCAAAGAATGTCAAAAGATAGTTCATAGAAAGGAAGTACAGATGGCTTTTTAAACTCATGAAAGAATGCTTGTGATAGAATTCTAAAATGACCCCAGACTCCTGCCCCCTGGTGTATGCAGCCTTAATGATCTTCTCCCCTTGAGTGGGAGTGGGAACTGTGAATGGGATGGGGTGGCCATTCCCCTAAGTAGGTTACATTATAAAGCAAAGATGAATAGGACAGTCACTTCCTTGATTGCACTATGTTATGCAGGACTCTATCTTAGCAGACTGAAGTAAGAAATTCTCCTGCTGTCTTGAAGTAAGTTGCCACAATGTGTGCCATGTGACATGAAATAGCAGTGACCTGAGGGAGGCTCCCAGCTGACAGGCAGCAAGAGAATGATGACCTTAGTCCTACCACTGCAAGGAACTGAATTCTGCAACCTAAGTGAGCTTGTAAGCAAACCCTTCACAGTTGAATGAATATCCAGGTGAGAACACAGCTCAGTAGAGACCTCATTTCAGCCTGGAGAGACACTGAGCAGAGTATCCAGCTGACCTGTGCCTGGACTTCTCATCCATGAAAACTGAGATAATAAATGTATGTGTTATAAAAACCACTAAATCTGTGGTAATTTGTTATTCAACAACAGAAGCTAATAAAATGTTCAACCTCACTTATAAAAAGTATAAATTATAGCTCTATCAAGACACTAATTACTTGTCAGCTTGGCAAAGAAAAAAGTGAAAATATGCTATGTGGGCAAGAGTATAGGAAATAGCATTCCCATAAATTACTAGCAGCGGTTAAATTGGTATAATTTATGTGGAGGGTGATTTTTAAATATCTAGCAAGATTTAAAAACGTACCCCTCTCACCCATCAAATCTGCTTGCAGTTTATTGTAGAATACATCCACAAACATGGGAAAAGGTCAAGATACAAGCTTCTTTACTGCAGCACGGTTTGTAACAACAAAAGATTAGAATCACCCTATGTATTCATAAATAGGCACCTGATTAGGTAATTTTGGGTACATCCATAAAATGGAATACTTTGGAGCCATTAAAAAGAATGAGAAGGTGCTCCTTTCTACTTACTAGATGGGGTGCCACCTGATTCATGAATCATTGAATAAACCCAATTTGATCTTCAAATTAAAAAAAAATGACTCATATTGAAAATAGTCAAGATGTATTTTGAAGAGAAAAAAAAAAGCCTGTTTAGTACAGGAAATATAGTAGCTACCATTTTTGTTGGAGGGAAAAAGTCAGGGAAGAATAAATTTCCAGAAGTGGAATTACCCAGTTGAGTGGTATTTCTACTTTTAGTTTTGTGAGGAACCTCCATATTGCTTTCCACAATGGCTGAACCAATTTACATTCCCATCGACAGTGTAGGAGTGTTCTCCCCCTTCTCCGCAATCTCACCAGCATTTGTTATTTCTTGTCTTTTGGATATTGGCCATCCTAACTGGTGTTAGGTGATACCTCGTTGTGGTTTTGATTCGCATTTCCCTGATGATTAGCAATGTGGAGCATCTTTTCATGTGCCTGTTGGCTATCCATATTTCTTTGAAGAAGTATCTGTTCAGATCCTCCACCCATTTTTTAACTGGGTTATTTGTTTCTTGGGTGTTGAAGCATGTTAGTTCTTTATGTATTTTGGATGTTAACCCCTTATCAGACAAATCAATTATGAATATATTATCCCACACTGTAGGATGCCTTTTTGTTCTGCTGATGGTGTCATTGCTGTACAGAAGCTTTTTAGTTTGATATACTCCCACTTGTTCATTTTTTATTTTGTTTCCCTTGCCCAAGGAGATGTGTTCAGGAGAAAGTTGCTCATGTTTATGTTCAAGAGATTTTTGCCTATGTTTTCTCTAAGAGTGTTATGGTTTAATGACTACATTCAGGTCTTTGATCCATTTTGAGTATACTTTTGTGTATGAGGTTAGACAATAATCCAGTTTCATTATCTTACATGTAGCTGTCCAGTTTTGCCAACACTAGCTGTTGAAGAGGCTGTTATTTCCCCATTGTATGTCCCTGGCTCCTTTATTGTATGTTAATTAGCTGTATATGTGTGAGTTTATATCTGGGCTCTCTACTCTGTTTCACTGATCTATGGATCTGTTCTTGTGCCAGTACCAAACTGTTTTGATTACTGTGGCTTTGTAGTATAACTTGAAGTTAGGGAGCATAATACCCCCAGCTTTGTTCTTCTTTCTCAGGATTGCTTTGGCTATTCAGGGTCTTTTGTGGTTCCATATGAATTTCAGAACTATTTGTTCTAGTAGAACACTGTTAGTATTTTGATAGGAATTACACTGAATCTGTAGATTGCTTTAGGCAGCATGGCCATTTTTACAATATTAATTCTTTCTATCCATGAGCATGGGATAGAATCCCATTTATTGGTGTCTTCTTTAATTTCTCTCATGAGTGTCTTGTTTTCAGAGTATAGGTTTTTCACCTCCTTGGTTAGGTTTATTCCTAGGTATTTTATTCTTTTTGATGCAATTGTAAATTCAGTTGTTTTCCTGATTTCTCTTTCTGCTAATTTGTTATTAGTATGTAGGAATGCAACAGATTTCTTTGTATTAATTTTGTATCCTGCAACTTTGCTGAATTCAGTTACTTCAGTGTTAAATTATGAATTATTACAAGAAAACAACAGAACTAGCTAATTGTGGTAATCAGTAGAAATTAGGACTAATTAAAGAAATAGTATGCATGTGAAAACATAATAATTTTGTTTCTTTCTGTCCTCCAATGCAGTAATTTATTTTAATTCTATTTTTAAACTCTTTGGATTTTTACATTTTGTAAGCTAAATTATTGTGATTTTAAGATACTTAGCAATACTTTTTAAAAGGAGACTATAAATACAATAGGGCTATTTAAAAAGATATAACTATTTAATAAAAAATAATGAGTTTCCTTTTATCCCATTATACCATAGCATTTTTATTTTTTCTGTTTTGTTTTCCAGTAATACTTTTCTGAGTTGCCTGTGACCTTCAAGACATTCTTCTCTTTTATATAGCAATAAAAATAAATAATGTCAAATGTAAAACTTACTCTGACCTGCAGCTCTCCTCTTATCAAGCCCATATTCTACTGATTCCTGGCATCAGACTAATATAAGGACATCGAGAGAGCCAAATCTTGTCTCAACAGAAGTATGGAATAATAAGAATATTATTTACTAACAGCAGCAGGATTTTACACTTGTATGAATTAGTTTCCAGCTCACCAAAACTTATCCACTTTGTATCTATAGGCTTGTTTTCATAAACCAGTCAGGTCATTTGCTTCTGTAAACTTATGATATAGGCTATCCATGTCTAAAATGACCTTTGTTTTAAGTACTCATAAACACTTTGATGTTGTCATAAGATAAAACTCTATATCTTGGGGAAAATGTTTTTAAAGCAGAGGTAACTTATGATATCAAAGTTGTATTCCAAATAAGATACAGTTTAGTAAAAATATCAAGAAAGTTCTGTTTAATTTGACTGTCTTCTTCTAATGACTTCATTCTGAATTTTGAAGCAATATTATTTCAGAAACTTGGACATTTTTTTCTTTTCTGTATAAATTTTTTTTGCAACCTATACATAGCATTGAAAAATTCAGGGGTAGTCAGTTAATCTTTTTCTAAGCTTATGCTTATGTCCCTTCAAAGATCATCAGTTTTATAAAGAATCATACACATTTCTGTTTGTAATCCTTTCTCCTTTTTTATCAATGTATTCCCAAATTAGAGAAGGAAATTCTTCTTGCCCCATGTTTTCCAAGTCTAATTTTACAACAGACCAAAATTTTCACATCTCTATGGCTAACAACACTGGTAGGGACATGTCTAAGGGGGCTATCTCCTTCCGTTTCTAGACAGTCAAAAATCTCAATTATTTCTATACATTTTGAGAAAACTGAAAAATAAAAAAACTTTAATTACAAAGGCTTCAATATCACAGGAAAGCAAAGCACATCCTTCCTTTTAATGTTCTATGCAAGGTAAGCTGGGCATTTTTTATATAAAATCTTTTCATTTTATTTTGTAAGAAGATTATAGACTGAGAAGAATTTATCAAAATTTACATTTTCACTGTGGAATATGTAGATAAATGAGCAAAGTCTAATTTGTATTTGAATAAGATACCAATAATCTTTTATTTCATATTTTCTATAATGTCATGAAAATCTTTAAAGAGATTAAGAATATGATTTTGAAACTCATTTTCAAAATCAAAGTACAGAAGAGCGAGCAGGAACATATTTTTTTGCATGATTCCACATATCACTTGATACACTACAGAAAGCATGATTGTTGATAAGATCTGATAGAACAAGATCTACACTGAAACATGTCAAAACATGTTATTAAAATTTCCCTTTTCATTCAACTATAGGACACTTTTAGTTGCAACCTCTGTAAGTGTGGCTTCACTTGATGTCATAGAACATCAAGGTAACAATACTATGTTTGTTTCTGTGGTATGCCCTAGCTATTCAGTGCCAGCTATTATTTTATTGAGATATATTTGATATACAATATTATATTGGTTTCAGATGTACAACATAGTGATTCAATAATTATAAACATTAATAAATGCTCACCATGATAAGTATAGCTATCATCTCTCAGTATACAAAGATATTACAATATTATTGACTATATTCTCTATGCTGTACTTTCATCCCTATGACTAATTTATTTTATAGTTGGAAGTTTCTACCTCTTGTTCCCCCTCATCTGTTTCTCCTATCCCCCTCCCCTATAGCAACAGCCAGTCTGTTCTCTGATTTTTGTGGGGTCTTTTTAGTGTACAGCCTGATAAATTTTGATATGTGTATACACTCATGTAACCATTGCCAGATCCAAACATCAAACATTCTCACTAATATTTTCCCCTTCACCTATTTACTACCCCCACCCCAACTCTCCTTCCCCTATGGCAATCACCAGTATATTTTCTGTTTTTGTCTATTTCAGTTTTGTTTGTTTTGTTTTTAAGATTATATATATAAATTAAATCATATGGTATTTATCTTTTTCTGCTTAATTTTTCTTAGCATAATATCCTCTAGATCCATTCATGTCAATGTTGCAAATGACAAGATTTCATTCATTTGTATGGCTCAGTAGTATTCCATTGTATATATACCACATCTTTATCTATTCATCAATTTATTGATGGACAGCGCTCTTTGGCAGTTTCTATATCTTCGTTATTGTAAATGCCGCAGTAAACATAGAAATACATATATCCTTTTGGATTAGTGATTTTATTTTCTTAAAGTACATTTCCAGAAGTGGGATTACTGGATCATAAGGTATTACCATTTTTTGAGATTTTTGAGAAACCTCCATACTGCTTTCCTTAGTTGTTGCCCCAGTTCGCAATCTCACCAACAGTATGCAACGGTTCCCTTTTCTCCATATCCTGATCAACACTTGTTATTTCTTGTCTTAGTGATATTAGCCATTCTGACTGATATGAGGTAATATCTCATTGTGGATTTGGAATACATTTCCCTAAAGATTAATGGTGTTAAGAATCTTTTCATGTGTCTGGTGGACATCTGTATGTCTTCTTTGGAAAAATGCCTTTTCAGGTCCTCTGCCAATTTTTTAATCAGATTACTTGTTTTTTTGATGTAGAGTTGCATGAGTCCTTTATATATTTTAGATATTAGTCCCCTATCAGATATGTCACTTAAAAATATATTCTCCCATACAGTTGGTTATTTTTCTGTTTTGTTGGTGGTTTCCTTTGCTATGTAGAAGCTTTTTAGTTTGGTGTAGCCACCGCCAGTTTACTTTTTGTTTCCCTTGGCTGGGTAGACACACCCAGGAAAAAATTACTAATGCTGATGTTCAAGAGTTAACTGCCTACGCTTTCTTCTAGGAGTTTTATGGTTTCAGGTCTTACAGTTAGATCTTTAGTCCATTATGATTTTATTTTTGTGTAAGGTGTAAGACAGTGATCCAGTTTCATTCTTTTGCATATAGCTGTCCAGCTTTCTGAGCACCATTTATTGAAGAGACTGTACTTTCTCCATTGTATATTCTTGCCTCCTCCATTGTATATTAATTGATCATATAAATGTGGGTTTATTTTGGGGCTCTCTATTCTGTTCCATTGGTCTATGTATCTGTTTTTGTGTCACTACCATACTGTTTTGGTAACTGTAGCTTTGTAGTATAGTTTGAATCATGGAGTGTGATACTCCCAGCTTTGTTCTTCTGTCTCAAGATTGCTGGGCTATTTGGCTTTTTGTGGGTTCCATACACATTTTAAGATTATTTGATCTAGTTCTGTGAAAAATGCCATTGGTATTTTGATAAGGATTGCATTGAATCTGTAGATCGCTTGGGGCAGTATGCTCATTTTAAGAATATTGTTAAATTTATCCATGAATATGGAAAATCTTTTCATTTATTTCTGTATTCTTCAATTACCTTCATCAGTGTCTTAAGTTTTCAGAGTACAGATCTTTCACCTCCTTGGTTAAATTTATTCCTAGATATTTTATTCCTTTTTATGCAGTTATAAATGGGATTGATTTTTTAATTTGCTTTTTTGTTCATTACTTGTATGTGTAAACACAACAGATTTCTGTATACTGGTATTATATCCTGTGACTTTAGTGAATTCATTTATTCTAGTAGTGTTTTTATGGCATCTTCAGGGTTTTCAATATATAGTACCACATAATCTGCAAATAGTGACACATCTACTTCTTCCTTACAATTTGGATGCCTTTTATTTCTTTTTCTTGCCTAATTGCTATGGCTAGGTCTGCTAATACTATGTTGACCAAAAGTGGTAAGAGAAGTCATCCTTGTCTTCTTCCTGATCTTAGAGGAGAGCTTTCAGCTTTTTGCCATTGAGGATGATGTTAGTTGTGGATTTGTCATATATGGCTTTTATTGTATTGAGGTATGTTCCCTCTACACCTACTTTGTTGAATTTTTAGCCTGAATGAATGCTGAACTTTGTCAAATGCCTTTTTAGCATCTGTTGAAATGACCATATGGTTTTTGTCCTCCCTTTTGTTAATGTGATATATCATATTATTTGATTTGTGGATATTGAACCCTCCTTGCATCCTTGAAATAAATCCCACTTTGTCATGATAAATGATCTTTTAAATATATTTTTTAATTCCATTTGCTAATATTTTGTTGAGGATTTTTGCATCTATGTTCATCAGGGATATTGATCTGTAATTTTCTTTCTTTGTAGTGTCTTTGGTTTGGGTATCAAGGTGACTCTGGCCTGTAGAATGAATTTGGAAGTTTTCCTTCCTCTTCAATTTTTTGGACCTGGAATGTTTGTTGGGAGTGTTTTGATTACTGATTCAATTTCATTACTGGTAATTAGTCTGTTCAGATTTTCTGTTCTTCCTGGTTCAGTCTTGGGAGATTTCATGTTTCTAGGAATTTATCTATTTCTTCTTCTAGATTGTCCAATTTGTTAGCATATAATTTTTCATAGAAATCCCTTACACTTGTATTTCTTTTATGTTAGTTGAAATTTTTCTTTTATTTCTTGTTTTATTTGAGTCTTCCCTCTTTTCTTCTTGATGAATCTTGCTAAAAGTTTATAAATTTTATCTTTTCAAAGAACCAGCTCTTAGTTTCATTCATAGTTTTTATTGTTTTTTTTTAGTCTATATTTCATTTATTTCCAGTCTGATCTTTATGTTTCCTTCCTTCTACTAATTTTAGGCTTCACTTGTTCTTTTTTCTAGTCCCTTTAGGTGTGTGTTAGATTGTTTGAAATTTTTCTTGTTTTGTGAGGTAGGCCTGTAATGCTATAAACATCCCTCTTAGAACTGCTTTTGCTACATCCCAAAGATTTTGCATTTCTGTGTTTCTATTTTCATTATTCTCCAAGTTGCTTTTTTATTTTCTCTTTGATTTCTTCTATGACCCATTGGTTGTTTAGTTGTATGCTGTTTAGCCTCCACCTGTCCGTGTTTTTTCCAATTTTTTTCCTGTTATTGATTCTGGAAATGTAGTAGTCAGAAAGAATGCTTAGTATGATTTCAGTCTTTCTAAATTTATTAAGACTTGTTTTGTGGCCTAACATGTGATCTATCCTGGAGAATGTTCCATGTGCATATGAGAAGAATGAGTATTCTGTTGAGGGATATAATACTCTGTATATATCAATTATGCCCATTTTGGTCTAATGTGTCACTCAAAACCAACGTTTCCTTATTTTCTGTCTGGATGAGCTATCCATTGATTTAAGTAGAGTATTAAATTCCCCTACTATTATTGTATTACTGTCAATTTCTCCCCTTGTTCTGTTAATATTTGCTCTGGTACTTAGGTGCTCCCCTGTTGGGTACCTAAATATTTACAATTTTTATGTCTTCTCTCTAGATTGACACCTAATTCATTATACAATGTCCTTTGTATCTTGTTACAGTCTCTGTTTCAATGTCTATTTTGTCTAAAATAAGTACTGTTGCCCCAAATTATTTTTATTTTTTTTTCATTTTTATTTGCATCAAATATCTTTTCCATCCATCAGTTTCACTGTGTGTGTGCCTTTAGGACTGAAGTGAGTCTCTTGGAGGCAGCATATAGACGAGTCTTATTTTTTGTGTCCATTCAGTAACCCTATATATTTTGTTTGGAGCATTTAGTCTATTTACATTTAAGGTGATTATTGGTAGGTATGTACTTATTGCCAGTTTTTTAAATGTTTTCCAGTTGTTCCATCATTCTTCTATGATCCTTTCTTCTCTTGCTCTCTCCCTTTGTGTGTGATGACTTTCTTTAATGTTATGGTTTGATTCCTTTCTCTTTATTTTTTGTGTATCTATTATAAGTTTTTGGTTTGTGGGTACCATAGGGTTTATGTATGATATCTTACAAATATAGCAGTCTATGTTAAGTTGTTCAATTAATTTGAACTCATTCTTACAGCACTATATTAACTTCCCTGCCTCCATGTTTTATGTATGTGTTTCCTTTAACACCTTTTATTTAGTGATTCCCTTAATTAATTTTTAGATGTTGCTGATTTTACTACTTTTGTCTGTAACCTTCATGTGAGCTTTTAAGTGATTGTCTATTACCTTTGCTATCTATTTGCTTTCAACAGTGAGAATTTTTTCCTTTCATAATTTCCCTGCTTCTAGTTATGGCCTTATTTTTCTCTTAAAGAAGTCTCTCGAACATTTCTTGTAAGGCTGGTTTAATGAAGGTGAACTCCTTTACCCTGTGTTTTTCTAGGAAGTTCGTTATCTGTCCTTCAATTCTGATTGGTAACCTGGTGGTTAGAGTATTCTAAGCTTTATGTTTTTTAATTTTAGCACTTTAAATATATCATTCCACTCTTCCTTCTCTCAAATCTGGTGAGCTTCTTCATGTATATAATCACTACTTTAAACTCTTTATCAGGTAGATTGCTTAACTCTTGTTTCATTTAGTTCTTTTTCTTAAGCTTGTCATGTTCTTTTGTTTTAAGCATAGTTTGTGTCTCCTCATTTTGTTTGGCTCTCTGTGTATTTCTGTAGGTTAGGCGAAAAGGCTACCTCTCCCAGTCTTGAAGGTGCGGGCTTGTGTAGGAACATCCACCAAGCTGACTACTTGTGCCTGGTGTTTTGGGCTATATGGCTGGAAGCTGGGTGGGCAAGAGTCAGGCCATCCTACACTAGGACTTTCAGGGCATAGATTGGGGGTCTCCTGGGTAGGTGCTGGCCAGGGCTGCATTGGCAAGGCAGCCAGGATTGGAGGGGGTGTAGGCAGGGTGAATCTGCATGAGTGCCATGCTGATGCCACTTTATAATACTGCTGGATGTCTGGCAGGTGTATTTGGGTGCCAGTGGGGTCTGAGATACCATATTGGTTAAGTGTGGAGCTGTTGTGCAAGCCCTGACCCTGCTTCCATATGCGCTATCAGTATTCGGGGGGCAACCCAAACAGTAGCACTCACCCTGCTCCCATGCACACTAGCAATGTGGGAGGGGTGGGATGGAGGGCAGAAACATAAACAATGGTGCTCACCAGAACCTCCAGTCCTGCAGAGAATTCTAACTGTTCCCCTACCATTTGGCAATGTTTTATTTCTGAGTATTGGTTTTCTTCACTTATAGTGTAGATGCCCTTTAAACCCTTTAAACCATGGCTTTTTTTCTGTGCCCCAGGTCAGGCAATTCTGTGCTCTGCTGCTTCAGTGATATCACTCCCTACTGCAGGGCCACCTGAGTGGTGAGGCACCCTCCATTACCATTTCTCCTTCTCTCTTGCCATTTTTTATGTGGTCTTTTTATCCCTTGATGTGCAAAAGTGATCACTCAGGCCTCAATTCTTCCTCAGGATGAGTCGCTCAATGTGTAGGTGTAGATTTGGTGTATACACAGGAGGAGGTGGGTCAGGCTTTCTCTACACCACCGTCTTGGGCCTGCCTCTCACAGAATTGAAGACGACTACTAACGCAACCAGCCATTTTAATTACTGACCAAAGAGCGTTTTATTAACTGTGAGTAGAGAAGCTATGGGACTTACCCTAAATTTAATTTAGTATATAAAATACTTCCACTAAATAAATTTCAACTAACAATGAGAGAAAAAAACAAATAAGCTTTCTTATTTTTACCCTCCAAGAAAGTTGTAAAAATTACAGAAAACACGTAATTTGTAAGGGGGCAAGAGATAGTAAGGAGTTACTATTACATAGTAAACCCCACAATGTCACCTTCATAATTCATTCAACATTTGCATAATAATCATGGAGTATTCACATAACACTAACAAGTGCTAGGAATATAAAAATTAAAAAATACTACCCTCAAGGACCTGAACTGTAGAAAAAGAGTCATGTGCATATCATAATCCCTTCCCAGCAGTGTTTTTGAGGCAGTTGGTTTTATACTGTCATTCCACATGGTTAAATTTCCTCATCAGTGCACATTATTCTCTATTCCCCATCCCTGCTTCTGAGAAAGGCAAGTCTGAGTAATAGTGCAGGAAGATTTGTTTATAGTTAACTTTCTCAATATATGGCCAGAAGATCCAGCCCAGAAAGCATGCACTTGAGCATCACAGTAATTTGTGAGGAGTTTATTTGCCAAGACTTGCAAGAACAAAACAAAAATGCAAAAGCACAAGACATTATATTTCAAGTCAGCAAAGGCTGGCTTGGAAATTTTGAAGGAAGCACATTTCATATAAAATAAACCCTATGTCCTCAGTAGATCATCAGGCCAAAGCAATGTTGCCTGATCAATTAAAGAGGATGATTCTGTAGCAGGTTCTTATCCTGATGAAATGGATTCCTTCTTTAATTTTTTTGTCTACTGAGAAATTTTTAAACTATTTTAATGCTACTTTAGTCGTTTTCCTCTCTATTTTCTAAGAGACCTTTCAAGGTAAAAATGTTCTAGGTACTTCTTAGAAACATAACCTCCATACCACGTAAAAGAAGTTAGCTCACCATGTATTCCCAATCACAAAATTTCTTGGATTTTATTGACAATTTTATTTTCACTCTCTTTGAAGAGAGCCCAGACCAAAAATTTCTAAAGCCAGAACTGCCTCATTAATTTAAGAAATCATTTTGAGTATTTGAATTTATTTTTATTTTTCATAAAACACATCATCAGAAACTCCTTCACTATACAATAAATTTGAGTCAAATTCTGCGAGTCAAGTGATGCCCCTAAGCACATAATTAATGAAATAATCAGAAATTTCTCCTAAGAACTCTTTGTTTTCTGACCCTGGACAATAATATGTCCAACCATAGACCGAGATAGTTTCTGTTGTTACTAATATATAATACTCCAGAAAGGTTCCTGTGCTTTCCAGGATCCTCAAACCCTTTTGGCTCAAAGCTCTAAAACTGATTCAGCTCTTTATTGTGCAAAGGGAAAATATTCTGAAACAGTGAAATATCAGTGCCCAAGGTAAGGTATAAGATGTCAGAAACAGCTCAGTTAAGCATATTATATAGGTGTCATGTAAATGATCTATATGGTTGTATGAGTTACTCTCAACACATTTATTGACAGCCTGCTATCAGCAAGGAATTATTTGTAATACATACTGTAGAGAATGAAATGATGAAGAGAACACAGTCCCGGTTGTTGCAACCAGTGAGGGAGATGGACACGCACAAGTAACTAGAATATGCAACAACTAGAGTTTGCAGTGCAGTGCAAGCACAGTGGAACTGGATGTTGGAGGAGTCCCAGCCAGAGCAGTAACCAGTTGTTTAACAGTGAGTATCACTGGGAGAGTCTCTGTGACATAATTCCCTAACATGTAAAATGAGGTGTGTTCTGTGCACTGGTTCAGGGGCTCTAATACTTTGGATTTACACACATCCGTTGGTTATGTTTTCTATACACTGTAACACAATAATTAGCTTGGGAGGCTTTTAAAAAATACCAAGGCCAGGATCCCCATGGAACTAATTATATCAAGATATCTAGGACTGGAGCATACACATGGATATTTTTCTTAAAATATCCTTAGGTTATATGAAGACACAGGTGAGCAAGAAATAAAAATTAATATATACCTTCAAATTTGTCATAAGTGCTATGAAGAAATTGGATAGAATTAAAGAAAATTAAATGGAGCTATTTACTTAAATAAAATGGAAGTACTTATTTAAGTAAATGTGATCAGAGGTTTCTTCAAGAAGGTGAAATTTGAAGAATGAGAAAGAGTTCTCTGTTAGGAGCTGAGATGTGATGTAGATGTGTAAGGTTGAGAGAATAAGACAGTAAAAATATTCTACACAGAAAGAAAAGCAGGAAATCTACATCCAAAAACATAAATCAGAGTAAACATGACTCAGCTGAGAGAAAGAGTGGCATGAAAAGAAACTAAAGAGTAAGATACCAGCCGGCCCTACCTGGCCTTATAATTTGTAGCACAGTGTATTCAAACCGTAAAAGAAAGACACTGGGGACTTCAATAGGTGAGTCAATTGATCTGATATTCACTAAAGAAAACACTCTATTTAGACTTAGTCTGAATATAGGCATTCTTTATAACCTATCAGTTTCACTCCTAAGTTTATACTTAACAGAAATGTGTACATATGATCTCAAAAGGCATGTACTAGAATGTTCATAACAGCATTCATAATAAGCCAAAAACTGGCAATTACCCAAATGCCCACCAAATTAGAATGAATAAATAAATTGTAGTATATTCATATAATGGAACCCTAAACAACAATGAAATTTGACACTCTATAAGCATATGCAACAACATTGGTAAATCTTACAGACATATGTTGAGTGAAAGAAAACAGCATAAAAGATTAATACTATATGGTCCTTGTCCTCTAATACACAAAAATAACTTGAATGGAGGGCACCATGGTGGGAAAGGTGTGCATTGGACAGGTCATTTGAAACCAAGATTGAGAATCAATGATGTAATATAATGGATACCATAAAGAAAGTATCTCTCAAGCCCGTAATTCTAACTATAGCTGAAGTAAAAATTTATTCCTGTGAAAACATAGACATAGATAAAGAATATACATAGATCTAGATCTAGATACATAGGTACATATTTTTTGCAACTTTCAAATTCCCTTTTAAGGGAGAGTGCTTTAAAAGGATTAACAACTAAAGATAGAATAACTTTATCCAGAGATTTAAAAACTCTCCTTTAAAACAGCTTTTATTTGAATACTACTTGCCTGGATTCCCAAGAAAAAATAAATAGAAAAAAAAGTCATCAGAAAGGGATAATGGAAATGCCTGCAAAGGAAGATGAGAAAAAGGGAAAAAAAACAAACCAGTGAATATTATGGGCTTGTTGGTAAGGCTCTCTCTATGACAAAGACTTTACAAGGTATGTGGAGACCAGCTATGCAATCTTCTGATTAAAATGACGCTTCTGAGGAAGAATCCGTCTATAGGTAGGGAAGTGGTTGATCATACTGACATGAGCTTGTGTCTGTTATATTTGCTTAATGGACTAAATTTATACTTCAGTCTTTGTAGGCCAAGTAAATATGATACTTCTACTTAGAAAAATGTGCTTCTGTGTGCTTGCAAATTAGGATTGTTAGTTCAGATAGGGGTAAATTCTGGACTGTGATGAATTTGCCTTGTTGAATATGTTGTTTCCTCAAATGTAGACACCACTCAATATGAAAAAAAAATGTACATCTTAGAAACAGGAAAACAAATTCCTTCCAAGCCTCTTTCTGTTTCTTTGTCTGGTGACCTCCCATTGTTTCAGCTTCCCTTTCACTTGGTGTCATACTGGTCTCTCCAGAAAGGTCTCTCAATCTTTTTAAAAGATGAAAAGAGACTACTTTCCTCAGCAGTGATCTTTTCCACTTGAAATGTTTACTCTGGCACCCACTTCCTCAGGGGTTATCTGTTGGGGTTATCCACTCTACCCAGGACTATTTAGGAACACTGAGTGCCACCCTGTGGCGGAGTGCACTGTGGGTCATCTATAGCTGGGAGGGCGAAGAAATACAGACTTGTTAGCACAACTTTAATGTGAATATGGCCTCCTAGGAAGCAAGGGAAGAAGCAGACTAGCCTGGTGGAGTCACAAGAAAATGGAACAGCTATTTTTAGCACAAGTGCCTCGTGTTTAAAGGAGCTGCAAACAAAGCCATAAGGGGGAAAAAAGGACCTGCCTACAGTTGTCAGCCATAATAGAGGAGCAGTGAGAAAATAAGTGCTTCCTACTTAGAATACACATGCTTAGGAGGATACTCAAGTTGTTAAGTCAACTATTTTTAACTACTGCACTGAGATCATAATCCAATTGTTCAGTGATCAGCCAGAATTGGAACTGAATGTTCAGTCCCATACTGTCCATTTGTCAGCCCTTGTTGCTAGAGCCAATGTTAAGCTACCTCCAAAAAACAGATTGACCAAAGTCTCAGGGGACTAAATGCTTTGGCTGCCTGGAATTCAATCCTTTCTGTCTCCATTCCCACCCTAACGCAAAGGAAAAGAAAACAGAATACATACCACATAATCATTGGAAATTTTATTTATTCCCATGATGCCACTCTTACCTGAAAGACATAAAAAATATTACCTTTAACGTTTTAAAAATATGAAATCCCTTTGCTCTTCTGACTATATAAAAGATTTCACACATATGAAAGCAAAGTACCAACAGTTTTGCTCTTAACTATTTTACAGTTTTTCTAACTTGAATATACACATCCTGTCTACATAGATCGTTTTTTGTTGCTGTTGTTTGTGATCAACAGTTTCCAAACGGCTAAGTAGAAAAAGGACAACAAAAAGTTTCCAATGGCTAAGTACAAAAAAGAGGTACCTGGTAGAAATTCAAGAGAAAAGAACAGCTCGTAGGGAGTCTCTAGATATCAATAATCTCAAGAGAAGATGAACATCTCTTGTGCTAAACACTGAAGAGGATTTGAAATGCAACATAGTCTCTGACCTTGACATACATATACAAATGCCAGTCAGCTCAGTAATAGGTTTCACTGGTAAAGCCACACCCAAAGTACTGGCTCCTTTTGTTTTGCAGAAAAAATTGAATGTATCTTTGAGAAAAACTAGGCATTCAAAAGTAGCCCAAAATCTATGGGCTTTTTCTATTTCCTTACATCTCTGATTACAAACTGGCTAATTCTTGCCTGAGCTGGACTCCTTATTGAATTCCTTGCTAAGGTTTCCCAGGAAAGCACAAAACATACTCATATTCTGTTCTTTCAAACCACTTCCCTTATAGTAGACAGTGTATCTTCCAGTAAAAGTTTTAGCAAATATTTTGCCATGATGTAAATAAATATCATGTTTCCAGCCTGTACTATCTGGCTTCTTACGGTTTCACTGTTGTCAATTTATAAATAATTGCCATGAAGGCTATGTTGCTTTAACAAAGACCCAGAAACACAGTGGGATGACAAACAAAGGAGATTATTTCGCTGTAGGGGTAATAGTACCAGTTAAGCAGGATGCCCCCCTCTAGTTGTCTATTCATGGACCCAGGTTCCTTTAATCTTGTTGCTTTACTAGTACTTTATCATCTGTTTGATTAAAGCTGAATTGTGATCATGACCTAATGGGAAAGGGAAAAAACCAGCTCAATATCTGTATCTCCAGAAGGAAGGGGGTTCCCCGCCGGGGGCAAGTTCCCAATAAATCTGGTGAGAATGAAGGGAGACAAGGGTGACAGATTGGGGATTAAAGATTTTTATTCTCATGGCTCAGTTTCTCCTCATGCCAAACCCCAGCTGCTCAGTGCTCTCTCACTCTCTCTCTCTTTTTGTGTGCTCCACCCTGCTTCACTTAACTCCCAAGCTCTGTCTCCCCAGCCATGCTGTGTTCTGTTCCCCTCTCCCCCAATTGCCCCTGGAAGGAACTCTGTGGGTGGGTCTCTGTGACTGGCTGGTGTCTAAGTACCAGGAAGAAGGTGAGGACAAAATGGTTGCTTCTTCTCCACCCCTTATCCCAGACAGGCAATCACATGGCTGACTGGGGTCTCTGCCCACCAGTAAACATCACTTTGATGTGCAGACAGGCTCTTATGTGTATATACAATGGGCACCTTCAAGGGAAGGTGGGAATTATGGTCAAAATCTTATATTTTCCTAACAATGGCCTAAGATCCATATCAGCAGTGGTCAAACACCACTTCCCTCCTATTCCACTGACAAAACCTTAGTTATAAGGGTTTTCTGTCATATGTGTACGGAACAAACAGAAAATTCTCATTCACTGCACATTGCTTTTCCCTAAATTGCAGACAAAATCTCCTCTACTCATAAGCTAAAGGTTGTCTGAATTGGTTCCTGCAGCTGGCCTATCAGAGAGGGAGTTGGCTTTCTCCAGAGCTCCATGGAATCCACTTACAGCCCTTTGTCAATTCTCATCATTGACACTCTTGGGCCCCAGCCCCTCAACAATGCCAGAAGACAGCAGGTGTTTCTCCAACCATAAAAGCCAATGTGGTAAAGCCTGCTGCTGTCTAGTCACATTACACAGCTGTAACTACAAGTCTTGAACCCCAGGCACCTGACCATACTTGAGGAAAGGCTAGTGCCTCTCCAGTCCTAAGCACTGAACACTCAGGATAAGGCTGGACCCAAGATTCTGCCTCCTCATATTTTATGAGTGCACTGATCACAAGGGAGGGGTTGGTGCTTCCCTGATCATGCAGCTTAATGGGCTTGAGTCTAAGGGCTGAGGTCCATCTCCTATCGCTTCTAGGTAGATCTCTTTGCAGTACCCTAGAATACAATGTGCATGGACATGCACACCTGCTGCTGCTTCTGTCTCTATGAGTCTTATCCAGTGCATACTGCACCACCAGCTAAAGTGGCTATGTTTCTTGGCGTTTTGTCACTTGTGGAGCTCAGATGTCGACTTTGTCTTTAAAGGAAGGCTCAAGATCTTTTTATTGGAGCACCAGAGGGAAAGGTAATTCACCGAAGCTTGGAGGACAAGAGACACATGGAAGACTGATGTTTGGGTTATACCAAATATCAAGTACAAGTAGCTGATATTTTCTCCAAAACTCTAATGATGGAGTTAAGCTCTTCATAATAATAAAACACTACATGCAGTCATTTAAAAAAGTGAAAATCTCAACACAATGATATCATTGCAATTCTGTTATTTAAAAAAAAACTATAATTGCTTTCAAATAATCATTATCAATACTCCTCTCGAATAAGCTTCTTGAAATCTGCTTAGGCTTATAAGTTCACTTTCTCCTGGTGTGCTGAAACCACCCAGATTTCTCCTCTCCTACCTAGGCATTATGAGGCCCTTTATCACTTGTTGGTGACAAGGCAATTCTCAGAATGTGTCTTTGCTACTGTGTCTAAGGAAACCCCATGGTTTTGATCTGTGAGGGAACTGGGATGTGATGCTCACCTGGTTACTGGCTAACAAGCAGTGCTTTCTTTTCTCCCTGCTGTGCAGTTCTTAGCAAATGACAAAGTTTTATTTTAAATTCTGAGTTCATTTTATCAATTTCTTCCAAACTAGTGATTACTAATCATGTCCCTTTGCAAAGCTTTCTGGCCAGTGCAGAATCCAGACACCACCCATAACCCCCTTAGCATCAAATTCTATGAGCCACCCAAACTACTTATTCCAGACCATCTGCACAAACTCAGTTCTGGAAATTGAGTAAATGAAAGAAGACTAATGTTAGCTTAGAAAATGGGATGTGGACATGCAACTGGCACTGCAATTGCAAAATAGTCTTGTAAAGAATGAATGAGACAGAAATTACATTAAAAATATAGAGAATCAGCAGACTAGAAAGTAGGAGAAATAGAATAGAATGGGCAGATACATTCATGTTATTCTTGTCTATTAATTTATACTCTGTGTCATTTTTAAAAAGTATTTGAGCTCGGGGTATCACACTCCCTGACTTCAAGCTATACTACATAGCTAAAGTAATCAAAACAGAATGGTACTGGCATAAGAAGAGACCCATAGATCAATGGAACAGAATAGAGAGCCCAGAAATAAACCAATGCATATATGGTCAATTAATATATGACAAAGGAGCCATGAATATATAGTACGGAAAAGGCAGTCTCTTCAATAAATCATGCTGGAAATATTGGACAGCCACATGCAAGAGAATGAAACTGGATTACTATCAAACTCCATACACAAAAGTAAACTTGAAATGGATTAAAGACCTAAATATAAGATATGAAACCATAAAACTTTTAGAAGAAAACAAAGGCAAAAATCTCATGAGCATAAGCCTGAGTAATTTTTTTCTGGACATGTGTCCCCAGGCAAGGGAAACAAAAGCAAAAATGAACAAGTGGGTCTATATCAAATTATAAAGCTTCTGTACAGCAAAGGACACCATAAGCAGAACAGAAAGACCAACTACAGTACAGGAAAATATATTCATAAATGATTTATTTGATAAGGGTTAACATCCAAAATATATAAAGAGCTCATATGCCTCAACACCAAAACAAACCAAATAACTCAATTAAAAAATAGGCAGAGTACCTGAACAGATATTTCTCCAAAGAAGAAATGCAGATGGCCAGCAGCACACAAAAGGATGCTCCACATCGCTAATCCTCAGGGATATGCAAGTCAAACCACAATGCGATATCACCTCACACCAGTCAGAATGACCACTATCCAAAAGACAAGAAATAACAAGTGTTGGCATGGATGTGGAGAAATGGGAACCCTCCTACACTGTTGGTGGGAATGTAAACTGATGCAGCCACTGTAAAAAGCAGTATGGAGGTTTCTCTAAAAAACTGAAAATAGAAATACCATAAGGCCCAGTAATTCCACTTCTAGGAATTTACCCAAAGAAAGCAAAATCTCTGATTTTAAAAGATATATGTACCCTTATGTTTATTGCCACATTATTTACAATACCAAGAATTGGAAGCAGCCAAAGTGTCAATAAATGAACAGATAAAAAAGAGGTAGTACACACACACTGTGGACTATTAATCAGCCATAAATAGGGAAGAAATCTTATTACTTGCAACAACATGGGTGGACCTAGAAGGTTATGCTAAGTGAAATAAGCTAGCAGAGAAAGACAAATACCATATAATTTTACTTTTATGTGGAACCTAAAAAGAAAGGTTGCAGAGCATAGGTGACATAGGGGAAGGGGATAAAGAAGTGCAAAATCTCAATCATAATATAAATTAGTCATGGGGATGAAAGTACAGCAGAAAGAAACATCTTTCTATCTTGACAGATAGTAACTACACTAATTGAGATGAGAATTTAATAATATATATAACTGTCAAATCATTATGTTCTATTCTTGAAACCAATATTGTATATAAACTATAATTCAATAAAAATTATTTTTAAAAACATATCAATCAAAAGTGAATTTTCTGTAAAGAAATGAAACATTATGTTCTTATTTAAGTAAGGATAATTAATTATATTAATAACTATATACCCCATAACAGTGGTTAACTTAAATTATACTTTTTTTTATTAACAGCCATAGACTTCCACCTCATTAGAAATCCCACGAAATTAGTGAATTGGTTAGCAGTCGCTTTCAAATTAGTATTTCATATCTAAGTCCAATAGTAAACTAGATGTTACGAATAATTAAAAAATATAACTAACAGGCAGCTCATCATTATGACCTCTAAATTTGTATTATGTTTAGAAGGCTAATAATAGTAAGGAAACAAGAATATCACCTTTGATATCTCTGATTTGAAGTAATGTTTTGTAAGTTTTATGAGAGCAGAAAACTTGTCTGTCTCTGAGTCTAGTGCCCTGGCATAGGCAAACCAGAGTTTTGTGGATTTGGTAGTTAATAATTTCTTAAAATATCAGCTCTTATATACTCAGAGATTTTGCCATCACTTCAATCTAAGCCCAGATTTTTTAATCAAGTAGCAGAAAGATCAACTTCTTTCCTTTGTGGTTTAAAAATACAGCATATCTTTTTACATAGTTCTCAGTTTTCATCTGTCATGATCACAGGAACCAGATGGCCACCTCCTCTATAACACTTGCATCCCAAGGATGGCATGACAGAATGTGAAACTGGCAGCATTCAGTATGAGTTCTTCATAATTCTGCAGTGAAGGCTTCCGTTCAGTTTGTTTTGTGCGACTTGCACACTCTAAATGTGGCCCATAAGATGAACTTTTATATAATTGGGAAACTTGTGAGGCAGGGAAAACTCACCAAGCTTCCCAGTGGTATTTTAGGATATTCTCAGAGGGCTATCAGTACTGACACAATTCAGTAAACATTTCTGTACCCTATGGTACCCCATGCCCACCAAGAAAGGAAGCTTCAGATCCTGCCCTGGTTAAAGACTAGAATACAGAGGTAGGCTGTATTTTTCCCTCTTAACAAACAGTATACATATACACAGCTACAAAGAAAGTAAGTGAAATGAAGCAAACATTTCCAGAGCATGCACGCCATCCTTCTAGCTCACTGTGTAGTGTGTATCTCATCCGTGAATGTGGTAAAGCCATTTGGAAGGAGCAGTTCAGACTATTACTGGTCACCTCAGAATCCCTACCTTCTTACAAAGGATTAATCATATTTCAGGTCAATTTCAAGACTGACACCAGAGTGTGATTTCAGTATTTTACCTTGTCTATAAATCGTGATGAACTCATCATTAGTTTGCATTGCCAGACAGACCCTGTTTACCTTCCAGTGCTGCCCTGTGTAGGGACTGTGAAGAGCTCTCAGGCCATCAGAGACCCTGGGGGCATCCACCTTCAGCTCCTTGGTTTTTTTCTTGTTTTTGTTTTTTCAGTGACACTGGAAACTCCTGGGACTTGCAGGTAAAATTGAAAAGCAGTTTTACATCTGTTCAGAGTGAGTCCCAAAAGACTATGACTTAGTGATTTGGGGTCCCAGCTATTTTTAACCAAATACATATTTAAGGCTCTTTTGGAGAGTAAGCATGCATATGTGTTTAAAGAAGTTCAGGGGGAAAGGATTTATATCTGTCAAAATAGCCAGAATATATTTTTAACAAATGGTGGCTTATCTTCTTTGTCAGAGTAATAGACAACAGCAAGCTTACAATACAGCATCAAGTGAAATAAAGGAGCTGTAAAATAAATAATGGAGGGTAGAGGAAATGTAGGATAGAGCACGGGACCTTTACTGACCATAAAAGCAAATTGAATACTATGCTATAGTCCATTTCTGTAGCCTCTGCAATGAAACTGAAATTCCAGCACAAACACATTAAGAACTGTCCACTTCTATCAGCCTAACTTTCTGTTCTTTTTTCTTTTTTGTTTTCCAGTTACTGTCCCTGTTAAATTATCCATAGGTTTTAAGATAGACAGATGGATGGATGGATTGAATGTACACATATTTTAAATCTGAAAATTGAGATAAAAAGTAATATGTAAATATGTGTCCACATGTATATCTATATATAAATTTCACATTGTCCTTTCTTTGCTACCTAATTTACAAGTCTTATGCAAAATAAATATTTCCCCTCTCCACAGGTTTAGCTCTGGATAATTTAGAATGGCACTGAAGGATTGAACAACAATGAAAATAGACAAAGGATAAATGGCCTTCATTAATATTGCCCACTATCTATCACTGGTTAATCCCACCTTAAATCAGCCCAGCCATCATCTACATGTCCTTAAGGGAAACAAAACCAAATGACTTTATTCAGTCATCATTAAGAAAGTATTGAGGCTCTTGAATGTAGATCCAAGACTCAAGTCCATGGACAAAATGGTTTTGCACAATGCAAAATGGGTGATCCAAGATTCAAACTGAAATTAAGTTTTCATGAGCAAAATACTGGGAAGTGTTCCTTGAACACAGTTATATTCTAGGGATGGTAACCTTCTTCCATGCTTCTTTGACAGTTGCCTGATAATCATACAGAATTTGCTTTGGAGTAATCAGTTAAGCTGTGTATTAGGGAAATTGTTCAAAAATTATATATAATCAGGAGAGGATTTAAGATGGCAGCATGAGAGGTGAGACAAACCTCCTCTTAAAACTACATGTAATAGGAACATATAATTAATACAACTAATCCTGAAAGAGCAACAGGAAGGAAGGCTGCACCAGACTGCATACACCCAGTGAAAAGAGCAGACCTCATGGAACAGGGTAATCTAATGTACCTAATGCTTAATCCGGCAGGACCCAAGCCCTTCCCCCACTCCAGCTCACCAGCAGAAGAAAGAGTAACAGAGCCGGGAGGGAGTGGAGGCCTGGGAATGCTGAACACCTAACTCTGGAGCTCTGATCTGGGAGCACAAACCTACACTATATGGTGCTCTGGTGATTAGTGGGGTTGGAAAGCTAAGACAGGCAGAATACCTGCTAAAGGGGCAAGGATTGCACAGAGCTTACTGCTCAGGAGAAACGACAGGTAGACAAAATTGTCCAGGTGCACTCTGCAGAGCAGGTTGGGAATTTAAACAATCTTCAGGTGCTCCATTCCCCAAGCTCACTATGCAGCTCCAAGGCCCCCTACTGTGGTACACAGCCGGCTGCACCTTCCAGCCAGCTACCCCCACCTGGCTCGCAAACCGGCAGCCCCTGCTCTGGCGACAGGCCAGCCAGAGGGAAGCCCCACCTACAGCAACTAGAAACACAAAGCATAGAGGCTCAAAACTGTGTGTTCTGCCCACTGGTTCTGGCAGTGGAGACAGTCATAGCAGCCGGGAAACAAGAAAGAGCTCTTTCCTACCACAGGCACCAGCACCATTCCCATGCGACCCCTGACATCGCTCCAGGGACTGAGCAGCTCCAGAAAATAGAGCTTCTGGGCACTAGACGGCACCACATAAAAATATGAAGTGTAAAAGGAACCTGGTTCAAAGCAAAATCTCAACACCAGAAAAACGATCAAGGGAGACTAAATTAATAGACCTTCCTGAAAGAGATTTCAAAATAAAAATCATAAACATGCTCCTGGAGGTACAGAAAAATATTCAAGAACTCAGGAACGAATTTAGGACACAGATACAATTGTTGAGGAACACAATGGAGGGTATTAAAAGCAAATTAGATACAATGGAGAAGACAATAAATGAAACAGAAATTAGCAAAGAGGAATACAAAGGAGCTGAGACACAGAGAGAAAAAAGGATCTCTAGGAATGGAAGAATATTGAGAGAACTGTGTGACCAATCCAAACGGAACAATATCCGCATTATAGGGGTACCGGAAGAAGAAAAGAGAGAAAAAGGGATAGAAAGTGTCTTTGAGAAAGTAATTGCTGAAAACTTCCCCAATCTGGACAAGGAGATAGTCTCTTAGGCGATGGAGGAGCACAGATCTCCCAACACGAGGGACCCAAGGAGGAAAAAACCAAGACGTATAATTAAAATGGCAAAGATCAAGGATAAGGACAGATTATTAAAAGCAGCCAGAGAGAGAAATAAGAGCACATGCAAAGGAAAGCCCTTCAGGCTATCATCAGACTTCTCAGCAGAAACCTTACAGGCCAGAAGGGAGTGGCATGATGTATTTAATACAATGAAACAGAAGGGCCTCAAACCAAGAATACTTTATCTGGCAAGATTACCATTTAAATTTGAAAGAGGGATTAAACAATTTTCAGATAAGCAAAAGCTGAGAGAATTTAGCTCCCACAAACCATCTCTACAGTGTACTTTTGAGGGACTGCTATAGATGGAAGTGTTCCTAAGGTTAAATAGCTGTCACCAGAGGTAATAAAAAGGGATAGACCAAGAGTACAGAATATAATACCTAATATATAAAGAATGGAGTAGGAAGAAAAGGAGAGAAAAAAAAGAACCTTTAGATTATGTCGGTAATAGTATAAAGTGAGTTAAGTTAGATTCTTAGATAGTAAGGAAGTTAACCTTGAACCTTTGGTAACCATGAATCTAAAGCCTGCAATGGCAATAAGTACATACCTATCAATAATCACCCTAAAAGTAAATGGTCTGAATGCACCAATCAAAAGACATAGAGTCACTGAATGGATAAAAACACAAGGCCCATCTGTATGCTGCCTACAAGGGACTCACTTTAAACCCAAACATACACAGATTAAAAGTGAAGGGATGGAAAAAGATATTTCAAGCAACCAATAGGGAGAAAAAAGCAGGGGTTGCAGTACTTGTATCAGACAAAATAGACTTCAAAAAAAAGAAAGTCACAAGAGACAAAGAAGGACATTTCAGAATTATAAAGGGGTCAGTCCAACAAGAGGATATAACTATTATAAACATCTATGCACCCCACACAGGATCACCTACATATGTGAAACAAATACTAACAGAATTAAAGGGGGAAATACAATGCAATGCATTTATTTTGGGAAACTTCAACACACCACTCACTCCAAAGGACAGATCAACCAGACAGAAAATGAATAAAGAGACAGAGGCACTGAAGAACCTATTGGAACAGATGGACCTAACGGACATCTACAGAACACTCGATCCAAAAGCAACAGGATACATATTCTTGTCAAGTGCACATGGAACATTTTTCAAGAATAGATCATATTCTAGGCCACCAAAAGAGCCTCAGTAAAATAAAAAAGATTGAAATTGTACTAACCAGCTTCTCAGATCACAAATGTATGAAACTAGAAATAAATTACTCAAAGAAAATGAAAAAACCCACAAACACATGGACGCTTAATAACATGCTCCTAAATAATCAATGGATCAATGACCAAATAAAAACAGAGATCAAGCAATATATGGAGACAAATGACAACAATAATTCAACACCACAAAATCTGTGGGACATAGTGAAGGCCATGCTAAGAGGAAAATATATTGCAATACAGGCTGACCTCAGGCAAGAACAATCCCAATGGACAGTCTAAACTCACAATTATTGAAACTAGAATAGGAAGAAAAAATGAGGCCCAAAGTCAGTAGAAGGAGGGACATAATAAAGATTATAGCAGAAATAAATAAAATTGGGAAGAAAGAACAATAGAAAGAATCAATAAAATCAGAAGCTGGTTCTTCGAGAAAATAAAAAAAAATAGATAAACCCCTAACCAGATTTATCAAGAAAAAAGAGAGTCTACACACATAAACAGAATCAGAAATGAATATGGAAAAATCACTACAGACACGACAGAAATACAAAGAATTATGAGAGAATACTATGAAAAATTATATGCTAACAAACTGGATAACCTAGAAGAAATGGACAGCTTTCTCAAAAAAATACAACCTTCCAAGGCTGACCCAGGAAGAAACAGAAAATCTGAAGAGACCACTTACCAGCAAAGGAATTGAATTGGTAATCAAAAAACTACCTAAGAACAAAATCCCTGGAACAGATGTTTTCACTGATTAATTTTATCAAACATTTAGTGAAGACTTAATACCCATCCTCCTTAAAGTTTTCCAAAAAGTAGAAGAGGAGGGAATACTCCCAAACTCATTCTATGAGGCCAACATCACTCTAATACCAAAACCAGGCAAAGACACCACAAAAAAAGAAAATTACATACCAATATCCCCTATGAACATAGATGCAAAAATTCTCAACAAAATATTAGCAAAAGGAATTCAAAAACACATCAAAAAGATCATCCATCATGATCAAGTGGGATTCATCCCAGGGATGCAAGGATGGTACAACATTCGAAAGTCCATCAACATCCTCCACCACATCAACAAAAAGAAGGACAAAAACCACATGATCATCTCCATAGATACTGAAAATGCATTTGACAAGATTCAACATCCATTCATGATAAAAACTCTCAACAAAATGGGTATAGAGGGCAAGTACCTCAACATAGTAAAGGCCATATATGACAAACCCACAGCCAACATCATACCTAACAGTGAGAAGCTGAAAGCTTTTTCTCTAAGATCAGGAACAAGACAAGGATGCCCACTATCCCCACTTTTATTCAACATTGTACTGGAGGTCCTAGCCACAGGAATCAGACAACATAAAGAAATAAAAGGCATCCATATTGGTAAGGAAGAAGTTAGACTGTCACTGTTTGCAGATGACATGATATTGTACATAAAAAACCCTAAAGAATCCACTCCAAAACTACTAGGTCTAATATCTGAATTCCATAAAATTGTGGGAATACAAAATTAATACACAGAAATCTGTTGCATTTCTAAACCCAAATGGTGAACTAGCAGAAAGAGAAATCAAGAAAACAATTCCAATCACAATTGCATCCAAAAGAATAAAATACCTCGGAATAAACCTAACCAAGGAAGTGAAAGATTATACTCTGAAAACTACAAGACACTCATAAGAGATATTAAAGAAGATACCAATAAATGTAAACATGCCATGCTCATAGATAGGAAGAATTAATATTGTCAAAATGGACATCCTGCCTAAAGCAATCTACAGATTCAGTGCAATCCCTATCAAAGTACCAACAGCAATCTTCAATGAACTAGAGCAAATAATTCTAAAATTCATATGGTACCACAAAAGACCCCGAATAACCAAAGCAATCATGAGAAGGAAGAACAAAGCATGGGGAATTATGCTCCCTGAACTCCAAGCTCTACTACAAAGCCACATAAATGAAGACAGTTTGGTACTGGCACAAGAACAGGCCCATAGACCAATGGAACAGACTAGAGAGTCCAGACATAAAACCAACCATATATGGTCAATTAATATACGATAAAGGAGCCATGGACATACAATGGGGAAATGACAGTCTCTTTAACAACTGGTTTTGGCAAAACTGAACAGCTATGTGCAAGAGAATGAAACTGGATTATTGTCTATCCCCATACACAAAAGTAAACTCGAAATGGATCAAAGACCTGAATGTAAGTCATGAAACCATAAAATGCTTAGTAGATAATACAGGCAAAAATCTCCTGAATATAAACATGAACAACTTCTTCCTGAATGCATCTCCTTGAGCAATGGAAACAAAAGCAAAAATGAACACATGGACTACATCAAACTAAAAAGCTTCTGTATGACAAAGGACACCATCAACAGAACAAAAAGGCATTCTACAGTATGCGAGAATATATTTGTAAACAACATATCCAACAAGGGGTTAACTTCCAAAATATATAAAGAATGCACACACCTCAACACCCAAAAAGCAAATAACCCAATTAAAAAGTGAGCAGACAATTCCCCAAAGAAAAAATTCAGATGGCCAACGGGCATATGAAAAGATGCTCCACATCACTAATTATCAAGGAAATGCAAATAAAAACGACAGCGAGGTATCACCTCACACCTCTTACGATGACAAGTATTGAAAAGACTACGAACAACAAATGCTGGCGAGGATATGGAGAAAGGTGAACCCTCCTACACTGCTGGTGGGAATGTAAGCTAGTTCAACTATTGTGGAAAGCAATATGGAGGTTCCTTAAAAAACTTAAAATAGAAATACCATTTGACCCGGGAATCCCACTCCTTGGAATTTACCCAAAGAATACAACTTCTCAGATTCAAAAAGACATATGCACCCCTATGTTTATTGCAGCACTATTCACAATAGCTAAGATATGGAAGCAACCTAAGTGTCTATCAAAGAAAAGTGGTACATATACATAATGGAATATCATTCAGCCATAAGAAAGAAATAAATCCTACAATTTGCAACAACATGGATGGAGTTGGAGGATATTATGCTCAGTGAAATAAGCCAGGTGGAGAAAGACAAGTACCAAATGATTTCCCTCATTTGTGGAGTATAACAATGAAGCAAAACTGAAGGAACAAAACAGCAACAGACTCACAGACTTCAAGAAGGGACTAGAGTTACCAAAGGGGATGGGCAGGGGAGGGTGCCTGGGGATGGTGGGAGAAGGGGATTCAGGGGTATTATGATTGGCACACATGGTGTGGGGGGGATCCTGGGGAAGACAGTGTAGCACAGAGAAGGCAAATAGTGACTGTGTGGCATCTTACTACACTGACAGACAGTGACTGTAATGGGGTATAGGAGAGTCATGATAACATGGGTGAATGTAGTAACCACATTGTTTTTTCATGTGAAACCTTTATAAGAGTGTACATCAATAATACCTTAATAAAAAATGTATAATCAGTTTATATTCAGTAAATTAAATGATGAGGGTAGTAAAGTAAGGTGAGGATAGTAAGTGCCAGGAAATTATATGATATCTAACAGTGTTTAATTAGCTCTTTAAAAATGTGTTGCCAAAAATCAATGATTGTCTTTCAAATGCTTGAACTGAATTTACTATAAAAATTATCATTTGAAATAAGTAAAAGTGATCTGTTCCCTCTGTAACTTTCATGAGCAATATCTGTTGCCAAGAAATGAGGAATGAGTAAATAGCTCAAAGCTTCTCTGAAAGAGGTCAGCTTAGTCAAGGGAAAGAGGGAGATGAAATTTTTCTTCTTTGGGGATTATGTGCTGGAAAATAAATATTTAAAACATGTAAAGGAGTATGTGCTAAGAGAGAAAGCAGAGTGAGGAGATAGACTGATAAAGTGCTATTTTGGTTAGAATGGTTAGGAAATGCCTCTGGGGAAGAGACTATTCAATAAATACCACTAAAAAATAAAAATAAATAAAAAAGCACTAAAAATACATGTGGGAAGTGCATTCTAAGATGAGGGAAAAGAAAATACAAAAGCCTTAAAGTGGGAAAGTCCTTGGCATGTTCCAAGAAATAAGACCAGTATGGTGAGGACAGAGTGAGCAAGAAGATAGAAGTTGAAGAATTAATGCAGAAGCCTGATCATGGAAAACCTTTCAGCCTATGAAGAGGAGTTTTATTTCACTGTGGGTGTGTGAATCAAGGTTCTCTAAAGAAACAGAAACAACAGGAGATAGATATAGATATGTAGATATGGTTGTAGATATATAGATATACATATTTACATATACATTTCCTTATAATAAATTTCTCTATACAGAGAGAAAGAAAAAGAGATTGATTGTAAGGAGATGGTCATGTGATTATGGTACTGACAAGTCCCAAAATCTGAACTTGGCAAGCTGGAGACTTGTGAGAAGCCAGTGGTGTTGGAGTCCAGTCCTCCTCCCTGAAGCAGGAAGGCTGATGATGTAGTTCCAGTTCAAAGGCCAGTAGGCTTGAGATTCGGGAAGACCTGATGTTTCAGATCAAATCTGAAGGCAGAAAAAGAAATAACGTCCCAGCTATGAGTCAATCAAGGATAAATTTCCTCCTACTTGGGAAAAGGGTCCTCCTTTTTATTCTATTCAGGTCTTGAACTGATTGAATGGAGGCCACCTGTTTTAGGGATGGCAATCTGCTGCTTTACTCAATCTACCAATTCAAATGTTAATCTCATCCAGAAACACTCTCACAGACCCACCCAGAATGACCAAATGTCTGGGCACGCCATCATGATTTTAAGTTGACACATAAAATTAACCATCGCAAGTCCATCCGTTGTCAGCCTGGCACCCACAGACATCTCCTTAAACCATGCTTAACCTCCAAATAAAGACAAGTACAGGGTCATAATCCCATCTAACATGATAGAACTATTCTGCCTAAAATCAAAAACACATTAATTAACCCTCTCCCCGGAAGAGGAAGTAAAGTACTTGAGTGATGTTTACTCACCTCCTTGATGTCCTAGAACTTAAATACTGTATTGTATAGTTAGCAATATTTAAATACTATGATATAAAATCAATACTTCTTATGTACTTGATAAAGGAATAAGAGAAGCAAGAAAACAAAGATATATATGAATGTATATATCTATATCTACACACACATACTAACATTTATAACAAAATAAGCGGGAAATACTCATGACAATTACAGTCCTCATTCTGTAACTGGTCACATGGCTGTAGCTTGTGTTTGTAACTACCTTTCTGCTACCCATTCCGTATTCCCTTTGCCATCAGCCAGTACCACGGATGGCTCTTCACCCCCAGACTTTCATTCTTGGAGAGTTGGGGCATTAGTAGTTCTGCCTGGATTGAGTTGTTGTGGTTTTCCACTGGCCTTCATTGCAAGGCATGTTGATACAAAGAGAAGTCCTAAGGGATCTGTTTTCAGACATACTCTTTCTTGTTTCTCTATTGTGGAGAAGTAATCCAATTTCCTTTTGGTGGTCAGGATCAGTCACCCCAGCCAGTACAGTGACTCTCTTCTTTCCCCATTGATTCAGGGGCAGGAGGAACCCAAAGTGGCTAGGCTGCTGTCTTAACTTCCAGGTCAGTGTAATCACTGTGTCTCCTAGTGAAAGCATTCCTCCCTTCAGAACTAAGATCTCTTGGCCAGCAGAACATAAGGCCACGGGAACAAGAAGAAAAATCTTGTTAGGGGTAATAACGAGTAGTGTCACTCACATTCCGCCCCTTGATTCCTGGGCCCGTGAATCCTAGCTGTGGAAGAGGCAACATGGTATACTGGATGCTGATTCAGAGCATATGCAGTCATCTGGAGAACCTCCCCCTAGTTTTGCAAGGTACTGCCACCTGGCTGGCACGGCGACTAAGTCTTCAAAAGGCCATTCCACCTTGCTGTCAAGCTAGCTGCTTGATAGGCTAGTGTCCCGGGAACATGACAAGATCAGTGAATTCCATGAGCATGAGCCCAGTGCTTCATTTATTGTGAAATGAGTTCCTCGATCAGCAGCAATGCTGGGGAGAGTGGGGCGTCTGTGCGGAATGCTGCTTGACCAAATGTCTGGCATCCTGTGACCCAGTCAAGTTGACACATAAAAGTAACCATCACAATAATAGATAAATAAGTCATTGTAGGGTTCTAAGCAGATTGTTACATGATCTGGTTGTTGTTCAGTACGGCCAATCTGGCAGTTGTGTAGAAAATATGCTGGAGGGAAGTAAGACTAAAACCAATGACATTATTGCAGGAAGGAGATGAGGGATGGCTTGGAGCTGGTGGTGGGGAGATGGAGAGGTTGTATTTTGAAGCTAGAGAATATCACATATGATGTAAAAGAAGGGAAGGCATTCCAAGTTTGGGAATTGTGAAACCAGTGAATGATGATGACATTTACTAATACATGGACCACTGTGAGGGGAAGAGATTTGGGAAGGAAAATGAAGAGTTTGGTGTTGGGTATGTAATAAGATTCCCACTGGAAACCAAGTAGAGATGCAGAATGGGCAGTTGGATTTTATGAATTTAGACATCCAGAGAGATACCTGATAAGGTAAATTTGGGAGTTTTCAGCATATATACAATCTTTTAAACCAGAACTGTATGAAGTCATCCAGGAGAAAGTAAGTGTGGAAAAGAAAACAAACATCTAAGGACTAAGCCTGTGGTCACTCCAACAATTAAAGATGAGAAAGAGCAGAGGAAGGGACAGAACGAGAGGCTGAGAAGGAGCAACCAGGGAGGGGAAAAGAAAAGCAGAAAATGTAGACCTGGAAGCCAACTGAACAGTGTTCCAAAAGGGAACAAGCAACCAGATCAAATGCTGCTAAACATGTAAGTAAAATGATGGAGAGTGAACATTAAGAGAGGCTATGTGATACTGTTGTTGACATTGACAACAGCTTAGCCTCCTGGGCTTGTTTGTCTGCCAGAAGTGGCAGAAGGGAGACTAGGCTGTGAAGAAGTGGAGGCAGAGTATAGGCACTCTTTCCATGGCCTTCTGCTATGGGTGGGAACAGAGAATTCAAGCAGTAACTAGAAAGCAATGTGAAGTCAAGCAAAGATTTTTTGATGCCTGTTGTTTATTACAAGGTGAGAGATAGTATATAGTATTTATAAGCTGATGGCAGTGATTCAATAGAGAGGAGAAAAAAATAATGAAAGAGAAATAAACTATGGTATCAGCTCAAAGTTCAAAGGTTTCAATTTAAATTTACTCTAAGATACTCCTGAAAAGTTTAGAGGTATGGAAGTGCCCAGCAGCTGTTCTCAAAGGGAAGGTAGAGCCGAGTGTTCAGCTCCAGCTCGTAAGGGTGTGAGGCTGAGAGGGTGAGCAGGAGGACAGCCACCCTCATAGGAAACTCCCCGAGGGCACACATCCCACTGGCAGGTCCCCACACTGTAGAAAAGGCATCAAAATCCTCAGGGGAAATTTCCCTGTGATTAAAAAGGGTTGCCTCATCCCATTGCATCTTTCTGTGTGGAACATTATTTCAATCTTGTTTTTAAAAACCCTATGAGAGGTTTTCACTAGACTGTCTAGTTTTAGAATAGCATTTGACACAGTTCAGAAGGAAACAATTGACACTTGCTAAATTAATTCAAGTTGGTTTGACAGCAAACAGAATACATTCCCCGTGAAGTCAACCCCATCTCAGGCAGAAAGAGATGTTAGAGTCTGTCCTGAGCTTTAACCTCAGGGACACATGCATCCCATCTCCCCCATTTTCCATCTCAACATTCCCTGCCTAGCACGCCCACATCCCGTGCTGGCAGGACAGACCCTTCCTGGCATCCAGAGAGTGGGCTGCCCAGGCAGGCCCTGAGTCATCCCACCCGCCTCTGCCTTCCATTCAAGGAAGCACATGTGCACAGAAGTGAAAATGTCTCAGTCAGCCAACACCCTTTTGCTTAAAGGCATCATTATCTATTTCTGAGTGGCGCCTTTTATTCCTCTCATTTTCTGCTTGCTGCTCTAGATCTAAATGGCCTGAGTGCAATCCTGGTTCCCCCATTTACTGGCAGGGTGCATTTGAACTCCCTGTGCCTTCAATTTCCCATCTGTTAAATGGAAATAACAATAGCACTTTCATCATAGGGTTACTGTGTGGGTTAAAATGTGTAAAGCATATAAAGAGACTGTCTCATTTAGAGTAAGTACCCAAGAAATCCTGTGGGTAAAATTGCAATATTTCTAGAATCTCTTGTCTGACCTTGTGCATATCCATATCAATAGGTATTTTCAAGGGTGGAGAGAAGCAGACCATCTCTATATCAATAAATGATTACAAGGGTTGGGGGAGCAAGGCTATATAGCTGGACTGGATAAGTTTGGTGGGGTCCCTTTTTGCAGCAGGGTGGTGAGAGACACAGGTGAGGAGAAGCAGACAACTGCTTGCAAGCAAGAAATGAGTTTCTCCCACTTTATTTCTCCCTCTGACTGATTTTGGTTTCAAAGGTAATTTTCCCAGGGCTGGGAGAAAGATTTTCCCCCTGGAGTTACAAATCCTCACCGTTTTACAGAAAATTCCTTGTTATTTGCCAGCTAGGAGCTTCAGTCCACTTCTAATCTATTCCTTGCAACTGCTAGTTTTAAATCTAAATTCATTGTTCATTGTAATGTGGTCCTCTCCCTACCATACACACATTCCTCACTCCTCCATCTACAGCCATGGCCACCCTGTAAGAACCTAAGTCGGTGAGAAAAATACCCTCCAGCGACATCAGGAAGTTAAATACCTAAAGTCATTATCCCTTGCCCCCAATATTTAACCCATGGACAAGGTCAGTTCACCTGGATTTCTCACCTCAGGATGAGTATCTGCAGCTGTTGGTCTGCAGCTTGGGATTAAGGAGAGAATCTTGTCCCTGAATTTGTCCAAGCGTTGTTTGCTGAGGCTAACTCTATCAACCTGGCCAGCCCTTGTCTTTCCCGAAGAATTGAAAGGAAAGAGAAGCCTGCATAAAGATCACTTACAGGCCTAAATTCTCCTGGTGGGCCTCTACCGGGTCTCCAGGTCTATACATTCAGGATACATTCCTTTAAACAAGATGGGACATGGTGTGTTAAGTTAAAGTGGAGGCAAAAGCATACTTTCTTTGCCCTTTTTCTGGAAAGGTTTCAGGCGAACTTGCCAGCAACACAAAAGCATAACAGAAGCATAGCCTGCATTGGGGAAGCAGGTCTGAGGTGCCCGTCGGTTGTCTTCTCCTTTTGGCCCCCTTCAGAGCGCCTCACAAGGGCAGCAATAGGCCAGGCTCACTCCTTGCGGTCAGTGTGGTGACTCTTTAATTGTCTTTAGGTCTGTTTTCCCCAGAGTCAAACTTCCACTTAAGTTCAAGAACATTTCAAAAAGCCAAAGTAAATAAACAAAAGAAACCTTTCTGCATGGCTCACAAGTTGATGTTCCCAAGTTTTTCCCAGCTATAAAAAGATATTTCAACTGACAGGAAATAGTTTCCTTACTGACACACTGTCTCCTGAGGGGACGTTTAACTTCTTGTCTCTCCATGTTTCAAGTCGGCTAGAGAAGCATCCTACCTTCCCTTGAAGGCTGCCTAACATGTTCTCTCTTGGGTAATTAGGTGTTGGAGTCATGAGCTACCTTGATACAGTCTGAACCTGAAGATCCTTTTAAGTAATCCAATTTACTGAGAAATCCCCATCTTTACCCCTAATTTGAAATTGTTCTTTTAATTAGCTCAGAGAATAAGGCCCAGGTATATTTGGGGATCTTTTGTCCTCTTATAACTAGTAGTGCAAAAGGCAAATATTTTTCAGTATGAGGTGGTTCACTTCAAAATGATCCATTTAACCCAATGTGTTTTAGTTTCCTGTTGCTGTGACACATTACCACAAATTTAGTGGCTTAAACAACACAAATTTATTCTATTGCAGTTTTGGAGATCAGAAGCCTAAAATCCATCTTATGTTGACAGGCTGGTTTCTTCTGGAGGGTCACGGGGAGAATTTGTGCCTTGCCTTTTCCAGCTTCTAGAGACTGTCTTGGCATTGCTTGGCACGTAGCCACATCACTCCAAACGGCTTCTGTGTTCACACCTTTTTCCTCCTTTGACTTTCTTGCATCTCTCATAAGTACCCCTGTGATTATATTTAGAGCCTACCCAGACAGTATAATCTCGCCATCTCATGAGCTTTAACTTAATCACCTCTGTAAAGTCCCTTTTGTCATATAAAATATGATTTACAGGTTCTGGGGATTAGGAAGAAGATATCTTTGGGGGGCGCTATTATTTAGCCTACTGCATATGGCTTTTATTCATTTTGAACAATATGTTTGCACTATTTTTAAAACAGTATCTTGCTTTATTACATTATAATATAGGTCAGTTTTAAAACTAAGTTTTCTCTCTCTAGAAGCCTATACTATTTTATGGCTAATTGAAATTCCTCCCTTTACTCTAATTGCCCTCAGTCAACAGCAGAACAGCAAGTCCTCCTAACAATATTTCATTCCTTGTAGTGACCAACAGTTCCAATTCACAGAAAGCTAATTGTGCTCATCAGAACCCCTTGTACTTTGCCATGTAACTTGGTGTAAACTGGGTTAAATAAAATAACAGTAATAATAATGATGACCATAGGTGCTGGCTCACAAAACTGACCAGTGCAGGAATATGGATGGGCTCAGACACAGAGGGAAGCAAGTACTCAATTACATCTTCAGGAATTTCTTGTTTGCTTTACCTCTTTGATTTGCTTTCTTCTGGGTTGGCTTTTCCTCAGGTAAAATTATTTTTTCAAAGTATTTGCAAAATAGGCTCCCAGAAGTGCTGGGCTTTCAGTATATCAACCTGGCAACCTCGCAGCAGAAGACATTGTCTCCTTCCCAAAAGTTCTAGCAGAAGTCCCAGAGAGGATTTTCCGTGACCCAGCTGAGGTCACAGGCATATCCCTGGCCTAATTCCCATCACTGATGGGTTGGGCACGAGCCAAATGCTGTCCTTGAAGTCTACGCTGAGCATATGATCCAGGCCACGTAACAGACAGGGATGCACTCCCTCACCCAAATAAAAGTGCAGTTAATAGAAGGAGAAATGGATCATGGCTCTACGGAATGGACGTATGCACTATGTCTGTGTTGGGCCCAGTGGCACCTTCAGCATGGAGCATCTAACATATGCAAAGTCTCAGAAGGTAAAACTACCGTTGCTTTTCTTTAGACCAGAACCTTGAACTCTGCTCTTGAGCTACAGTGTTAATCGGTTGTGGAATCTCAAATGACACTGGAGTCAGGGAGAAATTATCTTTTCTCATGCCTATGACTGAATCGTGAAAGAACTATTACTAAAATGATCAAATATTCTAGGATTACAAAAACCACATGATAAAAACTGAACCCATAGTCAGTTCTGTTAACCCCGAGGAAATGTAAAAGGTGATAAGTAATTGTCCAAAAGATTAAATGACAACAGTGAAAACATGATGTTTAGAGTACTATACTCTCATTTTCATTAAGACACAAAATAAGAGTAACTGAATCAAAAGTTCTTGATTTTCAAAAACTCCTGACTATATGAAGTAAAAAGGGACCAATAAAGTTCTCAATTTCATGGACTTTAAAGGCTTTTAAAGTTTCTTTTCACAGACTAGTCCTTGGGTTCTTGAAGTCAGAAATCTACTTCGGGATAGCATATTCTTTCTTCATTGAAGAATATATATATATATGTCTGATTTTAATTTTTCTCTTAATCGGAAAAGACCTGGAGAAATAGAAAAAGATAATTACAACATGGATAAATGAATGAAAAATCACAGTTCACACATTTTTCATATTGATAGTTGTTATTTCTTTATAAAATTTAATCTTAGTTTCTTTGTTAAATGATTGTAATAGGTAGTAGTTTCAAATAAGTGTACACTGAATTAAGCAACCAGCCTGCAGGGGGTGCTGCTTGCCTTATTTTCCTATTTTGAGTGACAGGATTTTATTGCAGTTTTTAGTGGGATCCACTTTGCCGTTTGACCCATTTTTAGTGGGAATAACTGGGGATAATAAAATGGGTTGTTTAAATAAGAACACTATGTAAACAACTGAAAAGTCAATGAAAATGACTAAACCTGCATTATGAAAAGAATTATATACATTACTGTAACCACATAAGAGGAACAATAAATGATAAGGTGATATTTTGATATTCTAGCCCTCCCACAGAGCTGGTCAAACAGTGACACAGTTAAAAGTATTTTACTCTTCTCTAATTGGATATCTTCTCTTGTTTTTGAGTTCTATTCTAATTGTAGAAGTAGCCTCCGTTTTTTAGCTTACTGTTGGAATTTTAAATGCACGTTTTTATTCTTTATTATCTAAATTATTTTTTTAAGTTTTTTCCTTCAAACCATTCTGTAAAATTCTGCAGTGACTGTCTGCCCCTGGAAGCAGTGCTTCTCTATCAAACACATGAAACCCTAATAAAACAAGAGACCCCTGGTTTCTGCTCATAGTTGTATTCATAGACATCCTATACCCAGAAATAAAAATAATTTAAAAAATAGATACCAATATTTTCTTGCATATATTGGATAATATTAAAAGAGGTCGCATTTTAAATTCACAAAAACACTTCTCAAATATCTCTCTTTCTGCTCGCCATTTTCCTCTCTTCTCCCACTATTCAGGACCCTCTTGTATGCTGAACCTAAAGCTGTCACTTGAACCCCTGACTATGCAGCTTCTGATCCTCCCTAGCTGTTTGCCTCTCCCCAGCCTCTGTCTTACAAGTAGAGATTGAGCTTCCCTGAGTAAGTTGTCGCCCTTTTCTCCTACTGTTCCATGGTCTGATTTCACTGACTGCAACACTAAAGACTGGGACACTCAGCCAGCTAACTTAAAACAATCCACACAGTGCAAGGAATAGTAGATTCTCTATAGAGAAAAGCACATTTTTCTGAAGTCAGAGAGAGGTGGTTGGGGAAGGGGACAAGGAATGTTACACGTAACTGAAGTTTCTTTGTGTTCCTACAACGCTCAGCACTTGCGTTTCAGGGCTCTCTGGCTGTTTCTTGTTCAAGCCTGTGTGACTCACATCAGAAAAGACAAGGTTAGAAGGGGTTTTACAGTCATCTGCTTTTCATAAAGAAAAAGATAACTTCCAAAATGAGTCCTTATTAAAAATTCTTCTGTATTGCCCAGAAATCATGGATGCCAAGGCAATTTCAAAGAAAACCATTTATGTCACTCTGCTGAACATACCGATTCAAATTTTTACTGTTTAATCATTTTCAGTGCAATGAAGAAAGAGTACAGACTCTGGAGCTAGGCTGGGTTAATGTTCTAGTTCAACAACTTATTAACTGCAACTTCAGCAAATTGTTTATTTCCCTATGCCTCACTTTCTTCATCTGAAAAATGGTGAGAATAGTATTATCGACCTTATAAAGTTGTGACAAATCAACCTGTCACTAAATATGACATGCTTAGCACAGTGTCAAGCACACAGAAAAGGCTCAGTATATATCATGACCATTCATATTCACTTTCATGTAGGCTACAGAGCATACTGATTTGGGATATTAGGATGTTGTCTATTAAGCACTTTTAGTATATTCATGGTATAGAAACCTTTCTGTGTGCTGTAATACACATAATGCTGTACAGTTCTTTGGTCACTAAAAGCTAGAATATGTTCAAGTAACCCACAGACAGGCAAAAGAAAACAGATAAATGAAAAATAGAACAAACAAAACAATGGTAGATCTAAACTCTGACATACCACTAATCACATCATATGTAAATGATTTAAATACATGAATTAAATGATAAAGATAACTTTTATTTAGACTAAAAAATCACAGTAATTCTCAGTCTCCTGCAAGCAAAAGACAGCCTCTCCTTAGAAGAAAGCTCATATACCCAGATGCTGTGCTCTTAAATACACAGGATGAACTTTTTGATTGGATTTACCATCTGGCATATAGTTGGGTGGGGCTGCAATTTTTTCTAGGGGGATTCACTGAAGCAGAGTAGTTATTATTTAATATTTTTCTGTCTTGCTAGCTGCCCATTTCTTGATTCTTTGGCTGGAGAGCAGGCTTGTTTTGTTTGGTCTGTTCACTGACATTTCTGAGTTGCTGGCTTCTTTAGCTCCAAGTCTGGGATATATAAGGCAAAATAAAGACCCGAGGAATACATCTTCTTTGGTCCAGAGGTCTCGAGGTAGTTTGTCATCTTCTCTCCACCTTTCAGATTTATCTTATGTCTGTTTTATGTATAATGTCAGGATTTTTAGTTGTACTTAGTGGAAGAAATAGGGAAAAGTACATTTATTCCATTATCCCAGATTTTCTTAAATGAAATTGCAGTAAGCTCTTTTAAACACTGGAGGTCTCTCCTAACATACTTTTTACTGTTTTTTTTTAACTGAAGATATGCTAATTTTCAGCATTCTCAAACATTCTGAGGGATTAAATTCCTGTTTCAATTGATTTTAGACCCCTAGATATACAACTCTTCTTAAATTTCATCTTTAAAAAAGCTTTAATTATTTTCTAACGATTACATTACTCAATGGAAGAGGCCACAGGTCTGAGTAAACTGTACCACAGTGGTACCATCTACATTAATTAGTTTATTTTTGATGCATTATATTCATTAAAGTCTCATTGCCTTCAAAGTCACTGCAATCTGAAACTACAAAATAAAACTTAAAATAAGGTTTCAGAATTTTGAAATTAGTTATATTATTCATCTTCCATCAAAAACATTCATTGAATATTTAAATTGTTCCTATAACCTGAAGAAAAGCAATTTACAATAAAAATCTTTTCCATTTTAACCAATCTTGGTAGCTGGAGTGGTACAGAGGATTTACAACACTGAATTTCTAAATTTTTATTTACCAAATATGAGCAAAATAAAATGAGTAAATTATTGAATTTGGAAAAATTAGGAATTCTTTGGGCTATTATAGTTGATTGCTCCTAATGACAATAGGTGGCCTGCTCAAAACCCCTCACCCACATTCTTTCATCTTCTTTCAGAAGAGAGTGATTATCTTTCCAAGTGTCACCATAGAAATTCAAATTAGAACTCTTAGTGCCTTTGAAAATGTAGATTACCATTCTAGGCCAAGTGTAGGTAAAGGTCAGCAACTGCTTCTCTAACCCTGATCTCTATAAGACTTTGGCCATCTAATAATTTAAAACCAATTCTTTGCATTCAAATAGAGGCATTCCCATGACCTTTAACTGGAGCAGCAGGATTTTACTATTAAATCATTTCTGTATTTGGAAATCAAAAATTATCATAACAAAACATGGATGCCATTTCAAATCAAGTTTCCCTAAACTTTTGACCTAGGTACATTTGTGAGTGAAGAAGTTAGGAAAAAACTTTTTTTCCAATAGAAATCTTTTAGTTGTCTGTTAATTCAGAACAAATTGTGGTCAAAACAGCTTTTTTTAATAAAAGAAAGTAAAAAGGTTAAAATCTGCATAATGAAAGACATCCTCTGCTCAGTGAACTCTGAAAGTGATATATATGAAACAAGGCAAATTTCCTTGCTGCAGTACTACAGGGCATTATTCCTATAGTACACAACATGAATGGTTCCTTCTGGAGTCTTCCAGAGCCTTCTCCTACTTCTTCCCTTACTGACTGCTGTCTCTACTTGGTTTCCTTGTCCATAGAAACCAGCATTTCAGCATTTGCTTTATATACTTCATGGAGGTTTTTGAAGAAAAATTGAGATAAGAACTATGAGCGCAGTGGACAGGAAAAAGATGGCAGTGTGAGAAGTGAGGCAGAAACCTCCTCCCAAAACCACATATTGAGACAGGGACTGTGGTTGTAGTCAGAGTAGGGTGAGGGCCTCCAGAAAAACCAGAGTGGGATATTTACAGTCAGAGCAATATATCAATGGGCAAAGAAGTCCGTCTTGAAACTCTGTGTCAAGCATTATGCAAAGTCAAGGTCACACTAGTTCTCTAGGATCAAGATACCAGACTAAGAATATAGGCATCTCCAGTGAGGTCAGTTACAGGTCAAAAGGCCAGGAGCAATTTGGCCTAGAATGTTTGAGTGTTTTACAAATAAAGAAGGGTATCTCAGTATAACCTGTGACTTCACTGTAAACAGCCCTAGCAAGCAGAGAACAACCCAGCCCACCTTGAGTGCAGGGCAGGTGTTACAAGTCCACACCCCTAAGCCTTTTTTTCATGTTCTCGAAAAATCCTCATCTGCGTATAAAACCCCTAGACAACGCACCACACTGGACTCTCTTGTCCCCTCCTGGAGCGAGCTGGGAGCTCTGTTCTCTAACTTTATTTCTAAATAAAAGCCTGTATCTTGCTCTCCTACCTTGAGTGTTTATGAAGCTCATTCTTTGGCTTCGTGAACAAGAACTCCAGCATCAATATGACACAAAAACACAACAAATACAACTAATCCTGAAGAGTGACCTGAAGACTACAACATACTGCCTACATCTGGGGAGAAGAGAAGTCCTCACAGAAAAGGATAAAGTAGCAAGGCCGTGATCTGGCAGGACACAAACCCTCCTGCCGCCCCAGACCACAGGCAAGACAAAGAGAAATGGAGCAGGGAGGGAGTATAAGCCCAGGACTCCTAAACACTAACCCCTGGATATCTGATCCAGGAGCACAAACCCACATTACATGGTGCTCTGGAGATTAGAGGGGTGGGAAAGCTGACAGGGGGAATACTTGGAGAGACTGAGATTCCAGCCACTTGTGTAGAACAGGTACCCACAATCTGTCTCTCCAGGACAAAAGAAAGCCAAGCAATTTGAAAGAATTCCCAATAGCAAGAGGGGCACAAAACAGATGAGGATTACACAGAGCTTGCTGTTAAGGAGAAAAGACAGGTGGACAAAATCATCCCAGCACACTCTGTCCAACACACTGGGAACTTTCAGGAGCTTCAGGTGCTCCATTCACCTGGCTGGCGATACAGAGACAAGGCCCCAACTATGATATAAATCCTCCCACTCCTTACTCCAAGCAGGCACACCTGTAGCCCCTGCCATCATGCCAGGCCAGCTGAGGCTCCTCCCTGCATGCTTGGCCCACTGGACCTGGCAGTGGAGGCAGGCACTACAGCCGGGAAGCAAAAAAGAGCTCTTTCCTCCTGGCAGATGCCAGTGCTGCGCACCTGTGACCTCTGCCATCACTCACCTGTGGAGTATAAGAACGAAGAAAAAACTGAAGTAACAAAACAGCAGCAGACTCATAGAACCCAAGAATGGACTAACAGTTACCAAAGGGAAAGGGACTGGGGAGGATGGGGGAGAAGGGAGGGAGAGGGGAATAAGAGGCATTATGATTAGAACACATAATGCAGCAGCGGGGGGGGCTCACGGGGACGGCAGTATTTATAGAGAAGAAAACTGATGATTCTAGAGCATCTTACTATGCTGATGGACACTGACAGCAGTGGGGTATGTGGGGGGGACTTGATAATAGGGGGTCTAGTAACTATAAGGTGGTTCAAGTGATTGTACATTAACGATCCCAAAATAAAATAAAATGAAATAAAAAACAAGACCCATCTTTATGCTGCCTACAAGAAACTCACTTCAAACCCAAAGACATACACAGATTGAAAGTACAGGGATGGGAAAAGATATTTCAGCAATCAATAGGGTAAAAAAAGCAGGAGTTGCAGTACTTGTATCAGAGAAAATAGTCTTCAAAACAGAGAAAATAACAAGAAGGACATTACATAATAATAAAGGCATCAGTCCAACAAGAAGATATAACTATTATAAATATCAATGCACCCAACACAGGATCACCTACATATGTGAAACAAATACTAACAGAATTAAAGGGGGAAGTAGAATGCAATGCATTCATTTTGGGAAACTTCAACACACCACTCACTCCAAAGGACAGATTAACCAGACAGAAAATAAATAAGAGACAGAGGCACTGAACAACGTATTAGAACAGATGGACCTAACGGACATCTATAGAACACTCCATCCAACAGTGACAGGATACACATTCTTCTCAAGGGCACATGGAACATTTTCAAGAATAGATCATATACTAGGCCACAAGAAGAACCTCAGTAAAGTCAAAAAGATTGAAACTGTATCAACCAGCTTTTCAGATCACAAAGGTATGAAACTAGAAATAAATTACACAAAGAAAACGAAAAAGCCCACAAACACACGGAGGCTTAATAACATTCTCCTAAATAATCAATGGATGAATGACCAAATAAAAACAGATCAAGCAATATATGGAGACAAATGACAACAATAATTCAACACCACAAAATCTGTGGGATGCATCAAAGGCCGTGCTAAGAGGAAATATATTACAATACAGGCCTACCTCAGGAAAGAAGAAATATACCAAATGAACAGTCTAAACTCACAATTAATGAAACTAGAAAAGGAAGGACAAATGAGGCCCAAAGTCAGTAAAAGGAGGGACATAATAAAGATTAAAGCAGAAGTAAATTAAATTGAGAAGAATAAAACAATAGATAGAATCACTGAAAGCAGGAGCTGGTTCTTTGAGAAAATAAACAAAATAGATAAACCTTAGCCACACGTATCAAGAAAAAAAGAGAGTCTACACACATAAACAGAATCAGAAATGATAACGGAAAAATCAGTACGGACACCACAGAAATACAAAGAATTATGAGATAATACTATGAAAAATTACATGCTAACAAACTGGATAACCTAGAAGAAATGGACAAATTTCTAGAAAAAAACAACCTTTCAAGGCTGACCCAGGAAGAAGCAGGAAATCTGAATAGACCAATTACCAGCAATGAAATTGAACTGGTAATGAAAAACTACCTAAGAACAAAAGCCCTGGAAAGATGGTTTCACTGCTGAATTTTCTCAAACATTTAGTGAAGACCTAATACCCACGCTCCTTAAAGTTTTCCAAAAAGTTGAAGAGGAGGGAATACTCCCATACTCATTCTACAAGGCCAGCATCACTCTAATACCAAAACCAGGCAAAGACACCACAAAAAAAGAAAATTACAGACCAATATCCTTGATGAACATAGACACAAAAATTCTCAACAAAATATTATCTAACAGAGTTCAAAAATACATCAAAAAGATCATCCATCATGATCAAGTAGGAGTTATTCCAGGGATGCAAGGATGGTTCAACATTCAAAAATCCATCAACATCATCCACCACATCAACAAAAAGAATGACAAAAACCACATGATCATCTCCATAGATGCTGAAAAAGCATTCTACAAAATTCAACATTCATTCATGATAAAAATTCTCAACAAAATGGGCATAGGGGGCAAGTACCTCAACATAATAAAGACCATATATGACAAACCCACAGCCAACATTATGCTTAACAGTGAGAAGCTGAAAGCTCTTCCTTTAAGATCAGAAACAAGACAAGGATGCCCACTCTCCCCACTTTTATTCACATATTTCTGGGGGTCCTAGCCACAGCAATCAGACAACACAAAGAAATAAAAGCATCCAGATTGGCAAGGAATAAGTTAAACTGTCCATTTTTGCAGATGACATGATATTGTCCATAAAATACCCTAAGGAGTCCATTCCAAAACTACCAGAATTTAATATCTGAATTCAGCCAAGTTGCAGGATACAAAATTAATACACAGAAATCTTTGGCAGTCCCATACACTAATGAAGAACTAGCAGAAAGAGAAATCAGGAAAACAAACAGTTCTACTCACAATTTCATCAAAAAGAATAAAATACCTAGGAATAAACCTAACCAAGGAAGTGAAAGAACTATACTCTGAAAACTACAAGACACTCATGAGAGAAATTAAAGAAGATACCAATAAATGGAAACACATCCTGTGCTCATGGATAGGAAGAATTAATATTGTCAAAATGACCATCCTGCCTAAAGCAATCTATAGAATCAATGAAATCCCTATCAAAATACCAACAGCATTCTTCAACTAACTGCAACAAATGGTTCTAAACTTCATATGGAACCACAAAAGACCCCGAATAGCCAAAGTAATCCTGAGAAGGAAGAATAAAGCGGGGGGGATCTTTCCTCTGAACTTGAAGCTCTACTACAAAGCCACAGTAATCAAGACAATATGGTACCGGCACAAGAACAGACCAGAGACCAGTGGAACAGAATAGAGAGTCCAGATATAAACCCAAACATATATGGTCAATTAATATATGATAAAGGTGCCATGGACATACATTGGGGAAATGACAGCCTCTTCAACAGCTGGTGTTGGCAAAACTGGATAGCTACATGCAAGAGAATGAAACTGGATTATTGTCTAACCCCATATACAAAAGTAAACTCAAAATAGATCAAAGACCTGAATGTAAGTCATGAAACCATAAAACGCTTAGAAAACATAGGAGAAAATCTCTGGAATATAAACATGAACAACTTTTTCCTGAGCGCATCTCCTTGGGCAAAGGAAACAAAAGCAAAAGTGAACAAATGAGACCACATCATGCTAAAAAACTTCTGTACAGCAAAGCACACTATCAGCAGAACAAAAAAGTATCCTACAGTATGGGAGAATATATTTGGAAATGACATATCCAACAAGGGGTTAACATCCAAAATACATAAAGAACTCATCTGCCTCAGCACTCAAAAAGCAAATAACCCTATTAAAAAATGGGTGGAGGATATGAACAGACAACTCTCCAAAGAAGAAATTCATATGGCCAAAAGACACATGAAAAGATGCTTCACATCACTAATCATTAAGGAAATGCACATTAATCACAATGAAATATCACCTCACACCAGTTAGGATGGCCAACATAGGAAAGAATAGGAACAACAAGTGCTGGCGAGGATGTGGAGAAAGGGGAACCGTCCTACACTGCTGGTGGGAATATAAACTAGTTCAACCACTGGAAATCAGTTTGGAGGTTCCTCAAAAAACTAAAAATAGAAATACCATGGGTGTACAAATAGTCTTTGGTTTCCACTCCTAGAAATTTACCCTAAGAATGCAGGATCCCAGTTTCAAAAAGACAGATGCACCCCTATGTTTATTGAAGTACTATTTACAATAGCCAAGTAATGGAAGCAACCTAAGTGTCCATCAGTAGATGAATGGATAAAGAACATGTGGTACATATACACAATGGAATATTATTCAGCCATAAGAAGGAAACAAATCCTGCCATTTGCAACAACATGGATGGAGCTAGAGGGTATTATGCTCAGTGAAATAAGCCAGGTGGAGAAAGACAAGTACGAAATGATTTCACTCATCTTTGGAGCATAAGAACAAAGAAAAACTGAAGGAACAAAACAGCAGCAGACTCACAGAACCCAAGAATGGAGTAACAGTTGCCAAAAGGAAAGGGACTGGTCAGGGCAGTGGGTGGGAAGGGAGAGAGAAGAGGAATAAGGGGCATTACGATTAGCACACATAATGTATGGTGGGACACAGGGAAGGCAGTACAACACTGAGAAGACAAGTAGTGACTCTACAGCATCTTACTATGCTGTTGTACAGTGACTGTAATAGGGTATGTGGTGGGGACTTGATAATGGGGGGAATCTAGTAACCACAATGTTGCTCATGTGATTGTATATTAATGATACAAAAATTAAAAAAAAACAGAGAAGTCAAATTTAATTGTACTTTATGTCTCCAACCTGATTTGTTAGCATATACATTTTTTGTTTAATTTCCTGCATTATAAATTCATAGTATTCTGTTTTCTTAAAGCATCGATAAAATGTACTGGACACAGGATGTAAATAAGTAAAGTTATTTTAGGTTTGAGTATTTTGATTCATAGTGTCCTTTTCCTTAAAACTGGTTTCCCTTTCAAAGGGAAACTTATTCCTGATTTCATATTTTCATTCTCAAAGAGAGGGCTTTTTTGTTTCCACCTCTGCGAGATGGATATAAGGAGCAGGAGGGTTAGAGGCAAACATGTATGTCAAATTACTGTGGGCTAATAAAACTTAAAAGATAATTTTATGGTGGGAAAATGCACATATTAAATTTGCCATCTTAACCATTTTTACGTGTGCCATTCAGTAGTATTAAGTACACTTTGTTGTGTTACCACTATCACCATCCATCCATGGAAGTTTTCCATCTTGAACAACTGAAATTCTGTACCTGTTAAACAGTAGCTCCCCATTCCTCCAGCCTCTGCCAATCACCATTCTAATTTCTGTCACTCTGACTTTGACTACTCTATGTACCTCATGTAAGTGCAATCATACAGTATATGTGCTTCTGCAACTGGGTTATTTCACTAGGCTTAATATCTTCAATGTTCATCCATCGTGTAGCATGTGTCAGAATTTTATATCTTTTTAAGGCTGAGTAATATGCCATTGTATGCATATACCACATTTTGTTTATCCATTCATCCATCAATAGACACTAAAGTTGCTCCCATCTTTTGGTTATTGTGAATAATGTGGCTGTGAACATGGGTGTACAAATAGACTTTTGGCTTCTTGTTTTCAGTTCTTTTGGGTGTATACCCAGAAGTGACACTGCTGGATCATACGGTAATTCTGTTTTTTATTTTTGGGAGAGCTGCTATATTGCTTTCCATAGCGGCTGCATCATTTTCCACTCCCACCAACAGTGTACAAGGGTTTCAATTTATCTATATTGTTATCAGTATTTGTGGTATAAGGTGGTATCTCATTGTGGTTTGATTTGCATTCCCCTAAAATGATGAACATTTTTCTTATTAATTGCTCTAAATTGTATGCCTAATATACTTTAATTACAAGTAAATATATAGGTTATTAATATGTACAGGCTATTTGGAAAAATATATTTTAAAAAGCCTAACATATTTTTTGAGTATGTGCCACACACTGTGAAAAATGTTTAACATGTGATATTTTACTTTGCCTCTGCTGTCCCCTTTAAGATTAATGCTATGGTTTTATCCAATTTACACAAGAAAACCTGAGGTATAGAAATTCAGGTTCTTTGCCAGAGTCACACAGGTAAGAAATCAGAACCAAACAGTTCAACTCCAGGATTCAAATGTCTGCACCAAAGAAGATGGTTAGCAGGATTGTGAGAGAAACCTTGGCATCTATTCATTTCAAAACTACTTTTTTGAAAGGAATCTTTGTTCCTGTCTGTTTTTGCTTTGTAATGTGCATTCTACAGACTTTGTCATGTCCCAGGAGTCTTGATGGAGTAAGAATCTTAGCAAATGATTTTCACTCCCATCTCACGGTGGTGAAGGGCCTGAGAGCCAGCTGGGTGGAGTGTCAAATCCCCAGTCTCTTCCTTTGTCAGGAAAGGTGATGGGAGAAGAGACCACTCAGAGAAAACTAGACTCTCCCATGAGTAGGCTAGGTAAGTTTTCATTCTACTAGTCCCCAAGGAATGCCTTTTTGAAGTGAATTTTTGTAACTTCATGTTGTACACCTCCTTCTCTGGGCCTAGTTTTGCATGTGAGTAAATAATCATAATTGTGCAGGGCCGAGGCCTAACCCTTCTCCACTCATATTACCTGTTTGGTTCTTTCCATTCTATTTACTCACATTCTGCTTGACTATTTTGTTTCCTCCACACTTTTGGTCTTTTGAAGTGCTATAGAAAACTAATCAGTGATCCAAAATGACACAAATTCTATCATTTAAGAGTAACAAACATAAAAAAGGTAACCATAGGTACCTAGTGCTACACGTAGCTTGGTTAGAGGTAGTGCCTGTTCTCAATGATTTGAAACCTAGACAATGATAGAATGAGTCAAATATGTTTTAGAAAATGCAGTGAAAAGGCCATGTGGACTTAGCAGTAATTGTACCTAAATATTGTGGAACACCACCTTCCTCACAAACATCCAGAGCCTTTCCTTGAAGATGCAGGAGGTATACTGGGGATAATGTGGAACTTTGAGTCCCATAAACAAGAATCTTCTTTGACTTGTTTTAAAAATCAGTATCATTTTCTGCAACTTCCCTATCTTTGTCAATGTTATTTCCTTAAGCATTAAGACTAGAAATTTTAAGTCTTCAAAGGGGGTGGGGTAAATTTGTTCTTTAATTTCTCATATTGAACACCAAGTTCTATTTTTTTTCTTTGAATTGAATCACTCTCTTCTCCCCTGGCACCACATTTTCCAGGATGTTACCTCTCCCAGGACGGAATTATTACAGCAATTTCCAGCCAACTACATCCTCCATGCCCTACCCTTGCATCCCGCACAGTCCTGCCAAATCAGATCTTCCTTTCATACCATTGTTTCATCAAAGATTCTTTCTTCTCCTTTTTCCTTTCCTTCCTTCTTATAAGCATTTATGGATCCCCTAGAATGAACAAATACAATTTGCTAAAAGATTTTGTCCTGTATAATCTGACTCTCCTCTACATATTCCAGCTAATTTCTCAGTTTCTCCTAATACTGACATCCCATCTAGCTCAGCGTCTCAGCGTCCCACAGGCGTTCCCTCATACTTCAAGGCCGAGCTGAAGATTCTTCTTATGTCTACTACAGTCTTTATTGATCTTTCATCCATCTGAACTTCTGTAGCCACATAAAATTTAACTCTTAAAAAGCCCTTCATTCTTTCTTTCTTTTGGTTAATCTTAAGTCCTTCTGAGCCTTATTGAGTCATGTATTTGTGACTAGTACCTCAGTAAAGAAAAAACAAATGAATCAAAAAAATATATATTTACTTCTGGATATTGACCAGTACTGGGCACAGTTATAGATGCCCCTCAATAAAGGCACATTGGCTGATTTTGATTGTCCAGTTTATGCGTGTAATTTGGGCCCTTGAGAATGCTTGATGTGGTAATCATTTATTAAAAACCTTTAGAATATCCCAGGCACTGTTCTGGGTGCTAAATCACTCAGAGTGGTTATAAAGAGAAGATACTCAAAGAATGGGAACAGCCTCCATCCTGGATTCAAGAAGAGCAAAACAATTCCCCAAGCCACTCTGCAGCGAACTGTTCTGAGACTGGCAATTCATTCAGGTGCAGCGACGATGTATCACTGGTCGCTTTCTGAGAAACAGATGTCTGTTGTGCTACACTTTTAACACTGTCCTGTTCTCTAATCACTTTCTTCACCTCATAGACCCCTTCTTTGTGGTTTCTGCACGCTCATCATTTATCCTGTCTCATGGCTTCTGCATATTCACTGGAGTACAGCTTTTGCTTTTTATTTGCCTTCACCCGGAAATTCTCCAAACAGAATGTGAGAATTCAAGTTGGTTTTCCTTGTCCCTACCGGTCCCAACGCTCATTTGAGGGCCCTCTTGTAGACCCATGGCAAGCCTGCATTGGTAGCTCTTGGGCCAGGCATCTCCTTTGATCCAGCTGCAATGAAGGCTGCTTGTTAAGATACTCATTTATTATATTAGGATCACTCAGTAAGTTTTCTCCTCTAAGGCATGAAAATGGGAGATGCTCTGGTCAAAGAACCTGGATTCACTTTAGTAAAATCTGTAAATATACAGCATCTACAAAAGTGCCTAGACCATACTAAGCATATAATGTAAATGAAATTAGCTAATTTTATTAGAAGCATTGTACATATTTTCATCTTGATGCTGCATGTGACACTGAGTTGATCTTAATTCGATTTCATAGTCTCATTTGAAAACAATGTTCTAATCTCTATATAATATTAAGGAAAACCATAAATATTCCAACACATTGTTACTTCATTACAGGCCATGCTACATGTCAACTACTCAGTGTTAGGCCAAATAGTTATTAATGAAACTAAGCTTTTATTTTTGAGGTGTTGAGCCCCTTGAATTTATTTCATCATTTCCCTCCTCTATAAACTGGTCATTTGATTCTAAATTTAGTTCAGGTATTATAGTCTATACTTCCACAACTTTTCATATAATGAAAATTACGATATTACTGATTGCCTATGAAAGCTTTTCTAGGATTCTCTAAGCTTGAACACAGCACTTGATCACCTCTATAAATTTTCCTGTTACATAGCCATACCATTATAAAAACTAACAGGGCAGTAAGTACAACCGCAAACATAGGCAGGAATTTTACTGTGCTTGCCCAAAATGTGAAAGATGAAAAAAATGCCTTCACAAATTATTTTTCTGTTTTAGTCAATGTTTTTGTCTCACTCTCAACTGGGTCCATTCTCGTTCACTTGAAGGTCTTTTATTCCCCCCCCCTTTTTTTATTAAGGTATTATTGATATACACTCTTATGAAGGTTTCTCATGAAAAAACAGCGTGGTTACTACATTTACCCATATTATCAAGTCCCCCCTCATACCCCAGTTCAGTCACTGTCCATCAGTGTAGTAAGATGACACAGATTCACTGTTTGCCTTCTCTGTGCTACACTGTTTTCTCGTGATTCCCCACACCATGTGTACTAAACATAATACCCTACAATCCCCTTCTCCCACCCTCCCCTTTGGTAACTACTAGCTCCTTCTTGGAGTCTCTGAGTTTGCTTCTGTTTTGTTCCTTCAGTTTTGCTTCGTTGTTATACTCCACAAATGAGGGAAATCATTTGGCACTTGTCTTTCTCCGCCTGGCTTATTTCACTGAGCATAATATCCTCCAGCTCCATCTATGTTGTTGCGAATGGCAGGATTTGTTTCTTGAAGGTCTTTCTTAAAAGCATCATGCTGCCTCTGATGCAGTCTGCCCTATTCACTTCCATTCCATTACTGCCCTGTTCAGCCTCTGCTTGTTGACAGTCTTAGTGAATATTTACAAAATTATTTGCCCCTGCAGTCAACAGCTTGACCTCAGCTGCCGCACTTCCTTTATTCTTAGAGTAAGCGATTTCTGAAGAAGAACAGTATCAGGGAATCAAGGACTCAAGAGAGCTGACCATTCTGCTTTGGCACAAATTTAAGTGTAATAATGCATTGAGAAATACTTTAGTACACAGACCTAACAGGTAGATACATGCATTCTCAGCAGCTTGCATTGTTCAAGAACATTGAGTAATATTATCAGTGAACTGAAGATAAAATATATTAAAGCATAGATGAGCATAAACTCTGTACCTCCCAATAGGTAGAAATAGATTCAAGCAGAGGAAAATATATGGAGGGCTTTAACTTCTATGTATGCAAACAGACATAGAACTGGCCTTCTGATTAGGGAGGAGAGCATCTGACGCTCACCAACACTTTCTACAACATTCCCAAAACTTGGCAAAATTCTATTAACATGACACAGATTAAACTCTGTCACTGCTATCTTAAGGGCACATACTTCTAGAAACCATGTACTTATGAAGAAAGTCTTTTCTACTTAAAGACAGCCTAAAACATAAAGAGGGTAATAATATGCACCATGGCTCATTTGTCATTTTAGTGGAATACAAAAAGTGATGAACACGTTATTCTTCACAACATCAAGATTCTTAATATTTTTCAAAACAGATTTGAGAAAATGAAGCTTTTTGAATGACAAATTTAAGTAGAGCACTGCATTCAGTAGAGCAGAGGCTGTTGTTTCGATAGGGGTGTCCCTGAGTAAAGTTTTATAATGAAAGGATGATAGAGATGAGCATGTAATAATTCACTTATACACACAGTACCTCCAATTTTTAAAAGGTATGGTTGAAGCTACTGGTTTTAATCCTCCAACTGTTTTGATGGCTAGATTTTCAAAACTTACTAAGATAGCTAACACAAATGCCTCAGAAAGTTCTTAAGTTTGGTCAGTGGGCACTTTTGTATTAGGACTAAACTCCTGGCTCACTGTTAGACGTCCTCACGTTCTCTCGTGCTCTATGCCTGTGCTCCCACAGGCATCCACTCCACCTTCTGAGGCTTCCCTGAGAGTGAGAGGTAATACTTTAATTTATGCCTGCTTCAAGATAAGAAATGAGTCCTTGATTTCAAAATGTGCTTAAGTAGGTTGCTGCTTAACTGATTTTTACCTTTTTAAATATAAGTGCCCTTCTGATAGACCGCAATATTATTCAGACTGACCACACATTAGGACTCACAGACAGAGCAGTATTTTATGCACTCATTAGAAGTCCCAAATCATTAGCTGAATTGTACTCTCAACTAAGTGCTCATGATCTTGAATGTCAGTTTAAGTTCTCAGTATGTATCCTGGGAATCGGAGTATTTTGTCCCACAGAGATTTTTATTGGAAAAGGGTTGATAAGAGACAAATGCTATGTAAATACAGAGTGATGTCACCCTCATTTCTCCTTTTTTTTTTTTGGATATTGAATGCACTGAATCTGTAGGTCTTTTTTTTTATTATTAAGGTATTATTGATATACACTCTTATGAAGGTTTCACATGAAAAAACAATGTGATTACTACATTTACCCATATTATCAAGTCCCCACTCATACCCCAATTGAGTCACTGTCCATCAGTGTAGTAAGATGACACAGATTCACTGTTTTCCCCGTGATCGCCCACACCATGTGTACTAAACATAATACCCCTCAATCCCCTTCTCCCTCCCTCCCGACCTGCCCTCCCACATCCCTCTCCTTTAGTAACCACTAGTTCCTTCTTGGAGTCTGTGAGTCTGCTACTATTTTGTTCCTTCAGTTTTACTTCATTGTTATACTCCACAAATGAGGGAAATCATTTGGCACTTGTCTTTCTCCACTTGGCTTATTTCACTGAGCATAATATCCTCCAGCTCCATCCATATTGTCGCAAATGGTAGGATTTGTTTCCTTCTTATGGCTGAATAGTATTCCATTGTGTATATGTACCACATGTTCTTTATCCATTCATCTACTGATGGACACTTAGGTTGCTTCCATATCTTGGCTATTGTAAAAAGTGCTGCAAGGTGCATACATCTTTTTGAATCTGAGAAGTTGTATTCTTTGGGTAAATTCCAAGGAGTGGGATACCTGGGTCAAATGGTATTTCCATTTTTTAGTTTTTGAGGAACCTACTGCTTTCCACAATGGTTGAACTAGCTTACATTCCCACCAGGAGTGTAGGAGGGTTCCCCTTTCTCCACATCCTCCCCAGCATTTGTTGTTCTTAGTCTTTTGGATGTTGGCCATCCTCACTGGTGTGAGGTGATATCTCATTATGGTTTTAATTTGCATTTCTCTGATGATTAGTGATGTGGAGCATCTTTTCATGTGTCTGTTGGCCATCTGAATTTCTTCTTTGGAGAACTGTCTCTTCATATCCTCTGCCCATTTTTTATTCGGGTTATTTCCTTTTTGGGTGTAGAGGCATGTAAATTCTTTATATATTTTGGATGCTAACCCCTTGTCGGATATGTCATTTGAAATATATTCTCCCATACTGTTGGATGCCTTTTTGTTATGTTGATGGTGTCCTTTGCTGTACAGAAACTTTTTAGTTTGATGTAGTCCCATGAGTTCATTTTCGCTTTTGTTTCCCTTGCTCGAGGAGATGCATTCAGGAAAAAGTCATTCATGCTTATATTCAGGAGATTTTTGCCTATGTTGTTTTCTAAGAGTTTTATGGTTTCATGACTTACATTCAGGTCCTTGATCCATTTCGAGTTTACTTTTGTGTAGGGGCTTAAACAATAATCCAGTTTCATTCTCTTGCATGTAGCTGTCCAGTTTTGCCAACACCAGCTGTTAAAGAGGCTGTCATTTCCCCATTGTATGTCCATGGCTCCTTTATCATATATTAATTGACCATATATGGTTGGGGTTATATCACGGCTCTCTAGTCTGTTCCATTGGTCTATGGGTCTGTTCTTGTGCCAGTACCAAATTGTCTTGGGTACTGTGGCTTTGTAGTAAAGCTTGAAGTTGGGGAGCATAATCCCCCCAGCTTTATTCTTCCTTCTCAGGATTGCTTTGGCATTCGGGGTCTTTTGTGGTTCTATATGAATTTTAGAATGATTTTCTCTAGTTTGCTGAAAAATGCTGTTGGTATTTTGATAGGAATTGCATTGAATCTGTAGATTGCTTTAGGTAGGATGACCATTTTGACAATATTAATTCTTCCTATCCATGAGCATGGGATGTGTTTCCATTTATTGGTATCTTCTTTAATTTCTCTCATGAGTGTCTTGTAGTTTTCAGAATATAGGTCTTTCACTTCCTTGGTTAGGTTTACTCCTAGGTATTTTATTCTTTTTGATGCAATTGTGAATGGAATTGTTTTCCTGATTTCTCTCTCTGCTAGGTCATTGTTAGTGTATAGGTATGCCATAGATTTCTGGGCATTAATTTTGTATCCCACAACTTTGCTGAATTCAGATATTATATCTAGTAGTTTTGGAGTAGATTTTTTAGGGTTTTTTTATGTACAATATCATGTCATCTGCAAACATGGACAGTTTTTCTTCCCTGCCAATCTGGATGCCTTTTATTTCTTTGTGTTGTCTGATTGCCGTGGCTAGGACCCCCAGAACTATGTTGAATAGAAGTAGGGAGAGTGGGCATCCTTGTCTTGTTCCTGATCTTAAAGGAAAAGCTTTCAGCTTCTCACTGTTAAGTATGATGTTGGCTGTGGGTTTGTCATATATGGTCTTTATTATGTTGAGGTACTTGCCCTATATACCCATTTTGTTGAGAGTTTTTATCATGAATGGATGTTGAATTTTGTCAAATGCTTTTTCAGCATCTATGGAGACGATCATGTGTTTTTTTTCCTTCTTTTTGTTGATGTGGTGGATGATGTTGATGGATTTTCAAATGTTGAACCATCCTTGCATCCCTGGAATAAATCCTACTTTAACATGATGGATGATCCTTTTGATGGACTTTTGAATTCGGTTTGCTAGTATTTTGTTGAGTATTTTTGCATCTATGTTCATCAGGGATATTGGTCTGTACTTTTCTTTTATTGTGGTGTCTTTGCCTGGTTTTGGTATTAGAGTGATGCTGGCCTCATAGAATGAGTTTGGAAGTATTCCCTCTTCTACTCCTTGGAAAACTTTAAGGAGGATGGGTATTAGGTCTTCACTAAATGTTTGATAAAATTCAGCAGCGAAGCCATCTGGTGCAGGGGTTTTGTTCCTAGGTAGATTTTTAATTACCAGTTCAATTTCGTTGCTGCTAATTGGTCTGTTGAGATTTTCTGTTTCTTTATGGGTCAGCCTTGGAAGGTTGTATTTTTCTAGAAAGTTGTCCATTTCTTCTAGGTTATCCAGTTTGTTAGCATATAATTTTTCATAGCATTCTCTAATAGTTCTTTGTATTTCTGTGGTGTCCATAGTGATTTTTCCTTTCTCATTTCTGATTCTGTTTATGTGAGTAGACTCTTTTTTTCTTGATAAGTCTGGCTAGGGGTTTATCTGTTTTGTTTATTTTCTCGAAGAACCAGCTCTTGCTTACGTTGAACCTTTCTATTATTTTATTCTTCTCAATTTTATTTACTTCTGCTCTAATCTTTATTATGTCCCTCCTTCTACTGACTTTCGGTCTTATTTGTTCTTCTTTTTCTAGTTTCATTAATTGTGAGTTTAGACTGCTTATATGGGATTGTTCTTCTTTCCTGAGGTAGGCTTGTATTGCAATATACTTTCCTCTTAGCATGGCCTTTGCTTCATCCCACAGATTTTGCAGTGTTGAATTATTGTCATTTCTCTCCCAATATTGCTTGATCTCTGTTTTTATTTGGTCATTGATCCATTGGTTATTGAGGAGCATGTTATTAAGCCTCCATGTGTTTGTGGGATTTTTCATTTTCTTTGCATAATTCATTTCTAGTTTCACTCCTTTGTGGTCTGAGAAGCTGGTGGTAAAATTTCAGTCTTTTTGAATTTACCGAGGCTCTTTTTGTGGCCTTGTATATGATCTATTTTTGAAAATGTTCCATGTGCACTTGAGAAGAATGTGTATTCTGCTGCTTTTGCATGTAGAGTTCTGTAGATGTCTGTTAGGTCCATCTGTTCTAATGTGTTGTTCAGTGCCTCTGTCTTCTCAGTTATTTTCTGTATGGTTGATCTGTCCTTCAGAGTGAGTAGTGTGTTGAAGTCTCCTAGAATGAATGCATTGCATTGTATTTCCCCCTTTAATTCTGTTTGTATTTGTTTCACATATGTAGGAGTTCCTGTGTTGGGTGCATAGATATTTATAATGGTTATATCTTCTTGTTGGATTGACCGGTTTATCATTATGTAATGTCCTTCTTTGTCTCTTGTGACTTTGTTTTGAAGTCTATTTTGTCTGATATAAGTACTGCAACTCCTGTTTTTTTCTCCCTATTAGTTGCATGAAATGTCTTTTTCCATCTCTTCACTTTTAGTCTGTGTATGTCTTTGGGTTTAAAGTGAGTCTCTTGAAGGCAGCATATAGATGGGTCTTGTTTTTTTATCCATTCAGTGACTCTATGTCTTTTGATTGGTGCATTCATTCCATTTACGTTTAGGGTGATTATGGATAGGTATGCACTTATTGGCATTGCAGGCTTCAGATTCGTGGTTACCAAAGGTTGTAGGTTAACTTCCCTACTATCCAAGAGTCTGACAACTCACTTAATATGCTATTACAAACACAATCTAAAGGTTCTTTTTTGTTTTTTTTCCCCACCTCCTTTTTATTCCTCCTCCATTCTTTATATATTAGGTATCATATTCTGTACTGTTTGTCTATCCCTTAATTGACTTTGGGGATAGTTAATTCAATTTTGCATTTTCTTACTAATTAGCTGATCTATTTTCTTTACTGTGGTTTTTATTACCTCTGGTGACAGCTATTGAACCGTAGGAACACTTGCATCTATAGCGGTCCCTCCAAAATACACTGTAGAGATGGTTGTGGGAGGTAAATTCTCTCAGCTTTTGCTTATCTGTAACTTGTTTAATCCCTCCTTCAAATTTAAATGATAATCTTGCCAGATCAAGTAATTTTGGTTCAAGATCCCTTTGCTTCATTGCATTAAATACATCATGCCACTCCCTTCTTGCCTGTAAGGTTTCTGCTGAGAAGTCTGATGATAGCCTGATGGGCTTTCCTTTGTATGTGATCTTATTTCTCTCTCTGGCTGCTTTTAATAGTCTGTCCTTATCCTTAATCTTTGCCATTTTAATTACTATATGTCTTGATGTTGTCTTCCTTGGGTCCCTTGTGTTGGGAGATTTGCGCACCTCCATGGCCTGAGAGACTATCTCCTTCCCCAGACTGGGGAAGTTTTCAGCCATCACCTCCTCAAAGACGCTTTCTATCCCTTTTTCTCTCTCTTCTTCTGGTACCCCTATAATGCGAAAATTGTTCAGTTTGTATTGGTCACACAGTTCTCTGAATATTCTTTCATTCTTAGAGATCCTTTTTTCTCTCTGTTCCTCAGCTTCTTTGTATTCCTCTTCTCTATTTTCTATTTCATGTATCGTCTCCTCCACCGTATCCAATCTGCTTTTAAACCATCCATTGTGCTCTTCAATGATTGGATCTCTGACCGTAATTCATTTCTGAGTTCTTGAATATCTTTCTGTACCTCCATGAGCATGTTAATGATTTTTATTTTGAACTCCCTTTCAGGGAGAATCATGAGGTCTATATCATTTAAATCTCTCTCAGGAGTTGTATTCATAATTTTACTCTGGACAAGGTTCCTTTGGCGTTTCATATTTGTGTATGGCGCCCTCTAGTGCCCAGAAGCTCTACTCTCTGGAGCTGCTCAGCCCGTGAAGCAATGTCGGGGATTGTAGGGGAGTGGTATTGGTGCTTCGGGGGAAGAAGGAGCTGGTTCCTTGTTCCTGACTGCTATGCCTGTCTCCACTGCCTGAACCAGTGGGCCGAGCACACAGGTATAAGCCTCTGTGCTTTGCGTTTTTAGTTGCTGTAGACAGATTTTCCCCCTGGCTGGCCTAACACCAGGGTAGGGTTTCCCGGTTTGCAAGCCTGGTGGGGCTGGCCAGGAGAAAGGCACAGTAGTCTGCCTGTCATGGAAGGGGTTCTTGGAGCTGTGTAGGCAGCCAGGGAGCTGTAGCACCTGAAGATCATGAAAGCTCCCAATCTGCTGGGCAGAATGCACCCAGACAATTTTGTCTATCTGTCCTTTCTCCTGAGCAGTACACTCTGTGCAATCCTTGCCCCTTTACCAGCCCTCTTGCTAAGGGCTTCTTTGTTAGGAAGTCTCAGACTGCCCACCTTTCTTTTGTCCCAGAGCAGCTGGATATGGATCCCTGCTTTCCACAAGCAGCTGGAATCTTAGTCCCTCCAGGAATTCTGCCTGTCTTAGCTTTCCAACCCCCTAATTACGAGAGTATCATGCAAGCACCATGAAATGTAGGTTTGTGCTCCCAGAGAAGATCTCCGGAGTTAGGTATTCAGCAGTCCCAGGTCTCCGCTCCCTCCCTGCTCCTTTCCTCTTCCTCCTGTCTGTGAGCTGGGGTGGGGGAAGGGCTTGGATCCCACAGGACCACAGCATTAGTACGTTACCCTTTCCTGTGAGGTTGGCTCTTGTCTCCAGGTGTATGCAGTTTGTTGCAGTCCTCTTTCCTGTTGCTCTTTCAAGAGTAATTGTATTAGTTTTATTTTCATATTATATGCAGTTTTAGGAGGAAGCCCCTGTCTCTCCTCTCATGCTGCCATCTTTAATCCAATCCTCTCACCCTCATTTTTCATTGAATCTCAAGCACTGTATATCTCACCATGGTTTGTGTTGACCTTAGTGATATCAATTTCTTTTCTCTGAAGCTGCTACCTAAAAGAATAGGCTATTTGGGCAGTTTTCTGGCTAAATCTCCTTCACCTCCTGAGGACTTGCTCCTGCAGTAAGATCCATGGCTTTATTACACTTCAGGAATAAAAAGCATGAATGATTCATTAAGAATATAGACAAGGCTTTATGTTATATTTATTTATTTTCCAGCTTGTACAAACTGGATGTAGAAGCATAAACATAGTACATTTCTACCATCTTCAACAAAAATATAACCAATATGTACAATTATTGTATTAAAAATACAAAAGGGATACAGACTCCACCAATGTCTTTCTAAAAGACATACAGGTACAAGTAGTATCAAAAGTATGAGGAAATCACCAGTTAATTGTACATTCTGCACATGACATCACAGAGCGAACTGAGATTAGCAGTCCTATGTTCTACAATTACTTAATGCTTAGATACCATTTGTGCAACTTGGGGTAGAGCTAGATTTCTGTCTTTCTATATGCACATGAGGTCCATAGCCTATATAATAAAACTGGCAAAGAATGCATATTACAAGTAAAATTACAAATGCATAATTGACAATGTAATATATAAGCAAGTAGACAAATGCCATGATACAGAAGAGAATTATTAAATAAAGCACTGACGTTGTTTGATACAGTGAAAAAACACTGCAATTCGACTTTTAAAATTTGAAGCTATTTACGTTTATCTACTGATCAATATGATCAGCTGAATTTAATGGAAAAAAAATCCAAGACCAGCAGTTCCTCACATTTGAGTACTACTCGGATTGGCAGCCTTCACTTTTCCGGAGTCTGTGCAAAAACAACACAAAAATAGAGTGGAAGGGTCATTTCAGTCATTATAGGGTTAATAGCAGCTGTGAGCAGGAGGTTGCTACACTTAGGCCTTCTTTGTCTGTAGTGTCCATGAAGCCACTTACAGGTTAGTCTGGTGACTAATCCACCTTGCAAAGGCTGACATATCTAACCAGGTTTTTGATCTTTTGATCTGTTATCATGTTAAAGGCTTATTTATTCCCTAATGCCAATTCAATAAAGGGAGGCTGTCTTGAAAGAGCAGTATTAACAGCTGGCATTAGCTCCACCATCCCAAGCTGCTTTCACTGCAATGCTATCCAGTTATAAACATTTCTCTTAAAAAACAAAGTCCCTAAAACTAAATTAACAAAAATCAAAGAAACATAACTTAAAAAAATGGGGTTTGCCATCCATCTCAATGGAGCAGGACATGTCCTTAAATGACACTGTCCTGCACTCCATAAGGCTCAGACACAGGACACGAGAGTCCTATTTCCCTCCCCTGGCCATGTGCAAACAGTTTTACAGAAGAACCCCACCCACTGGGGAAGGAGTGGATGAGGTGTCTTGGTATCTAAGTACTTGGCTAACATCTTATACTTCCAGGATAGGGCACTTAACGGGTGAGGCCAGAAGGACACAGAAAGACAGGGTTGCACGCTAGGTCTTCTCCTCTTCTTGGTGTGGCCACACCCTGTCCGGCATATTTGGTTTTTTAGAAACCCAGGCTGGCAACCCTACTTAAAGGTTCAAAATAATACTGTAATCATTAAATGGATATAACATTTTTCTCAGAACACAATCTTTAAACTCATTTTTTTAAAAAGGAGGACATTGTAAACAAGAGGACAAGCACTGTACTCAAAGGATTTCCTTGTTTCTCTTTGTCTTCCTTGGTGGGCTAAAGGCCCCAAGAAGTTCAATGGCTAGCTTTTCTCATGATCCCAATGAGAACAAGTGCTAGGACTGGGTCAAAATCTAAAAGGAAGAGTTTTAAAAATCCTTCCAGGCATTGAGAAGTGCAGCCAGAGTAAATCATCTTGTTGTGATGATCTTGGAATTTGGAATGATACCGTGTGACATGGCAGGCAGCAACAGTGGGGACTCAAAGATTGCTGCACTGTGCATTTCAAGCAACAAAGTCTGAAAAGTGCCAGGGCAATTTCTTCACAGTATTTCACATGCAAAGGGGAAAGGAAGAAGGGGAGAAGAAGCCCCATGCTGCTTTTAAGGCAGGGAAGGAGGCAAACTGGTCCACCATCCTCAGAATGTGAGTTCCAAGGCTCCAATGCTAGGGACGTCTTCTTGTGCTCTCCTTTCAGATGGCTAACTCTGGATCCAGAAAAGCCTGTGCCTCAAACAGCTGATACTTGTTCATCTTCTGCAAGCACGATCAAAGGGAAAAAAAAATCCGTGAGCAAGCAAGTTGTTCCTTGTGCCAGAGAGAAAATGTTTACTGATATGTTAGACTTAAAAAAAAAAAAGCTATGGTATTTTTATTTAACTCACTTAAAATTGTCTTTTTTTCTAGATGATTAATAATAAAAGTACATGTGATACATATCTTTAAATATATATACACTATAAAAATATATATACTATCAGTTGAGAAGTTAATGATTCACCGGAAAAGTTATCAAGCAGCACACACATAAAAAGTCTAGAGGGATATATAACAAAATAATGGTGGTTATCTGTAGGTGGCAGGATTGTAAGTCATTTACATTTTTTGTCTTTTGCTCTTTTCTGTAATGGTCATTTATTTAACGAAACATGTTAAACTCAAAACTCGGAGGTGGTGGGGCATGATCTCTTTCATGCTCGTTCCAGCATTGTAAGGTTGATTTGCAGAGCAAAGGCAAACAAATTAAAGAGAAGTTTCCTTCTTTATCAGACTTTCTTTTGGAACTCATTACAAGTCCAGATATAACATTTCTTCAAAAAACTCTGAGAATTAGGAAAGAAATCCAGTCATGTCATGTACATACTTTATTATAAGTGACCCACCCTCTGCAGTCTTGTGGTGGGTCACTATTTCTTAAGCTTTTTAGAAGAAAAAATCACTCACAAAGAAAGCAATCCAAGCTTTAACCCTAAATTTGGATCTCTGAATATAAAAGGTTCTTTGTGTAGTAAGTACATGGCTAAAGACACAGCTGGCCAGTGTTACAAAACAAATGCCTTGGAAAGCTAACAAACAGCACAAGTGAACACATCTAACTATGGTTTAAGATGTATATATACATACCATCCTCCTCAGGAGAAAACCCTTGAGACTGATACGTAGCGAGGCGAGGGTCACACTCATTGGGTTTATGCCACTGAGGTTTGTTCACTGGCCTGCCGCTCACAGGATGCCCATGTGGCTGCTGTACAGGGGAAGCCCCTGCTGCATCAGTGGGCCGAGCAACCATCCGAGATCTCTGCAGAGCCACATTATAGTCTGGTGGTTTCCTGGCAGGATGGGAATGCCCTTCTGGAAAGTCAGTGATGGGGATTCCAATGTAGCCTGGAGGGGTGGGCGGGGGCTCTCGATACCTGCCCTCCTTTCGTGCTATAATAAAAAGACAATAGACCAGCCATTAAAAATTTTGTGGAAGAACATTTCATGCCACAAATGTTTGCAAAAAATTTTAATTATTAAAACAGCATACAAATAATAGCAGATGTGATTTTGTGTGGTATGAGATAGAGGTGGGGGATATGGTAGGTGGGGGGATGCATGTTAACTGAACCAAATATTCACTATAGTTAACTGTGTGGTGAAATAACTGGTGAGAGAAGCTACCATGCAACTGACTGTCAGCTTAAATGGACTACTTCCAAACCTGCATTTACCTGTAAAATAGTAATAGGATGAACACCTAACCCTTGGGTTTACTGGAAAGACTACACAGAGAGAGAACATAAAAGGTACCCAATACAATGCCTGGAACATGTTAACGGTGCCTAGTAAGGGTTCTCTTACTTCCTCCGTCCTTGCCCTAGGGATGAGGCAGACTAGCCCATCTCTGCTGGGCATTTACCCTTATCAGGCAGAGAATCAACAACACTAAGTTTCAGGTCTTTGACCTCACTTTGGAAAATAGTAATTTAATTTAGAAAAGTGGTACAAAAATTATGCAAATTAAAAAACTCTAAAACTATAAGGTATGTATGTTTCTTAAAATTCTTCTATTAATGTTCATGACCTAGAAAATGAAATCTGTGGAGGCAAGTAAAGCTAGTTTTATTTTCTTGCTTTCTAGACTCAACTGTTAGGTGCAAAAAACCATTCTTTTCTTTGCAGTAAAAATTCTGAGATTTAGTTCATTAAAGGGAAGTTCTTTTAAAATTGCAACCTAAGAATAGTTAACTTTTATTTTCTTATTCATCTTGAAAGGGTATTAAATTTGACATCCACCTGTGATGATTTACATGGCAAAATAACTACAATTTTCCTCCTAATAAAAGTGATGCCTGTAGTGATTATACTCTAGAATCTCTAACTCTGTACCCTTTAAAGTGTGTGTAGACTTCAATTATGTAGACACTGAGTATGCCATAGCAAATAAAATACATCCTGACAGGATTGAGGGAGCATGAGAGACTTCATACCAGAGCAGTGACAGCAGAGCAAACAGCCTCTTTCACGTACTAATGAATTATTACCTAGGCACCATTCTGAGTGACCTCATCAACTTCCTTTAATCCTCACCCCAGTTGTATAAGGAGAAATCATGAAAATCATTTTACAGACGAGGAAACCGGCACAGTTTAGCAGTTTATCCAGTGTCGCAAAGCTAGGAAAGTGGCACATGAGGGATTCAAGCCCACTGCCTGTGCTCTGTGTTACTGCTCGGCACTATCTCCTTTGTTCTACAGTGTGCAGAGTTGATTTAGCACAGAAATAATTTGTGTGGCAAAACTCAATGGGAGGCTTTTAAATATGCAAAGTGTAAAGTTTTTAATACAATTCAAGGGAACAAAACAGAATAATAAAACATTTAAAACAGTTCTAGTTAAAAATTCTTCCTCTAGAAAGCATGAGCATCTGATAATTTTAGCTTAAAAGATCAGACAATATCCATGACAATTTAACTGATCCTGAGAGCTAAGATTTATTGAATGTTTCCTATGTTGGAATATATTTATATGTACCTGACCTCAGAACCTGGGCTCTTAACCACTACTCATTTCAAAATCTGGAACGCACTGTGAATTTGGCAGACCTATACAGCAATGGGTGGGACAAAACAAACCACAGCCCGTAATTTTACGTTTGAAATAAGGTAGAGATTATGGCCACCAGCCAGATATGACAGAGCTCTCCAATAAGCTTACCACTAAGTCCCTTTGCAGTGCCGGATGTCACGGCTATGTGGGCGGGTGTGGGGACAGGTTTGGTTTCTTCTGGGGTCCCCGAGGCTATGCTGCTGCCTTCAGCTTCAGCAGAAACATCTTTCCCACCCCTTCGCTTTATTGTGCCTGTGTCACCTTCCGAGTCTTCTCCCCAGTATCCTGTAGAAGATGCCCAGCTTGCCCGGGACTGGGCTTGTTCAAGGCTCTCTCTACTTTGATTCTGCCTATTATACTTTGTGCTATGATCAGAAAACATAATTTGGTCCATATGGCTGCTTGAGGCCCATAGGCCTGCAGGGTCCCCTGAATAATCAAAGTGAGTGTGCCCAAACGGCAGTGTTTCCCAACTTCTCTGGTGCTGAATGGTCTGTATATTATCATGGGAACCACTTGAACATGACGTCCAGCTCCCACGGCCGCTGTCGGCAGCATCGAGTGAAGCACGATCCCCCTGGTCTTGGGAAAGTTCCTCTGTGCTTGGAGAAGAAATTACTGTAGCTGTAGCATATAAGCCCCGACTCTCAGACATTGTTGCATAAGACCTGAATGGTCAAAAAAATGAAAAAGAACAGCAAGGTTGTTAACTAACAAACCTATGATAAAACCAAATACATTTTTCCCCAAAAAGGTGACCTCCTTTCTTCCCCGGCAGGGGATGAGAGCACCACTGACTTGCATTATAGTGGCCAGTTCTGCCATATCCAGTGCTCTCACCTTGTCATCACCGTAAAAGAAACACAGAGGGAGGAAGAACAATCTGCTTATGATAAAGGAACATTATCCTTGTCGGGTAAGGATGGCTCAGTATGATCTGATTATTTCAGGAAGGCAGCTACTACATGGGAACTGGGACATGGCCTAACATCACCCTCTGCCTTCAGCACAGGAACAAACTGTGTTCCACTAAAGAATAAACCTGACTTGAAAAGCAGGCTGCACAGCAAAAACAGCAAGGTATTCAATAATCTACAAACAGTGAGAATTAGAACTGGATGGGAGGAAATTTCTTTGGTGCTATATAAAACAAATAGAAACGTACATCTAGAAGTAAACACTCATTTTTAAAAGAAGGAAGAAGGAATGTAAAGACACTAAAGAAAAGCTGCCTACCCCAAGCTGTACTGATCAGGTTCAATCACGGCCCGCCTCTCCAGCCTGCCCGCCCCTAGGTTTGCCTCCACGATGCTGACAGAGTGCCTCTGGCGCCTCTCCTCGTGCAGCGGGACTGAGTCAAAGGAAGAATTGCTGACAATACTGGATCGTGAAGAGATTTCACTGTGACCAGAATCTGAAAAATTATCCACAGTACCACTGGGCGCCAAAGTATAACCTGTATGGGAAATACAACCATATTAATTAGACTCTGTAGGTTTATAACATAAAACTGAAGTCTACCAAATAAAAGCACAAACAAAATATAGAAAAAAGGTATCACCACTGGGTGGGAAAAAATGATTTATTTGTGGAGACCAGGGTAAACTTTTATTCAAATGAAGTTTAATGTGCTTAATGAAAGTTTAGAGAGGAGATAAGAAATGTTTATAAACCAGAAAATGATGCAGAAAATCATGGCACTACTCGACTATTAGGTCCCTTATGTAGAAATTACATGACTATTAATCTATATGAAAAGAACTATGAAGAATAACTATGATCAGATTTAAAAGTATGTTTTTTTCAAATTGCAAAAAGGTCAATAATCTTGTTTTCAGTGGTGTTTTCAATTTCTAGAATTTAAAGGCATAGAATAATTCAACTGGAAATACTTGTGTTATACTTGTAATTCCAACTGGACATACAACAAGAAGAAATAAAACCTGAAGAAGATCTCTCTGGATTTTTGCCATTTATTTTTTCAACATTAATAATATATTGGGTAAATCACATAAAAGCCAATTGTTTTGAAGGATATAATGTGCAAAATCTCCATTTTTCTCCCTGCACCACCGTGTCTAAACAGATGTCCATTTTTTTGGTCTGAAGGACTCTTAACTCTTCTTTGTTGCTAAAAATAATTTTGAAAGTCAGAAGAGAGGCTTGTCTTGATATTCTTAATGAAACAAATTCAAATATTTTTCAGCACTCTTTTTTTACATTACTAAGGATCATGTGTTACTTAAAATACTAATTTTATATGATTACATGTATGCAATGCAAATTTTTCAGTGCCACTTACCTAATAAAGTTAAATTTAGAAAATCTAAATATTGCTAATTTACTCTCTAAATAGTAGTTCCCTATCCTTTCAGTAAATTGTTAATTCCTGATTTATTTTTTTAAAGATTGCACAGGTCTTTGTAAGATTTAATATGTTAATCTATGAAATGTCTTTTTATAGACCACACTGCAAGTTCGGATAAGATTTAAAGCCTTCTCTGAAGCGTCTGCTCAAAAAAACATCTCTAGAAAAGTAATCACTCAGATGGAAACTTGACATTTAGAGGAATTCTCCCATTTTCTTTAACTCATGAGATGGTTCCTCTTTCCCATCCCGTTTTTGGTTCTATAAACCCCACCTATCCCATAGGTCCATGTAGCATTGTTATTCTTGTTACTGTTCTCACTTCCGAGAGAAGAGGAAGAACTGGTTAAGTCCAACTGCCCGGAGCCAAAAGATCTCAGCTCATCTCCACTGCCACCTAACAGGATAAGAAAAGGGTTCAGATATATCCACTTAACAAGGACAGCAGTGTGATACCCACACAAAATGCACAGATGTTTGAAATATCTAATAAGTAAAACAAAAGGTATTTATTGTGTCAGTGAAATCCAACAATTTATTAATCTCTTTGGCCTTCCTCTGGGTAAACTGTTTTAAGCATCTATTACTGGCTTACACCCTATCAAATAGAGGAGGATGAGGAGAAAGTAAAATGAAGGTTATGCAGCAGAAAATTTAAGAAAATACCAACATAAGGAGGAGACTTTGCCAAAAATTTCATCTCTTAATAAGACAGGAATAAAAAAGGTAATCAAGACCTGTGTTAATACAATGAAAAAAATAAATCAGGAAGATACTAGTTTTTCTTGGGTTTTTAAATCCCTCTACCATGTAATTAATGTCATATAATCATACTTGGAACAACTTTCAGTATAAAAAGAATTATTAACACACATACATGCAATCAATAAAAACTTAAAAGTATTTTTTAAAAGACCTTATATAGTTGTAAGTTTAACACTCATTACTAAAAGCGTAGTGCTTCCAAATTTATAAGCTGAAACATGGAACTCCCAATGAGGAAACAAATCCATCAGGAGCTATATACTCAATCATTTAAAATGACTATTATCAAAATGGTATAATATGTAACTCTGGGATTTATTACAGCTGTGTGCATTAATCACTATAAAGGAAAACATAAAGTGATTTCATCCCACCTTTCCTTGGAGAACCCTGTGGAGAGGCGGGGGGAGAAGGAAGCTGTGAGGGCGCGTCTGGCATCGTGTCCTCTGCTTGCCTCTTCTGCCGGTCTAGACTTCCTTCTTCAGACAAAGAAAGAATTTTCTTTAAAGCCTGTGGAGAGTTTATGCCTATAAGAGAAAGAAAATAATTTAATATGTATTTTCAAGATTGAAAAAAATAACATTAACAACTAAAAAAATTTTTAAGATTTACTACTACATTTAGTTTCAACCTATTTACAATCTCAACAGTACTTGTCACATTATAAATCATACGTATGTCATGGTATAAATCATACTTTGTACTTGTCACAGTATAAACTGTACATTTATAGAAGACGACACAGATACTCAGAGTATTTGGTTTCCAGCTGATCTCTCCCAGAGTTCAAATAGACTGCTTTTGGCGTTTTACTTTAGATTCTAAATCTTAATCATCATCTTTATTTCACAATATGTTAGACAACAATGAAGAAAGAAGATAATTTGAAAAATATTTGATTTTAAGATGAAAATGACATAGTTAAGAACATCATTAGGACTCAAGTTTGAGCTGAAAATAGGTATTTTTGTGTTGTTAGCTGTGTTAGCTCAGGGGAAGTGGGAATGATGAGAATAAGTAGAGAGACAAGAGCCAAAAAAAGTAGCAAGAAAACTGAATTAAAGAGCTCTAAGGAATTCCACGTAGTTACTGTTTGATCAGATAAATAGAGGAAAGAGAAGGCAGAAGGAGACCCATGGAAGTGTCCTGTCACAGAAACCACGGGAAAAGGTTTTCCAAGGGAGTGATCCAGTTCCAAGTACAGAATCAAGCACTATAAGGGTAGAAGAGAAAGATATGGTGATTTTTCCTCTAAAAAATTATTATTGGAAATGAGGGATTCACATTACAATATTTTATAAAGCCTCTAGTATTATTATGAGAATTCTGAATTACCTTATTTTGAACAGCAAAGAAATTCGGGGGGGCATTATAGCCTGAAACTCTCTCAATCAATGCTAGTTTTAATGTTCTTAAACTTAACAGAATCCATTTATTAATTTAACATTTAATTCTTCATTTTACTTTATGTGTTTGATGTTTTAATACAATCTTATAAAAATCACATTTAAAACAATAATAATATGGATGAATTATGTACTTAGTTTAATTACATAAGGCAATAATATATACAGGATGCATGAAAATACTAGCTACACTAAAGCTATGTGAATGAACAGTTTGATTTGGAAGAATATTTCTAAGGCCAGCAATAGATTCAAAAAGTACAATCTTTCAAACAATACAGATGTACGTGAAGATGATATGCCTTAGAAAACTCTGTTCCACTTTCAAAGTGGTTCTGGTGATGACAAAGACACTAATATAAAAAAGGCAAAAAGCATTTAGAGCAAAATTATTTCATGAATTAAGAGTTGAGCAGGGGGCTCCACATCTCTAAATTAATATTTTATATTATGTTACTTTAACTATTTATGTTAAACTAATTATCATAAGAAGACACATGACTATTTCATCCACATTTCTGAAGTTCACAAATTAAAACAGGCCTAAAAACATTTGGAGAGAATTCTCTCTGGGAAAGAAGGGGACAGCTTTATACTCAGGCACACTGACATTTGGGCTAATAGGCTATATTTAGCTATAAGACTGGTAAACTTCCATATAAGAAGTTTGGTGTATATATAAGAGGGAACAGAAGTCAGACTGCAGGCAATTTAGGAATACATGAATATTAGTAAGACAGTGGACAAATATGTAATTTAGATTGTGATAGGAGGAGTAATACAGGTATTTGAAAGGGAAAATGTCAAGTAAAGGTATTCTTTTCTCATTCTTCCCCAAACTCAACCAATATGACACTTGCTGATCAGGAAGAATGAGCCAAAGGCAGAGTATATGAAGGGTGTCCTATAAGACTCTCGCCCAACTCATACAAACAAGTGGTAATTGGCCAGGAGCTGTCTTAATTACCAATATTCTATTTTATCAAAGCAAACTCTTTGCTACCAGTTTTTTAAAAAATTTCTTTCCTTTTATTAACATTGTTTCCTTTCACATATATGAAGAAAAAAGAACCAGTACATTTTATGAAAAATAATTTTGTTGTACCATTCACATAATATGACTTAAATTAGTAGATATAGTACTTTCAATAGGAAAGATTTGGTCCCTAACATTTAGGAGTTAACTGTTTTCTCTTGCCCCTCCACCCCAAGTTACAGAATAAATAATTCAACTCAAATAAGAATTCACCTCCAGAAAAATCATTTCACTTAAAAATATTCTGCCTAGGGACCTGCAAGATGGTGACATGAGAGGTGAGATGGAGAGCTCCTCCCAAAACCACAAATTGCACAAAAATATAGTTAATTAATACAACTAACCTTAAAACAGCAACAAGAAAGAAAACTGAACCAGACTGCAAACAGAACTCACAAACAGAGCAGACCTCACGAAACAGGGTAATGCAGAAAAGACTTAATCTGGCAGGACCCAAGGCCTACCCCAACCCAGCTCACCGGCGGGAGGAAGAGAAACAGAGCAGCGGAGGGGGTGGAAGACAGGGACTGCTGAACACCTAGCCCTGGAGATCTGCTTTGTGAGCAGAATACTATAGTGTGTGGTGCTCTGGACATTGGGGAGCTCGGACAGGTGGAGTGCTTGAGAAATTGACATTCCGGCTGTTTGTGGAGGACAGGATCCTCACCCGGCTGCTCTGTGTCAGAGGAAAGGCAGGCAGTCTAAGAGGCTTCCTAGCAGCCAGAGGGCTGCTGAGGGGTGGGGATAGCACGGAGCTTACTCTGCGGGAGAAGGGAGAGCGGGACAAGGTTATCTGGGTGCGCTCTGCCCAGGTGGTTGGGAACTTTGGGCACCTTCAGGAGGTCCACACCCCTGGCTGCCTACTCAGCTCCAAGGCCCCCCACTGTGACACACAGCCTGCCAAACCTTCCTACTGGCCTGCAGGCACCTGCACGCAAACCGGCAGTCACTGGGCAGGCGTCAGGCCAGCCAGAGGGTGGCCCTGCCTACAACAGCTAGAGACACAAAGCAGAGAGGTTTACACGTGTATGCTTGGCCCACTGGCTCTGACACTGGAGACAGGCACTGCAGATGGGAATCAGGAAACAGATCTTCCCTCCCCCCAGGCACCAGCTCCACTCCCCAACAACCCCCAACCTCACTCTAGGGGCTGAGCAGCTCCAGAGACTGGAGTTTCTGTGCACTAGTGGGCACCACACAGAAATATGAAACAACAAAAGAACATGGTTCAACCCAAAATCTCACAAACTCAACCAATATGACACTTGCAGAAAGCGGGCCAAATGAAACTGAACTCACCAATCTTCCTGAAAGAGAGTTCAAAATAAAAATTATAAACATGCTTATGGAGGTACAGAAAAATATTCAAGAACTCAGGAACAAATTTAAGTTGGAGATTCAATCATTAAGAAATTCCATATCTGAAATGCAACATACAATGGAGGGATTTAAAAGCAGATTAGATGTAGTAGAAGAGACAGTAAATGGAATAGAAATTAGAGAAGAGGAATACAAAGAAGCTGAGGCATAGAAAGAAAAAAGGATCTCTAAGAATGAAAGAATATTGAGAGAACTGTGTGACCAATCCAAACGGAATAATATTCCCATTTTAGGGGTACCAGAAGAAAAAGAGAGACAAAAAGGGATAGAAAGTGTCACTGAGGAGGTAATTGCTGAAAATGTCCCCAATCTGGGGAAGGAGATAGTCTCTCAACCCATGGAGATGGACAGATCTCCCAACACAAGGGACCAAAGGAAGACAACATCAAGACATATGTTTAAAATGGCAAAGATCAAGGATAAAAACAGACTTTTAAAAGCAGCTAGAGAGAGAAAAAACATCACATACAAAGGAAAACCCATCAGGCTATCATCAGACTTCTCAACAGAAACTTTACAGGCCAAAAGGGAGTGGCATGATATATTTAATGCAATGAAGCAGAAGGGCCTTGAACCAAGAATACTCTATCCGGCATGGCTATCATTTAAATTTGAAGGAGGGATCAAACAATTTACAGATAAGCAAAAGCTGAGAGAATTTACCTCTCACAAATCACTTCCTACAGTGCATTTTGGAGGGACTCCTATAGATGGAAGTTTTCCTAAGGCTAAAAAGATGTCACCCAAGGGAAGACAAAGAGAACAGAATATGATTCATAACATACAAAGAATGGAGAAGGAAGGAAAAGGAGGAAAATAAAAAAGCTTTAGGTTGTGTTTGTAATAGTATACAAAGAAAGGTAAATTAGACTCTTAGATAGTAAGGGAATTGCCCTTGAACCTTTGGTAACCACGGATCTAAAGCCTGCAATGGCAATAAGTACATACTTATTGATAATCACCCTAAATGTAAATGGTCTGAATGCACCAATCAAAAGACAAAGAGTTACAGAATGGATAAAAAAACAAGACCCATCTATATGCTGCCTACAAGAGACTCACTTCAAACGCAGACATACACAGACTGAAAGTGAAGGGATGGAAAAAGATATTTCATGCAACTAATAGTGAGAAAAAATCAGGAACTGCAGTACTTGTATCAGACAAAGTAGACTCCAAAACAAAGAAAGTCACAAGAGATAAAGACGGACATTACATAATGATAAACTGGTCAGTCCAACAAGAGGATATAACTATTTTAAATACCTATGCACCCAGCACAGGATCACCTACATATGTGAAACAAATACTAACAGAATTAAAGGGGGAAATAGAATGCAATGCATTCATTTTAGGAGACTTCAACACACCACTCACTCCAAAGACAGATCAACCAGACAGAAAATGAATAAAGAGAGAGAGGCACTGAACAACATATTAGAACAGATAGACCTAATGGACATCTTCAGAACACTCCATCCAAAAGCAACAGGATACACATTCTTCTCAAGTGCACATGGAACATTTTCAAGAATAGATCATATACTAGGCCATGAAAAGAACCGCAGTAAATTCAAAAAGACTAAAATTGTACCAACCAGCCTCTCAGATCACAAAGGTATGAAACTAGAAATTAATTACTCAAAGAAAATGAAAAAGCCCACAAACATATGGAGGCTTAATAACATGTTCCTAAATAATCAATGGATCAATGACCAAATAAAAACAGAGATCAAGCAATATATGGAGACTAATGATAACAATAATTCAACACCACAAAATCTGTGGGATGCAGCGAAGGCTGTCCTAAGAGGGAAATATATCGCAATACAGGCCTACCTCAGGAAAGAAGAACAATCCCAAATGAACAGTCTAAACTCACAATTAATGAAACTAGAAAAGGAAGAACAAATCAGGCCCAAAGTCAGTAGAAGGAGGGACATAATAAAAATTAAAGCAGAAATAAATAAAATTGAGAAGAATAAAACAATAGAAAGAATCAATGAAAGCAGTAGCTGGTTCTTTGAGAAAACAAACAAAATAGATAAACCCACAGCCAGAATTTTCAAGAAAAAAAGAGTCTACAGACAGAAACAGATTCAGAAATGAGAAAGGAAAAATAACTATGGACACCACAGAAATACAAAGAATTATGAGAGAATACTATGAAAAATTATATGGTCACAAACTGGATAACTTAGAAGAAATGGACAACTTTCTAGAAAAATACAACCTTCAAAGGCTGACCCAGGAAGAAAAAGAAAATTTGAATACACCAATTACCAGCAATGAAATTGAATTGATAATCAAAAAACTACCTAAGAATAAAATTCCTGGAGCAGATGGTTTCACTGCTGAATTTTATCAAACATTTAGTGAAGACCTAATACCCATCCTCATTAAAGTTTTCCAAAAAGTATAACAGGAGGGAATACTCCCAAACTCATTCTACGTGGCCAACATCACTCTAATACCAAAACCAGACAAAGACACCACAAAAGAAGAAAATTACACACCAATATCCATGATGAACATAGATGCAAAAATACTCAACAAAATAGTAGCAATCTGAATTCAAAAATACATCAAAAAGATCATCCATCATGATCAAGTGGGATTTACCCCAGGGATGCAAGGATAGTACAACATTCTAAAATCCATCTACATCATGCACTACATTAACAAAAAAAAGGACAAAAACCACATGTTCATCTCCATAGATGCTGAAAAAGCATTTGACACAATTCAACATTCATTCATGATAAAAACTCTCATGGGTATGGAGGGCAAGTACATCAACATAATAAAGGCCGTATATGACAAACTCACAGCCAACATTATACTTAACAGTAAGAAGCTGAAAGCTTTTCCCTTAAGATCGGGAACAAGACAAGGATGCCCACTCTGCCCACTTTTATTCATCATAATTCTGGAGGTCTTAGCCACGGCAATCAGACAACACAAAGAAATTAAAGGCATCCAGATTGGCAAGGAAGAACTCAAAACTGTCCCTGTTTGCAGATGACATGATATTGTACATAAAAACCCTAAAGAATCCACTTCAAAACTACTACAACTAATATTTGAATTCAGCAAAGTGGTGGGATAAAAAATTAATACACAGAAATCTGTTGCATTCCTATACACTAACGATGAACTAGCAGAAAGAGAAATCAGGAAGACAATTCTATTCACAATTGCATCGAAACGAATAAAATACCTAGGAATAAACGTAACCAAGGAAGTGAAAGACCTATACCCTGAAAACTACAAGACACTCTTAAGAGAAATTAAAGAGTACACTAACAAATGGAAATTCATCCCATGTTATTAGTTAGGAAGAATTAATATTGTCAAATGGCAATCCTGCCTAAAGCAGTCTACAGATTCAATGCAATCCCTATCTACATACCTACAGCATCTTCAATGAACTAGAGTAAATAGTTCTAAAATTCATATTGGACCACAAAAGACCCCGAATAGCCAAAGCAATCAAGAGAAGGAAGAATAAAGCAGGGAGAATTATGCTCCCTGACTTCAAGCTCTACTACAAAGCTACAGTAATCAAGAGAGTTTGTTACTGGCACAAGAACAGACCCATAGACCAGTGGAACAGAAAAGAGAGCCCAGATATAAACCCAAGCATATTTGGTCAATTATGATAAAGGAGCCATGGACATACAATGGGGAAATGACAGCCTCTTCAACAGCTGGTGTTGGCAAAATTGGACAGCTACATGTAAGATAATGAAACTGGATTACTGTCTAACCCCATTAAACTCAAAATGTATCAAAGACCTGAATGTAAGTCATGAAACCATAAAACTCTTGGAAAAAACACAGGCAAAAATCTCTTGGACATAAACATGAGCAACTTCTTCATGAACATATCTCCCTGGGCAAGGGAAACAAAAGCAAAAATGAACAAGTGGGACTATATCAAACTAAAAAGCTTCTGCACAGGAAAGGATACCATCAGTAGAACAAAAAGACATCCTACAGTATGGGAGAATATATTCATAAATGACATATCCAATAAGGGGTTGACATCCAAATTATATAAAGAGCTCATGCACCTCAACAAACAAAAAGCAAATAAGCCAATTAGGAAATGGGCAGAGGAGATGAACAGACACTTCTCCAAAGAAGAAATTCAGATGGCCAACAGGCAAATGAAAAGATGCTCCACATCACTAGTCATCAGAGAAATGCAAATTTAAACCACAATGAGATATCACCTCACACCAGTTAGGATGGTTGCCATCCAAAAGACAAACAACAACAAATGTTGGTGAGGATGTGGAGAAAGGGGAACCCTCCTACACTGCTGGTGGGAATGTAAACTCGTTCAACCATTGTGGAAAGCAGTATGGAGGTTCCTCAAAATACTCAAAATAGAAATACCATTTGACCCAGGAATCCCACTCCTAGGAATTTACCCTAAGAATGCAGTAGCCCAGTTTGAAAAAGACATATGCACCCCTATGTTTATCGCAGCACTATTTACAATAGCAAAGAAATGGAAGCAACCTAAGTGTCTATCAGTAGATGAATGGATAAAGAAGATGTGGTACATATACACAATGGAATATTATTCAGCCATAAGAAAACAAATCCTTCCATTTGCCACAACATGGATGGAGTTAGAGGGTGTATCAAATTATTTCACTCATCTGTCGAGTATAAGAAAAAGAAAAAACTGAAGAAACAAAACAGCAGCAGACTCACAGAACTAAAGAATGGACTAACAGTTATCAAAGGGAAAGGGCCTGGGGAAGAGGGGTGGAAAGGGAGGGATAAGGGGGAAAAAGGGCTATTACAATTAGCACACATAATGTAGTGGGGGTTGGGGCGGGGTGGGGGGATATGGGGAACGCAGCGTAACACAGAGAAGACAAGTTGTGATTCTATAACATCCTACTACTCTGATGGAAAGTGACTGCAATGGGGTATGTGGTGGGGACTTGATAATAGGGGGAGTCTAGTAACCATAATGTTGCTCTTGTAACTGTATATTAATAATGGCAAAAAAAAAAAATTCTGCCTAAATGCCAGCAATTCACTGATCATAAGGCAAGACTAGTTTAAATAATGTATATGGACAAAGCAACTTCTGTACTCATTAAAAATGAAAAAGCACAATTTCCCCATTCATGCCCTACCGACCCTGCCAACCATGACAAATAAGCATGATGAAGTGATATATTCTGTAAAAACAGTGCTTCCACTGGCAAAAGTATATAACTTGGGGAACATTGATGTTAACATTAAGAGATAACAATCAGGGAAGACTCAAGTATATTAGACAAAGTTATCCAAGATAAGTACTTTTTCCTAATCTATGAAACATGACAGTGAACAGCAGCAAAAAGGGACTGAACTTCATCACTTACCAAAAGGAGGGAGATCCCTGACAGGCACTTTCTTCCGGGAAGGGTAAAGGGACACAGCGGGCACCTGTAGTCCCTGGTTGGCTCTGTGAGCTGGGGGCTGGGGCTGGGCTTGGGCCTTCTGCTGTGGCCCTGCCCTCGATGCCACCGGAGAGGTCTCGGATTTGACAGGCTTTTTGTCACCAGGATTCTTAGGCACTGATAATTGTTTGGTTTGAAAATAGAACAAGAAATTTAAGATGTTAGTAGCTGCATACAGGATAATTTTAGAACATAGGAGCATTTTCTGCAGTTAGAAGACTGAAATGTGTATCTTTTTTGGTCCTGTCGCCTATACAAAGGACAGACCTGGGGGCAGGGGAGAACTCTAGTTACATAAAATATTAAAGGCATGGTAGGACAAAGCTATTTTCTTTATGAAAGTGGGTCTCTCAAATAATGATTATACTATTAACTACTACATTAAAAATAAAAGTAGAAAAATGTGGATAGTTCAGAATGTTATATGTAAGTTTATAAAAAGCACAAATATATGAAAAGAGCTACAAGAAAATTGTTAGGAATTATTTTTCTAAAATTGTGTTCAAAATCCCTTGACATATATAAGCTTAGTTTTTATTTAATAAAATGTATTAACTGCTACCTTTTACTATCAAATTCTCTCTCCTATAGGGTTGAATTATTTATGTTAGCTAATAGCAGCCAATACTGTTCGAGTATTGTAGAGTGTATAATTCCATGGCAGACAGAAGGCAAACCAGTTTAAAAGGACAATTAAATGCTGTACATATAATGCAATTATATTCTAATATAGTATACATCCTCTATTTTATACATAAGGAAGCTAAGGAGTAGACAGCTCAAACAGCTTGTCTAAGGTAGCATTGCTGGTACCAGGAACAAACAGGATTTGATCTCAGACCAGTGTGACCCCAGAGGATGAACTCTTCACCAGAACACATGGTGCTTTTACAGTGTCCTGGAGAAACCTAATAGCTTGAGCCTTCTCAAAACATCTACCTAGCATTTCTATAAAAGATACTTTCAAACCTGCCCATTCAAGTCCCCAAAATGTCTTAAAAGGAAAATGCACCTCTCTTAGAAATACAGATGTAAACAAAGAGAAAACTGTCCCATTTCTACCCTGGCCAAATTTTTAAAGGCTGGGGAGCTACACATTAGGCGGAGCTTTGGTTCACTGTGCCGCAGAGTTATGGTCTGGGCTGAGGATATTACAGACCCCCACAGCACACCCAGTTCTATGCTCCTCTGACCAGGCTGGCCACTCCCCCTTCCGGGTTGCCGAATGGAGTATCTACATGAGAAAATGAGGGGTGCAAATGGGAGACACATCCCCCCATGTGTGTCCCTTGCCTGCATACGGGCTACATCGGAATGAAACCTAAACATCAGCCACCCTAGGTAAGTCTACGGCGTCATCCTCCCTGACTAACAAGCTGTATGCAGGGCTGCGCCTCGGCCCGGGCTGCAGGGCTCTCAACAGCGGCGTTCACGGGAAAGGCTCGTTCCTCTCAGAGAGCCTCTCGCCCTCTGAACTGAGCCCTGTTCTGACACCACCCATAACACTGCACATGATTCAAATCTGCATTCCAGATAGAGTCTAAAGCCACTTAAAGGGAAAACTCACATGTGTTGGTTGCCGGCTCACACTGCAATGATAACGTCTGAAGACTCTCCTCATCCATTTCTAGCTCCAGATTGGACAGGTACTGCTTCACTTTTCGAGCCATCTGGGCATCCTCATAAAGCTTTTTGGCATTGAGAAAGGAACTACGACGTACCCGCTTTTTATGACCACCGGTCTGAGCAACATCCAGCACCGCTGCGTTTGCACTGCCCTGGCTGAGGGACCTGCAGGACAAAAGGGACGCGCAGCTCGCTCTAGCCTGGGCCTCCCCTGTCTGGGACGGGCCAAGACCTACATAAATACTCTGTTCAAAAGGTCACATGCCTCATTCTGATAAGTAAACTTGTTACAAAGGAATATAGAAAAATGTAGATTTTTAAAATTTTTAGTTAAAAAAAAAATCACACACACGTTTGGCACCTGTTCTGTTCCAACTAGGAAATTCTACTTTTCACAACTATAGAGCATTCAAGGCAGTTCTCTCATGAAAACCAGGAAATAATGATTGTATATAAAAGCTCATGCAAGAATACACAATTAAAATCACTAAGCTTTACATTAAATTTAATTCTCCTAAAGAGGATATTTTACATAGATTTAAATAAAATTAGCTACAATGTTCACAATTATTTTCTTATTCCTTGAGTTAAATGCAGTGAGTTTTAAAGTAATATAGTCAATCAGTTAATAAAATGCTCATGCAAATGTAAACATGTTTGTATAGAAACTGGCAAATGAATTGTTAAGAATTATTTTAAAAAAGAATTGGTTTATAGAATGAAAATAGTAGTTAGTTGAGCTGTAAAAAATTTCATTTAAACACCTAGGGGCACCTTTTATATTACATGTATTTACTGCTCAGGTATCTGTGCAACAGTATTTAAATTGCACAATTTTCTCTTCTAACAGCCTTCCTCCCCTGCCCCCCACTTTAGGCTTTTGCCATTTCAAGTTATATTAGAATAAAATCTTTCTGACAGCTCAGAAGTATGCCTGGCCTACAGTTCCCCAAAACAATCATCAGTCATTTCATAGCTCTCATGGATCATGACCTCAAAAGCAAAAGCCCCAACAGATTAAACTTGAAGTCAGTTTGCCAAATGAAATTCTGCTAGAGCAAGAGGGTTAAGAAAAAAAGCAAAAATGCAAAGCATCAGGAAATAGAGCAGCAGGTAAGGAAACAATGCAGTGGGCAGATTAAGAACTGAGTGGGTATGGAAGGTCTCCACCACTTACCCCAGACTCCTCCATTTCTTCTTCCTGTAAGTGAGAGCCATGGAGATTGAAGCATGGGTGTAGAAATAGACAGAAAGATCACAAGCTCAGAAAGAAAGACTAGACTTCTGAATAAGCAGTACTAGAAGCCCACAAACATTACATTGCATAATTACCTCACACACAGTTTACCAGCAATATTTTTCTGGCTCAAAAGATAAATATATATAAATTTTTCTAAGAACTCCTATTCTTTCCTTCACTGGATTTATCAATTTTACTACACTGACAGCTAAATCCACTGTGTGAGTATTGAGAAAATACTGTTTGGGTTATTTACCTATTTTAGTTCATACTTTAGCTCTACAAGTCAGTGTTCCGAAGAAGGAATAGTTGTGCCTTGTGTTAAATGAGAAATGTTTGAAGGACAAATCGTTTTTACTGACAGTAAAAGTGCACTTCATGTAGAACAAGACATTTATTCCAAATTAGAGATAAGTGTAGATTCTTGGCACAACCTAAAAAAACCTCTGCCATACTACAAATATAAATATTCTAAATTCTCTCATATATTAGGAAGTTCCGCTCTAAACTCAACCTTCTCTAATCCCACAGATGCTACTAAAGATGACACTCACCGAGTCCTGAACATGAGGGCAGGGTCCATGTTAACTGAAGCCATTCGGCCAACATGACGAATTTCTTTTGCAATCATCCTTAGCTTCTCAAAATTGACCAGTCCATCAACTTTTGAGTCATTTCCTGTAATTGGCAAAGAAGGAAAAGGGAAATAATGTGGCATTTATTCTGTGCTTCCACAGTGAAGACAGAAATCTATATTTTTACCTTCGTGAAGGAATGTGAGATCCTTCTTGATAACTGGGAATAGAGGGATTATGGGAGGTTGTAGGTTTTGACTATTGAGGACATTGCGATATTTTGCCATGTTTCTAGAGGGATCAAAAAGGTCTTGGAGATCTTGAAACAGCTTTTCATATTTATTGGGAAGTTTTTCCCAGGTGGTTCGTAGTCTTGCCACTGGTGCCAGGTTTAGGCCACTGAGAGGAAAAAATTAGGAAAGTAGTATAAAATTAGATGACTCACACTAATTAAATGAAGGAAATAAAATAGTGTATTGCTTATTTGTTAACATATAACACAGTAATTTATAGGATTTGTAAGAAACTATAATTCTGGGTAATGAGAAATGGAGATGGAAGCAAGGTCAGGGCCAAACGGTTTTACTCTTCTGCCTCTTATACCCCACTGGTCTGTTTACTGTGAAAAAAACAACTAGAATGTTAAATATCACGAGCGTAGGATATTATTTCATTGCTTCATCTTTATACATGGAGCAGTGCTTGGAACATAGCAGGCATTTGATAAAACAGATTGGCTAAATATCCTACAGTAATAAAAGCCATAATAGTTGACAACTTCTAGACAGAAAAAATGACTGATTTAAATAATCAACATCAATATTGTTGTTTCAGTTGGTATTTTCTTTGAGCTTCAATCTTGAAGCACTTAAAAGAAAACTAACATTTACTGGGCATCTGCTTTGTGCTAGTTGACAGAACTCCACATACATTATATCATTTAATCAACTACTTGATAGCTCCTTGGGGCACTGTCATTTTAGAGAGAAAGAAAGTGATGTTCAGAAAAGTTCAAATGATTTGCCTGAAGTCACAGAGCTAAAAAAGTGGTGAATATAGATTTTCCAGGCTCTAATAAGCATATAAGAGATTTTAAATTAAGGAGTAACGTTAGGATTTAGAGAAAAAAAGTTGTCAATATGATTCAATTAAAAGCCACGACACTTACACAAATTATATGGTATTCCTGGATTGATATATATTTTTAATCTGCAAACTGAATTGCACCTTAAGACAAATATGCTCTTTTACCTGATGATTGCAAACATTGAGTTAAAATTCTTGCATTCCCTACAATGTAATGCTATCTTGATGAAATGCTTAATGATCTTCATCCTCTTCAGCTGGTTTGTCTCTCTCAGAATTTCAGATGCTACCCAAAATGTTTCCTGGTTAATTACTTCTTCAAATTTCTTCAGGTTGGCACAGCTGGTTTTTGATTTGAGTTTAAATAAGTCATCTATATATTCAGTAGGTTCAATATTGCGGAAAAGTTCAAAATTTCTCATAGAGAGCTGTGTGGCAACTTCAACAGTACTGAGCTGCAGTAGGGAAATTTGACTTTCTCTCAACAACTCCTGAGCATCTTCATCTGAACAAAGGGTTTCCGTTTCCATGTTGTTTTTCAAGTAATACCTGAATGAAAAACAGAATTCAAAGCCTAAGCAGCAATCTCATAACACTGCTTGAAAGAATAATGCTACTTTTTAGAGAATGCTTGTGAGAATACTTAATTGAAGAATTCTTTTGATGAAGACAGTGAATGAAGAAGCTGCTTCAGTCACTGGATGAGAGAATCCCCTGTTGAGAAGTTACTGGAGACTAAGAAATCACAAGGAATTCCATATGCCAGTTGTAATTCACTTTTCCCCTGTCCTTCCCTGCTTTCTAGATTATTTTGGGCTAAAAATGACAAAAGAGCTCCATGTAAATTTTCAGTTTAAACAAGTAAACATGTTCTAAGGAAGGAAGCAGGGAAGATCAGACACAGGTCATCACTCCTCCCAGAGAGAATATTGATGGGTCCAGATTAATTCAATAAGTTAAACTATACTCAAATACCAAAGAAACCTATAAGTCAATTCCCTTTCTATTTGATCCTATGAATAGAACAATCCTAAAAGAGATTTTAACTTTTAAATACCTGATTTTCATAAAACCTTACAAGTACGTGGGGCAGGTACTAGTTCATCAGGGTTACAAATATATCAATGTACATTCAAATGATAATGGGAAAAACCCACCTCAGATAAAAGTGAAAAAGGGTCAGAAAGTCATAGGTGACAGTAGGAAAACAAGTTATGAATGAAATAAATCAGGTTTAGATGTATATAACATGAAAGCCAAAACAACAAACGCTGCATATGGTGAAAAAAAAAAAGATTTGTGGAACTACTTCATTTTCAGTCAGTGCATATTAGTTATTAAATGAGAGCCAAAACTTAACTACTTCTTTCAACACTCAATAATCTGAGGTTCTTCTAGCACATAATGTGTGATGTAAGCACAGCAGAAGACCAAGCTCTGAAGCAACTCAAGTTTGGTTCTGGAGTTAAGAGGTGTTTTTCATAGTCTAACATAGAGTAACAGGCAGCATTAGCCAACTACATTGTTGTAGATATCTCTACCTAAACAAATGAAGCACCTAGAAAAGTTAGGTCAGCAGAAGCAAATGACACAAGCATAGTATTAGAAATGTGTTTGTGAATTTACATACCCAGGGAGAAAAGAGCTTTCTATCAGGTTTACGCTACCATCCTGCCAGCCCAGGGTCTGAGAGGGTGAGCATAAGCAGTAACTGACAGGCAATAACACCACTCAGGTCACAGTGCCCTGGTTTTGAACGAGATTCTTAAAAAAGATCCTTGTGAGTCAACAATCTGTGTGCATTTACTTTGATACACCAATTCTCGTGAATGGGGAAAATTTTCTTAATTTGCAGGGGTACTTATCATTGTAAAAATCCTTGGAAAGTGCTCATCCCCTAGACTATGGTGTGGGTTTGAGAGGTGGCAAAGAAATCCACAGATAGATATTATATACCTTCCGCTCAGTTGTATTCTATCAGCAAGTTTGGAGAGCTGGTCTGGAAGTCTTCTTTGTTTGATTACCCCCTCAGGTGTGACGGAGACCTCACATAGTGAATACTGATCGGGGCTGGCCGTCACAGCAAACTCTCTGATGGCCTGAATGACAACTTCCTTCGCTGTGGTGTCCTTACTGATCATGATGTATCGACTTTGCTGATCAGCCTTAAAAACCCTTAACACCTGATCTGGTAAGTCTGGGGAAAAGAAAAGCCATGTGTAAGTTGAAAGGATTTTAGTATATGGTAATACATTTAAGTGAAGTAATCTGAAAAAAATCCTCCTTAGAAAAGATAATGCTAAACTTCCCTCTCTCTCTTACTGTAGCTCTTCTGCAAAGATTCAGTTAGCATACTGAGGTGCTCCATGAACACATTTCCCCATAGATGACTGAATAATACACAAATGCAAACACATCAGTACAGAACAGCAGCACACAGGATCATCAGGTTGGTAACAAAATAGAAAAAAACTTAAATCTGAAGTTTTTATTTATTATATTGAAAAGCCCATTAAGCTGAACTATTGGTATGACCTAGTGATAGATACCTGCATGGTATGTGTTACCTTCATTTTATTATAGAAAGAACAAATTCAAAGAGATTAATTTGCCCATGGTTGTATCAAAATACTCTGAAGAATAAAAAAGACTTAATTTTAACTTTGAAATTTTAAATTCATCCTTTTAGCATCAGATATAAATCATGCCAAACCAAGAGAGACAAATATAATATTACCATCGTGTTAGAAATAAAGAGATTACTACAAAAAAAAAGCAGTATGGGTGTGCTCACCAGGAGTAGTACTGAAGTCTAAAATCCGATGATGTGACTGCAGTAAATCAGGATTACTGGATGATAAGGTCCCACTGACAGGCAGTGCAGTCGGGATGTGCTTTGTCTGCCTTAATCCTACTATACTGTCATCTTGAGACTGACCAATCCCAATATCACTGAACAAAGAGGAAAATTAGAAAATAAATGATCAGCAAGTAAAAAAGTTTTAACTCATCAATACATAATAAACACAGACCATAAATAAACCATATTTCATTAAATTTTCAGTTAAAGTAAAGATATTATTAATAAATTCAATTGAAAAATT
>JAVSCE010001911.1:0-31352 GCA_032199065.1 Smutsia gigantea
GGGAGACTCTTCCCTGGAGATTGTTCCCAAAGACCCTTAAGAATTTCCTGTAATGATGCAAAGGGCAAAACTTCCAGGAAAGGCATCTATTGGCATGGAGATGGAAAGGGCCTCATTTCCAGCCGTGATGAGGCAAGCCAGAGCCTCTTCCAGGTGGAGGGCCATGTGTCTTCAGAGCTCTGCCCTCTTTGGGGATGTAGGCATGTTCTGGGGGAAGGAGCTATCATCACTCACCTAGTCTGTAGTGTGTGACTGAGCTGTTAGGAAATGACCTGCCAGCATTCTCAGGCTTCTTCTGTTGCCTGCATGGCACTTTGTTAATCAGGCAGGGGTGCTCAGTGTGGAAGGGGGCCTCTCTGTGGGATTGATATGCTTGGACCTACAAGCACCTGGGGGTCTGGGTGGAGACATGGGCCTACACAGGGGGCATTTTGCACCTTGGGGGCAGCAGGCCAAGTCCCAGGCCAAGAAAGGGTTCCCTCAAAGCTCAAAGCCTGTTCACATCCAACAGCCTCAGGACAGAGCCAGCTGCTGAAGTCACAGGAGTCTCTGACCCTCTGGTCAGGGGGTCAGCAGAAGCCTGCAGTGGCACACGCAGGTTTCCCCAGGCCCGACTTCAGGGAGATGGGAGGACATGGAGGAGAATCCCATCAGCCACCTGGCAGTGCCCACCCCCTGCCAAGTCTGTCCTGGCCAGGCACCAACACCTGCCCCTTGGGCCTGGGCCCACCCCCGAGTGTGCCACTGCAGGTTTCTGCTGACACCTGGGTTAAGGCTATTTGTCCCATTAGGAGGCAGCCATCAAACTGCCATTGGGAGTGTCAGCTGCCAGCAGAGGGCGCCAGGCCCCAGCCCTGAGCCCTGGGCAGAAGGCTGCAGTGGGGGCAGCCCTGCAGAGCCAGGCCCCTGTCCCCATCACTCTAGCAACTGCCCACTCCAAACTGTAGCCTCCCAGACCACAGCAACAGCCTGAGCTCTCCGAAGAGGAGGCTCACAGGGAGGCCATAGACGGCACAGCGCTCTGAGTCCCAGTGTTGGGTGGGATGCTCCTCTCCTTTCCAGCACCAGCCTGACCCGTTGGCCTTCCATCCAGGACTTTTTATGGGGCTGGCATATTTCGACGAGAAGTAAAGCACTCTAGAACACTGCAGGGCTCGACTTACACCTGATGTACTGTAAAGTCTGGGAGGTTAGTGGGGAAGAGGCAACATGAGCGCTGAGCTGGTGCAGGCAGAGGCCATGCCTGGTGGGGCTACAGTCAGAAGATGCTGCAGAAAGCACTGGGATGGACTCAGCCTGGAAACATTGTCACCGGCCCCAGCATGGAAGCCCCCCACCCAGACGCAAGGGAGGCTCCTGCTACAGCTGGGGCCCTGGGGCCCACAGAGAGCAAGGAGCTCTCCTGCCTCCAAGGTCCTGAATACCAGGCTCCCATCCCGTTCCCCCTGAAAGGTGTCACCTGCATCCCAATGGCTGTAGCTGGGCCCAGCGGGGTCCTGGGCAGGAAAGCACTGCCCCCCGGGACAGCTGAGCGTTCAGGCGAAGACCACCTTTCCACCCACTCAGCCACTGAGCACGGTCAACCTCCCAGCACGCACTCCTTCCTGATCTCTTCCAGATCCTGTCCGCTTCAAGAAATCTTTGGGAAGGGGCCGGAGCAGCACCTCCCCTCCCCCACCCACCTACCGACATCCAGGACCTGAGTAACCATGGGGACCCCGCGGCCAGCAAGACCAAGACCCCTCAAACCAATACCAGTCCTTGCCACAGGGTTATCGCCCCTTCACACAGCGGGAGGCCTGTCCTGGGCCTGGGGCCAGTCTGGGTCTGATGTTCTCAACCCTCCCCCAGACTCCAGTCCACCTCCCCCTAACTTCTACCCAAGGACACCACCGAGGGCCCAGCTCGGGGCCGGGCAGTGGAGGGCCCGGCGGGGACTTGGAGACGCCGGCCGGGGAGAGGACTGGGGATCTCGCGGAGTCGCCGAGGGAAAGGCCCTGGTCACGGCGGCGGGCGCCTCCCGCGCCGAGTTCGGGAGAAGGGGGCCCTGCGCGGGCGGGGCAACGGCTCAAGGCTCCGGACCCCCGGCCCCGGGCGGCGGGGGCCGCGGGGCGCGGCTGCGCTCGCTGGCGGGTGTGCAGGCCTTGGCCGACATCGCCCTCTCGCGGCCCGAGCGGAAGGCAGCCGTCACGGTCACCAGGTAGGCGGTGCCGGGGGCCAGGCCCAGCAGCATGGTACTGTTGCGGCCCGCCGGCACGTCCACGCGCTGCGCCACGCCGCTCCGCAGCGGCCCGAACTGCACATGGTAGCCGAGGGCGGCCGCCGGGCCCAACGCCGGGGCCCAGCTCACGCGCAGGCTGCGAGGCCGGGCGTGCGAGATGACGATGCGCTCGGGACCCGCCTCGCCTGCGGGGAAAGCGCGCGTGAGCGAGGCCCCGCCCCCAGCCGCGCCCCTTCGCCTCCCGGCCCCAGGTCCCTCTACCAACCGGCGCCCCAGGCGCGCGCCCCGCCGTACCCGGAAGCGTGCGCACCCGCAGGCGCTGCGGCCTCACTAGGCGCAGGTTAGACTCGGGCACCAGCGCCACGTCGTAGTCGGTGTCGGGTTCGAGGCCGGCCCAGGCCCAGCCTGTGGCGTTCCCCGGCAGCTGCTCGCGACGCGCGGATCCCGGCTCAGCGCTGAGCGCCACTTCCAACACGTAGTAACCTGAGTCGGCGGTCAGCAGGGGCGGCCAGGCCAGGCGGAAGCCGCTTGACGTGACCTCAGAGGCATGGAGCTGCTGCGGCTGCATGGCGTCTGAGGAAGGAGCAGGGGGTCAGGGAAGACCAGGGGACAGGAGGCTGGGGAGCCAGGCCAGCCTCGCCACGCCAGCCTCGCCACGCCCAGCACATGCTGACGATCCGCAAGACGGTGCTGGGCTGGGGAAAAGACAGGCGTGCAGCCCCTACTTCGGGCCCCCTCGGGAGAGTGCCTGTCTGCCTCAGCCCCAAACCCGGACCTGTAGGGAGCTATCGCGGCCACCTCCCACCCAGTCCAGTACCCTGGACAGGACCCCTGAAAGGTGGCAGGGCCCACAGTGGTATCTGAGAACAGACAACCAGCATAGGGTCAGCTCCACTCTGGACAGTGAAGGCAGAGGGCCCCGATGGTGCGGTCAGGAGGAGGGAGGTCACCGGAGTATGCCCTAAAATGGAGATGTGACACGAGGAGCAGCTGCCTCAGGTCCCCAGGAGAGTGGGAACTACCGAGTGGGGCCCCCTCCAAACATGCATTACTTCTGAGCCCGTGACATGGGGAACCACACAGCTGAGTGACGGGTGCAGGCGTGCAGGCGTGCAGGCTAATAAATGTGTGGGCAGGGGTGAGTCTGCTGGGATCTGCTTCTTCCTCCTTCAATGCTTGGTGTCCCAGCTGCCACCCTGGCACTCACTCTCCTGCCCATTCCCCACACTCAGACCCCGCCCCCAATCCCAGAAACCCCCACCCTAGTGCCTCACTGCCAGCCAGACTGGGTTTTTCCTGTCCGGCTGCTTGCCTTGCCTCCTGCTGTCCCTTCCAGATTCGGTTGACCCAGGGGCCACCAAAGGCCAGGGGTCCCTAGGGGAAATCTTCAGAAAGACCCTCTATATCTCGCTCCATACCACAACCCAACCCCTTCCGGTTTCAGGTGGATGATTAACCCACAGGAGGAGACTCAGGAAGAACCCTGGTGTTAGTGACATTTTCCATTGGCCACAGCAGGCCGAGCCAGTGACCAGGCCCTTCATCTCTAGCCCCTCCCTGCGAGGTTTGACTGGGTCAGGGGATCCAGAACACAGCTCCTAAGGAGGTGCTTAGCCCCTGCAGGGGCCCTCCCTGGCCTGGCCTCCTCTCCAGCAATTCCCATAATGTCCTGTGGTGCAAAGCCCACTCAGACCTCTCTGAGGCCATCTCACCTGAGGTGTCAGGGCCTGAGCTCTGTGTCCTAGCCTTTCCTGACCTGTGGCTCTCCCTTCCCCAGGCACCCATATAGAAATGTGTGCTGCTCATCTGCAGAGTCCTCAGTCCTGGAACCTCCCTACTCTTCTCCACTTAATCCCACCAGATGTGGCCCCTCAGCCCCTCCACCCATACCAGGCCCCTGACTCCGTGGGGCCTATATCAGAGCCCCACCTGGACATGTTTACTCAGGCCTGCCCATCTATCCCACCACAGCCCAAGCAGTGGGGCACACAGAGCGCAGGGCTGGGATGTGTTCCCAAAGGATGCACAGAGAAGCTGTGTGTGTCACCTCCCTGCCAGACCCAGGGAACACCACTGTCCCCACAGCCCCGGCCCTTGCTCCAGGCACAGGAGTTCCTCTCCCCACACTTCCCTTCCTGGGTTCCCAGCTGGGGTCCCCAGGCCCTGCCCCCTCCCACCTACCAAGAATGGAGCCCCTCAGCTCCTGGGCAATAATGTGCAGATCGTCCACATCCACAAAGTGCAGGTGCTTCTCAGCGGGGGCTGAGGCGGCAGCTGACAGCTCCAGGAGGTTGCCACGGCCAGTGCTGACGATGAAGATGGTGACACCCAGGTCCTTCAGCTCCTGGATGGGGGGCCCCACGGGGTCGCTGGAGCCACCATCGGTTACCCACACCAGCACCTTGGGCACACCTGGCCGGGCCCCCGCCGCCTCAGCAAACAGCTGCTCCTTGGCGTGTATGAGTGCCAAGCCAGTGTTGGTGTCGCCCATGCGCTGGGCCGCAGTGCGTATGGCATCCTGAACAGCCGCACCTGAACTGTGCTGGCTGAAGGGGAACTCGGTGTGTGGCCGGCTGCCCACGTGCACCAGGCTGGCACGCAGGGCCTCAGGGCCAAGAGGCAGTGGGGCCGCCAACTGCCCCAAAAACTCCCGAACTCGAGAAAACTCATAATGAGACACGCTGGCTGAGCTGTCCAACAGAAACAGCAGGTCCCCCTGGGGGGCTGATGCCGGGGGGCCTGGGGAAGAGGGAAGGGTTCAGCCCAAGGTGGTGGCCACCAGACATCCCATGCCCAGGGCAGAACCCCCAGGGCCTGAGCTTTCCCTTAGCTGGTACTCACCGTTACCCAAGTAGGCCCTGAAAACCTGCTCAGTGCCACCCAAAAAGTCCCAGGGCAGTGCCCTGGGTGGGAGACAGGTCCACCCCCTCAGTGGGTTCCAGTTCTGCACCCTGGCCATGTTCCTGGGGTGCTCTCTGGGCTGGTGTCTCCTCTGTAAAGGGAAGCTGACTCATCCAAGCCCCTGCACCCTTCTTTTCCTCAGCCAACTCTTTGAGCAGGCTGGAACCAAAGTCCAGGCCGGGACCCCAAGACGGTAGGTAGACAAGCCTGGCCTGGGCCATGGGGGCTGCTCCTTCAGGCTTGGCTTCCAGAGAAGCAGCCTCCAGGTAATACTAAGTGGGAGTAAGGGGGGCACAAGTAGCTGGGGAGACTGGGGGCAGAGGTGGAGAGAGAGGGGAGACACAGCATGATGGCAGCTCCTCCCACAGCCCAAACAGCCAGGCTGGAGTCACAGCCCCACTTACAGATGACGTCAATCCTCCCCTAGCCCCATCTTCTGCTCCATCTGGACCCAGGAAGCAGGTTACCTGCTTTAGCAGCCTCAGGACTCTACCAACCTCTCCCGGGAATCCCCTTTCCTCCCAGCACCTGGGTGGGGGCGCGCGGGCAGATGGGCCCTTCCATACTGGAACATGGGGTCTCTCGGGTCTATTCTGCGCCTCGTGGCCTCAGGTTCCCCAGTCGACTAGGGCGACTCCAGCCCTCTTACCGTCCCTCCACTAAACATCATTTCAAGGAGTGGGCACAGGGGCGGCCTCCCCCACAAACGCCTCCCCCTCCCCGTCCAGGCCCCTGTGATCCGGCGCAAGGTTTAGCCGCCTGGAGCATCTGCGCCCCCACCAGCTCAGGTAGTGGGGTGCCCGGCTGGCCGCACGCCTCACTCACCACGCTCGGCGCCGCTCAGAGCCAGCGCCAGCCGCAGGCTCAGGGCCAGGGCGAGCGCCGTCCAGGGCAGCATCGCGCGACGGCACCGAATGCTCTCGGCCTCCGCTCGCCGCTGGCTCGCTCCGGGGCTGCAGGGCGCGCCGCCGCGCAGTCGGGACCCGAGACCCGCCCCCCGGAGGCCCCGCCCCGGCGCGCGCTCCCCGCGTGCCGAGACGCACAGACTCTGGGGAGGCGCGCGCGCGCGCGGGGATCCAGTTGCGGCCCGACCCGCAGCGCTCAGCTCCAAGGCACCAACGCATGGGCAGACGCTCAGCCTCCCTTTATGGCTGCGAGAATGTGGGGTCCATCTTGCCCCTGTCCCAGGCAGGAGGGGGGCAGGGAGCCACCAAGCTGCCATCCCTAGTCCCACTACCCAATACTCCCAACCAGGCATTACTGGATGTCCCTTAAAGCCAGGCCCAAGAGAACCCCATGGGTTGAAAGGGTAAGGGTGACACCAAAAATATCTGCCCAGCAAGGGCCGGGCCCTAGCCTTGCCTGAGCCACAGGGCTAGGGCAGCGATGGTGCTGGGCACTGGGGCATTTGTCCCCAAGGACTAACGGGGATTGGAAGGCTGAACTTAGGATGCAGGGCATTAGGAGGGGACAAAAGCCTGAGACACTTGAGGGCAAGTTTCTTGAGGCACCCAGAGCTCCCATCCTGCATGGCTTCTTGGAGGAAGAGGCATAGAGGCTGGGGACAGCTGGTTAAAGCCCTGGGCAAAGTAACCATGTTGCACCTATTGCTGCCCTGCCCAGTGAGGGGCCCAGGGCCGGGGCTGAGGTCAAACTCCAGGATGGAGAACAGACCTTCAGCCACCCATTGGAGACGCCCTCTGCAGGGATCCACAGCGAGCTAGGAGCTTTGTGATCTGGGATCTTCATTAGGCCACACCAGAGGGGGCTGGCTTCAGGGTCCATCTCGAGGGAGGCTCAACCCCTTAGTGCAGATTCTTTGCCCTTAGGTGAGGTGGCGCGGTGTCCCCTAGGCAGGAGCTGAGGTCCAAGAGAGCCCCAACCCCCACTCCTAAATCGCTTTCCTGTGGGGTACCCACTGTCATCCGCCAGCGACTCTTCTCAGAGGACGTGGAGGGCACAGGTCCCACCGGGCTAGGCGGTGGGTCTCTACCAGGATGTCCCCACCCCAAGGAAGCTCTGCAGGGTAGACGGATAGGACTCAATGGTTTTCCTTCCTCCCTTTCTGGCAGGTGAGAGCCGGCTGTGAGACCGGCTGCAGCTCCGACTTTGCCTAAAAAAGGAAGCAGTTCAGCTGAGCCTGAGGAGCTGGGCAGGAACAAGAAGATCTGTGTCGCCACCGCCCCCACCCCTTGCTGGGAATCTTGGCCAGGGGCCATGCTGGCTCGGCTCCACAGACCTCAGGCCTCGGCTGGGACCAGAAGTTGCCTGGTGCTTCCATTTGGAAGCAGTGGGCTTGGGCCCCCAGAGCCCAAGGTGTGCTGCCCAGAGGGGCCTTGCCTGACCCCCAGAACACAGCTGTGTGGAAATGGAAACTGTGAGTGGCGGCCATGGGCAGGCAGCAGCTTGAGGAGGCCTGGGGTCTAGTGGGGAGCTGACGTGGGGTCACTGGGGAGGCACATCCAGGTGGACAAACACAAACACTCCTTGGTTCATTATCTGCTTCATTGGGCAGCCCCCTGCTTGGGACAGGGAGGTGGGCTACAGTGGGTCCACCCTGCAGTGAGGCAGTGGCCCCTGGTTGGTCCCCCACTCCAGTGGGCCAGGTGGGCCCCAGTCACATCTCTGCCCGCACTACTAGGCTGACGGGGAAGTTTCTGCCCTTCTGGAAATACTGAGTGGGCCTTCTTGGCCATGACTCAGGTCCTCGAGGAAGCAGCCACCCTCCCCCTCCAGCCTCTCCACCAGAGGGAGAAATTATGGGAGGCCCAGCCTTGGCCGTGGTCAGAATGGGCCTCTACCCAGCCTTGGCTGAGCTCGGCCACCTGCCCTAGCTGAGAGTTCCTTGTCGGTTCTGCCCAGAGTCAGCCCTGCTCACACTGAGCGATTGCGTGACCCCAGGGAAATGCCCCCCACCCCCCACCCCAGCTGGGGGAGCTCAGCTGCCACACTGGCCCTGCAGCCAGCATCATGGCAAGTCTCATTCCTGTGTCCTGCATCTCCAGAGAAGAGGCACGTGTGGGCAGATGGAGGGTCCTTAGGGAGTGTGGGGGTCAGCCAGGGGTGTTGTGGTCAGGGCCAGGACTGGGCTTGAGACAGACGCCAGAGGAAGCACAAATATAATTGCCCGGAAACCTCCTCGTTGAAGGAAGACAGGCCAGGGGTGGGGACAGAGAAGAACAGAAGTGGCCAGGACACAACAGGCCCTGACCCCCAACCCTCTTCCTCCGTGGGCCCACCCCCTGCCTGGTCCTGGCATACTAGGGTCCAGGCGGAAGGAGCAGCCTGTGTGGCTGAAGCAGCTGTGTTCCCACAGCCTTGCCCAGTCTGGAGTCCTCGGGCATCATTTCCCGGAGCTGGCCCACCCTGCCTGTCGGTCTGCAGGCAGGTGGACGGGTTCCGAGAAACCCAGGGACACTGCTTCCCGCAGGCCCTGCCCCGCCCCACCCAGTCCTCAGGAACACTCCCTCCTCCGCACAGCCCGGGCCTCTGCAGAGAAAAAAGGCCTTTTGTCCCCAGCTCACTGTGGTCATGGTGACCCCAGGGAAAAGGGCAGCTCCTGCGGCCTCTGACCCCATCTCTGACTCCAGTGAGGTCACTCTGCTGGGCACCCTTGCAACCCTGGGGGGGGGGCTGGGTACTGTTTGTCATGTACTTTGTATTCCACACATGCGCCCAGCACGGGCTGGGTACATGGAAACAGAAAATGGGGAGGCAGCTGTGTGGACCTGGGGCTGTGGTGTGGGGTGAGCCTGAGGCCCCAACCCCTCCCCACAGCAGTAAGTGGGGCAGAGGGAGGGGCGGCCAGAGCAGCAGGGCCCAATGGCCCTTCTGCACACCCTGCTGCCCCACCCACACATTCTTCCAGACTCGACCTGCCTGTTTGCAGCCAGTGACATGCTGGGGCCTGAGAACTGGACCTGAGGGTCTGGAGGTCCCATGGTCTCACTCCCCAGGAGCCTAGGCCTGCCCCCCATAGCCCCAGAGCTTGTCCTCCCAATGTTGCCAGGCTAGACGGGCAGTGGCGTGCTTGCAAAGATGCCTGTCTACTTATTTTCCCTGTGGAAGGAGGGGCCGCATCAGGCCAGATGGGCAGGAGCTACAGGAAGTGCCAAGACTATGGTGTGGGGACAGGCCTATGTGTGAGGGCAGAAGAGAGGCCTAGGGGACAGAAAGGGTGGGGGTGGGGGCCCATAGCATGTGCAGGGGCCTCGAAGGAGATGCCTGCGTAGCTCCTGCCGAGGTAAAGCCTAAGGGGCAGGGGGTGGGAGGCAGAGAGGAAGGCAGGCATCCAGGACACTCTGGGGTTTTCAGCCTGGACAGGGCATGGACTAGTGGTCCCTTCCTGAGGTGGGGCCTCTAGCTTTGGTTCCCTCTGCTAGAACCTTCTGTAAGGGAGATAAGCGTGGCACCTTGTCCCAGCCCCAGGCAGAGTCCAGGCAGGCTTGGACCTGGAAGAAGAGAGTAGGGGAGAGACAGATCTTGTCAACACCTTGGTGGGGGTACCCAGTGGTAGGCTGGGACCCAGGGACCAGGGGGAGAGGCCCTAGCCTTCCAGGCCAGCGCAGGCTCTGCCTGTTCCTACCAGCCCACCCACCCCAGCACCCTTGCCTGGCCCACATGCCTGGATAGGGGCAGGGCTTACACCTGGTTTGGGTGTAGGCTTCGAGGACAGAACTGCCAAATCCCCTGGACCCTTCCTAGCCATTCACGTTGTCTGAGGGTGTGCTTGCAGGCACCTGAGTTCCTAGGAAATATTTTGTGAATGAATAAATTATTTTGGGCAGGTCAGGGAGCCTTGCAGAGCCCAATCTACTCACCCAGGGGGTTGGGACAACACCCCTGCCCAAGGAGTGAGGGGAAGCAGACAGGGGATGCACATGTACACACTCACACAACGCCCACAGACAGACCAGCCACTCACCCACACACGTGGTGGAGGGACCCCAATGACCAGGCGTGCTCTACACATCAGGGGTCTGGCCTTCTGGGGAAAGAACCTTCTCACCCAAAGTGGAAGTCTGCCCAGGCCACCCAGTAGTGGAGTGCCTCCACCCTCCACTTTCTTGACGGCTGGCCCCTAAAAGCAGATGCCTAGGCCCCTTCTGTGAGCCTCCCACGGCCCCCCACAGGTGTTCTTTTTGTGAGTGGGTGAGGCAGAGCTGGGGCCAGCTGGAGGCTCCGTGGGGCCTCAGGGCAGGCCTGGGAAGCTGGGACCCACCTTAGGAACCAGCAGGCTCAGGCAGCTGAGCTCCGCACAGTGGCCTCCCCACCCCCACCAGGCCCAGCTGTTGTTTTGATGACTCCAGGGCCAGGCCGTCCTCAGGGGAGTCCTCATCCTAGACGCCTGGCCAGAGCCTGCCCAGCCCTGGGCAGAAGGGGAAGGAAGGCGGCTTCGAACCAGGGGAAGCTACCCTTGGGCGCTGGGCAGTCAGCCAGGCTCCTGTCTGACAGCACACACAATTGGAAAACCCCAAGAGCTGCTGGAGCTGGGCCAGTCACACCCCTCACTCTGCCTGCAGCTACAGAATGAGCCCTGAGCCTGGATGCTGCTGGTCACTGGAGGAGCTCTGGCCTACTGTGTACAGGGTCCTTTAAAAGACCTTTAGCTGCCACCAGATTCTGGATGAACGACAACAAACTTGCACTTTTAATACACTTCTGGGGTTACAAGGAAGTAAATATCTTCAAGGCTCTCCCCCCCAAAATTAACACTAAAAATAAATAAGTGAACCACTAGAACAGTGAGTAGAAACCGAGGATGACGAATCGAATAGGAAAGCAGAGATCCCATGGACAGAGAGACGGAGAGCCCCACAGCAACCAGGGAGCAGGTGGGGCCCGCACTCCGCAGGCACTACCAGACCAGGACCCTAGCGGGGCCCAGGGGGAGCTTGTGTCGCAGACGGAATCCTCTCTGCAGGCATGTGGGCTCAGAATTTTCACAGGTATGGGCTGACAGTTAAGAAGTAGTAAACGTTCAGAGAAACAATATACTGTTCGTGAGATTCAGTGGAAACAAATAACAGATTTAGACCCCCAAAAACTAAGAAATTGGGATTATGTACAGAATATAAAATAATTATAGTAAAATGTTCAAGAAAGCGAAGTGAAGATGGTCATAACTGAGCATGTAGCAAGAGACTATCAAAAATGATCAGACTTGAATCAACAGCAAGTATAATTTTAGATATGATAGTACAATAAGCTTAAACTAAATAGATGAGTTAACCAGCAGATTAGGCACAGCCAATGAATTGGGCAACTGGAAGAGGGAGATGAAGAACTTGCTGGGAATGCAGCAGAGACAGGAGGATGCAAAATCAAAAAGTGAGATGATTTGACATGGGAGTAGGAAATGTGCAGCATCCATTTGGGTTTCCCCAAGAAAGGAAATGCTGAATGGGAGGCGAAAGTGAAGTAAGAAGGGCTGAGAATTCTCTAGAACTGATGAAAGATGTGAACTGGACCAAAGGGAAACAGTGCATACATCAAATGGATGCATATCCACAACTGGAAACATAATTAAAACCACAGAACACAGAAGCTCATAAAATCATCTAGAGAAAACCGGCAGCCCCTACGGTGGCGCCCATCTAAACCCTAACCCTGGTCCCGGCTTGGGCCCTGCCCTGGTCACTGGCTGAGCCCTGACCCGGGCCTCAGGCCGAGCCCTGCAGCCCCACGGCTGCGGGCCACGTTGAGCTTCCGGAGCCTGCGCCCCTGGCCCAGGGCGGGGTTGGAACGTGGGGTTGCCGGCCTTTTCAAACGCTGGAGGCCGGCTGGCTCCCCCGGCCTGGGGGCCGCAGGGGTGCGGGAGCAGGTGCCAGGGCAGCCACTGTGGCAGAAGCCAGGGAGGCGCCTTTCTCTGAGAGCCACCTCCCTACCCCGGGGGCTTCCCAGCCTCTGCAGCAGGGTGGGGGGAGCGTGGAGAAGCGCCCACCGGCCCGGGAGTCCGGCGCCATCTCGCGGCCACGCGGAGCACTGCGCACGGAGCCCCGAGGCGCGCGCGCGCGGTTCCCGGGACCGGGACGCATTGCCCCTCCTGACCGCGACCACAGGATTTGGAGGGCGCGGGTCCTTTCGGAGAGGCCTCTGGGGATCACACCCAGGCGCAGAGCTGCTCCCTCTCGTCGGGGTGGAGTCCCGTCCGCCCCTGGTCGCTGGCCCCCGGGTGGCGACGAAGTCTGGAGGTCCAGGTGCGGGGCGGCAGCAGCGGGCGGAGGCGCCGAGCCAGGCGAGCGCGGGCGGCCGAGGCGAGTACGAGCAGCGGGGGCAGCGAGAGGAAGCCGAGCGCGATGAGCGCCGCGGAGCTGCGGTCTGAGAGCAGCGCGCGGCACGCGGGGCGGGGCGCCGGGTGGACCTGAGGGCGGGGCAGCGGTCGGTGCGGGGCCGGGGAGCAGGTGGACACGGACGGGAGCGGGGCAGTACCGGTGGGTCAGACCGCCCGGGGCTGGGCCGAGCCAGACCTGCGGCGCCAACGTAGGCATTCCGGGATCCAGGCGGTAAATGGCCCCAGTGGGAGTCCTTTTGAAGGTGGTTCACAGAATTGCTCCCCGGTTGCCCACCCGGCTTTCCTATCCACTCTGCTCTCCATGGCCCTTCCTGTGTAGGTATCGGACCCCTCCCAGTGGCTGGCACCAGCTGGCACCACCTCCTCTTCTGTGCCCGTGTTCCATCCACCTTCCGTGCCTTATGCCTACTGAAAGGGGGTACGGCCATCTGCTTGCCCCTTCCCTGCCTGGGACCAAGCCATAGCCCATGCCACTTGGGGAAACGCAGCCCAGGGCAGGAGGGGATCGCCAGGGGCTGGGCTGTGTTGGGGGTGGGGGACCTGCCTGGGAAGGGATGTGGATTGGTGAGATTGACAATTTCATCTAGCCTTCTCCAGAACCCCCTCTTCTTCCTACCGCCCAGCTGTCCAGGCCCTGGTGGCCCCTGGTACAAGGCTGGGAGGCCTCAGGGGAGGGAAAGAGTTGTCCTCTTGGGTGACAAACAAAAGCCCTTCTTTTGCTGTGACCAGTGGGGGAGGCTTGGCAGAAGAAGGGGCTCTCCAGAGAGGGTCACACGTGTCTGAGGACAGGGGGCCATGCTGGAAGGGGCAAGATTCACCTTCAGCCCCAGGATCCTGAACTTCCACAGGACCCCCACCCCCGGGACCCTACCCACCCTTGGGGGGCTCAGCTCACCCGTGAGTGGCACAGGAATCCCAGGGACACGATGGCAGCTGCAGGCATCAGCACCAGCAGGAACGCGGTCACAGGCAACAGGTGGAGCACAAGCCCCGCCAGGGCCCAGCCAGGCAGCAGCAGGGTCCCCAGGCCGCGGGCCACCAGGCCTGCCCACCCTGGGGACAGCAGGGCTGAGGCCTGGCAGCCAGGCAGCCTTCCAGGCAGCATGGGTGCCGTGTCTGGAGTGCCCCCTCCTTCATCCTCCTCTGTCTCCCTCTCCTGTTCACTCATGCTCTCTCAGGCAGCAGGCCTGGGGGCTCAGAGCTGTTGTCAGATAGCCGGACTGACACCCCCAGGTCAGACCCCCACCCAGACCCCAGAAATCCAGATAGGTCCAGGCCTGACCCCCAGTCACCAGAGTCACACCCCTGCCTCAGTTTCCCCCACTGCCAGGCCTCCCTCTGCCAGGCAACTACAACTCTGGCCCTGGCCAGTCTCCCCAGCCAGCTCCTGTGTGCTCTGGTCGGGGCTGGCACAGCTGTCCCTGCACAGGGGCCCTCCTCCCTCCTGGTCCCGCCCACCCCCCTTTCCAGCTCCCCAACATAATGACTTCATTCCATAGATCTTGACTCTGACAGATGCTCCATCAGTAGCTGCCATGCAGCTGTCACCTACCCCATTTCCCAGCTCTAGCCCCTGCTGGCCCCCTCATCCCCCAACCTGACCCCGCTCAGCATCTGTAAGACACTGGGTGCTCACCTCTTAGGACTGTTGAGGGCAATGTGCAACGCATAGTGCACACAGTGGGAGTTCCTAGAGCACACAGTGGGAGTTCCTAGAGGAGCTGTGATGACAGGAACCCTTTGTGCTGCGATCCACACCATCCTGAAAACAGTGGGACATGTATATGTATTCTGTTGTTTCAAGTCAGGGGGAAAATTAGTCCCAGCCCTTCCGAAAATCCTCACAAATTTATTCAAGTGTTAACTAAGCTGCTGGTAACTCCTATCAGTCGCCAGGGGTCCCGTGCACAACATATGGGCTCCAAACACCACGCAGGAAACTAGCTGACACAAACTGAGTAGGTTGTCTGGGAGCTGAACAGACCGGGAGGTACGGCCTCAGATTTGAAGGTTACCCTTTCACACCTCCTTCCACAGCTGGCTCTCTCCCATCCAACCTTTCCACTAACATTTTCCATGCTTCTTAAGCTCACCAACTCCCTTCAGATATGGATGAATGGGAACATGGCAGCAGCCCTGCTCAGCGTGAGGAAGGCAGCAAGCCTGAGGCCCTCCCCATCAGGCAAGGCTGAGGCTCCCCTGCAGCAGTGCCAGGCCTTCAAGCCCTGCCATCCAGCCTAACCCACTTATGTGTTTTCACTGGCACACACACCCACATCTCAGAGTAGGTGTTTACTTATTCAGATAGTGGTGTTGGGGTAAAAAATGCTGCAGATGATGGCGTTTGGGTGGAGAGAGTTCAGGTGATGAGGGTGCCAGTCCTGCCTCATTTCTAAGCCCCACCCTCTCCTCATGCCCTCAGCTCTTTCAGTTCCTTGTTCAACAAAGCCTCACTGAGCTGCCCCTAGGCTCCAGCTGCTCTAGGCTCTGTAGTTTCGAATGAGGCCAATGGAGGCCTCTCTCCCAAGGGGAATGGGTCTGTGTGGGCGCCCCTACAGCCTTGCATGAATCCAGAGGCCAAGTGAGAAAGCTGCAGCGCCCTTTGCCACAGGCCCCACACAGCTCTCACTGCCCTTTCCCTTCAGTAAGCCTGTCCCTGGCTCCGATGAGGTATGGGCCCTTCCACCATACCCCAGGGTACAGCTGCTGCACAAGTGGCCCCTCAGCAGTGGGTGCCCATGTCTTCCATGCCCTCTGTCATCTGACCTGGTTCTTTTGGTGTCATTCTGTGGGACAAGGAGAGCAGAAAGCCGACATCTCTGCTTCTCCTGATTTTGCAGACTGCTTAAGCGGTACACCACCCAAGTCCACCCAGGGCATATTGCTTCTTTACCAGCTGGAACTGCCAGCCTGTGTGATGCACCCTCATGGAGCTTTCATTCCAGAAGAGGAATGTAGACGTTCAAAACAAAACAGACAGATACCTCCATGAGGTGGTAAGTGCTAAGACGGAAATAAAACAGAGTTGGGGACAAGGTTGCTTAGACAGGTCGTCAGGTTCAAGGGCCCCTCTAGGGAGGTGACCCCTGAGCAGTGACTGAAGCTCATGGGATGGGTCCATGGGTGTGGGGGTGGGATGAGGCCTTTCAGCCCCTTGGCTGCAGACCCACCTTTGGGACCTGGCACCTGGAAGGGCTTCTCACTAAGGAAGTAGGGGTGCAGCCAAGGCTCTGCTGACCCTCTCTGGATAGGGGACAGGGCAGGGCCCCAGGACACCTCATTCTTGGGAGGAGGGTGGGTTGGAAGCAGGGGATGGAGGGGTCTAGGGTGGGAGCAACTGCCCCAAAGCTGTACTGCTTCCTGGTAGACAGACACAAAAAGCAGCTGGAGGGGAGAGGCTGCAAGAGGTCACCACAGCTTCTCCTGTCTGGACTCTGCACAGGTGGTATTATCTGAGACTGGAGGACAGCAAGATGCCTTCAGGGCCAGGGTGCCAGAATCAAGGTGGCCAATCCTGGTGGCCTCACTCACTCCCCTTTGCGGGGTCACTTTTCCGCCTTCCAGATGGAAAGGCTCCTCCTCTAAATGCCTCCTTTGCTGGGCTCCCTCCTTCCACTGCTGGGGCCTGCCTCCTCACAGCCCTCACTGGCTTGCATCAACCCACTTTCAAGGGGCTTTCCTCTACCCCCTATCGGGGTTGCCTGGCATCTGTGGCCACCCTTCTGTCTTTAGCATCTGTCAGGGGAAAGGGTCCCACCCCGCCCTGTCTGCCACCCCAGTCTGGAATCAGGAAAGAGGCCAGGCTCCAGCACCGAGAAGTGGTCTTAGCCAGCAAGGATAGGTGAGGGATGGGGCCTTAGGGAAAGACCCTTGGGAAGGCATTGCTCCCTGGGGCCAAGTCCTGGCACATCAAAGGCTGTGCTGTTGGAGAAGCTGCCATTCCGGGCTTGTTCCTGCCTGCCTGGTCTTTGTCTCCCAGGAGGAAGACCAAGCCAGGGGCCCTAGCCGTTGGCAGGGGAGACAGGGTGCTAGGGCAGGAACTGCTGGAAGGGTGCAGGCAGGGCCTCCCCTTAAGTTGCTGGGTAAACAGTATGGGGAAGTAGATGTTAGCCTGGCCCAGGAGGCAGCTCTGCTCCTCAGCCTCCCCCCACACACCCACAGACAACTGCAGCTCTAGCCTTCCAGCCCGCCTGGAGCAGACGCCCCACCTGCTCCCCTTCAAAAGGGGTTTCATGGGAGGACCACCAGGCTGTAGTAGCTGGGTGGCAGTGGCATGGAGAGGACCCCCTAGCCGGAGGACAGATCCCTCAGGCTGGCTACCTCTGGGGGTAACTGGGAGCCTAGCCCCTCGGGATAAGTAGTGGATCGCTCCCCCACCAGGGAGAGAGAGGGCCTGTGTTGGACTGGGGACACATGGGCTGGACCTGGCACACATACCTTCCAGCATCCACGAAGGATTCCTGTTCTTCCCAGATGGATTCCAGGATCTCTGAGCCTGGAGAGCAGGCCTCAACAGAGGCAGAGGCAGAGGCAGAGCAGGAATTGCGGTGGATGGAGCTGGGCTCCGAGGAAGCCCTGGGAGCTGAGACAGAGGGGCCCAGGGCTCCACAGGCCTGGGGACACCTGCTGCAGGCTGTGTGGAGGGGTCACCTGGGTCTGGTGACCCAGCTGCTGCAGCAAGGGGCCAGTGTGGAGGAGAGGTGAGACCCAGCGCACGAACGGGAATCTTCACCAGTGGGGGTTGGGGTGAAGGGGTCCTTTTAGGCGTTGGGCGTGGTCCCTTCTCTGATCGGGGTAAGCAGCCCTTCATTGGAAAAAGCAGCAGGTCCCTTCCTGGGCACGGCAGTGGTGGGGGCCCCTTTAGCCAACGAACCAACCCTGCCCTCGCCCCCACACACCCCCAACCCCTTTCCACAGGGATCGTGCGGGTCGGACTCCCCTCCACCTGGCCGTGCTGCGCGGCCACGTGCCCCTGGTGCGTCTGCTTCTGCGGCGCGGGGCGCCTGTGGGGGCTGTCGACCGGGCGGGGCGCACACCCCTGCACGAGGCTGCCTGGCACGGGCACTCGCAGGTAGCCGAGCTGCTGCTGCGGCGCGGAGCCCCGGCGGAGGCGCGCTCGAGGGCAGGCCTCACGCCGTTGCACTGGGCCGCCGCGCTGGGCCGCACGCTGCTGGCCGGGCGCCTGTTGGGAGCACCCGGCCCGGGCCCCGGGGCAGCGGATGCACGCGGCTGGACCGCGGCGCACTGGGCGGCCGCGGGCGGCCAGCTGCCTATGCTCGAGCTGCTGGCGGCGGGCGGCGAGGGCCTGGACGGCGCCCTGATCGTGGCAGCCGCGGCTGGGCGCGTGGCGGCGCTGCGCCTCCTCCTGGCGTGTGGGGCGCGGGTGGACACCCGGGACGGCGCAGGGGCCACAGCGCTCGGCGTGGCAGCGGGCCTGGGCCGCCTGCAGGTACGTCCTGGCCGCCTCCAGGGCTGCGGGGCGGGCGCAGACAGGCCGACCGCTGGGGCAGCGTTGGGAGGGAAGGAGCTCGTGCTCTCCGCCCCAGGCTGTAGGGTGGGAGGGTGGCGAGCGGAGCTGACCGCCAGGGTGGAGTGTAGCCTCGCCTCTGGAATCCGGGAAGACGCCTGGCCCGGCACTCCGGCTTCATTCTGGGTGGCCAGCACAAATAAGCATTTGCTGAGTTGAGCCCCAGGAGCGTGCTGGAGCCCAGCCAGCCCCCTGGCAGCATGGAGGGGCAGCAGGTGATGCTCGTGTTGGGTTTGGTATGAGAAATGATTAGGGGGACATGGGAATCCCCATGCAGAGCCCCTCCAGGGTGCCGTGGGCACTGGCTCATTCACCAAATGGGGAAGCAGTGTGGACAGAGGCTGCTAGGAGGCCGAGGATAGATGAGGTGTGGGTCAGGCAAACACCAGGTGGCTTCAGCCTCTCCCCACCAGCCTCTGCCCTCTTCTCTCCTTCCCCCAGGACATGGAGGTGCTGCTTGATCATGGGGCAGATCCACGCCTCAAGGACAGGCATGGCCGCTCAGCCCTCCACAGGGCTGCGGCCAGGGGACACCTGCCGGCTGTCCAATTGTTAGCAGCCTGGGGAGCTGAGGTGGATACCCAGGACTTACTGGGCCTCACACCCCTGCACCATGCTGCTCGGGGAGGCCATGTGGAGGTCACCGGCCACCTACTGGACAGCGGTGCACAGGTCAACGCTGCTGGCTGGCTCCGCAAGACCCCCCTGCACCTTGCCATGGAGCATGGCCATGGCCCCACCACAGAGCTTTTGTTGAGCAGAGGGGCCAGCCCCACTCTGAGGACGCTGTGGGGTGAGGTGGCCCTGGGCTTGGTGTCTGACGTCTTTGGAGAACTGGAGTTCTAGGGACCCACAGCCTCAAGGTCCCTGAGTTTCTTGCTTCCAAGCCAAGTCTGCACAGCCAGGACAACAGACGGCTCCGTGGGCTCCCACAGCCTGTGTGTGCCAGGCTCCTGTCTCCTGGGCTGAGGCTGCCTGCTTGGATGGAGGGGAGAGCAGCCACAGGTTCTGAGAGAAGGGGACAGTGGCCTGAGCCCCAGTAATGGGTGTGCAGCAGCCCCACTGCCTCCTGGGGTCTCATCGCCCCTACAGTGGCTCCAGCCTTTCCCACATGCATTGGCAGAGAGATTGAGTCATGGGGACAGACTTGACCCAAACCTGCTGGTCTTCCCATGGTCTGCCTGCCCTGGGCTGTTGCTCAGCTGCTCTTGGTACCCTGGGGCATTCTTCCTGTGTCTCTTAGACCCACAATTTGTTGGCATCTATTATAATCACAGGCCACATTCGCTAACACTTCCTCTGCAACCCAGAGCACCTAACCCAAACCACCTATCTCACACACTCAGCCTGTTCCCCTGCCCTAAACTGCCAGGTCCAGGCACCAACCCAGTAGGGATGGCCCCTGTGCACCCAGGCCCACCAGGATTATCAAACAAACCAGCCCTAACTGCTCCCGGCCTGCTATGGGAATCCCCACAAAGGCTCTGGGCTGGGCTGCCCATCATTCCTGCTTCTGCCCGCTGTGGCCCCTTCTCTCAGAAGCACAAGTTATGAGAAGCTTCTTTCAGTGGCACCAACTTCTGCCTGTTGGCCCTCAACCATGTACATGAATCAAAAGTCCATGGTGCAAGTGAAACAGAAGGACAATTGTCTCTGATTGCCTATTTCTGTATTCTATGGAAACTCACTGCTATTATTCCATTTATAAGTAAAGTTTTTCTGTAAGGACAGCTTTGCAGGTCAGATTTCATCTTTCAGACATGAGCGTTGTACCAAATTAGTACCTCTGCCAGGGCCATGGGTAGGCTTGGATCTTACCCCAGGGCAACGAAGGCTTCAGAGAGTTTGAGCATATGTGACATGGGCTGCTGGGTTCAAGGAGCCTGCCAAATGCAGAGTGGACTGTACCTGGGATGTGAGGCACTCGAGGACCGCAAGATGGCAGCATAGCAGCGGAGGTGGGGGAAGCAGGCAGAGCCCTCTGGACTTACTGATGGGCTGCATGTGGGGGCCCAGGAAAGGGAGAGATAACAATGCCTCCTTGTGAGGCTTGGGACCCGAGATGGAGGGGTAGACCTTTTATCATAACAGGGAAAGCTGACCCACAGGAGATGAGAATGGGGAAAAGGGGAGTGACACCTTTGGAGTCCTGAGTAAGGATAGTTTTTAAAGCTTCGGGGTAGACCTATACCCAGCTGGCTAGCACAGTCTGTGGGGGCTACCCTCAGAGTGCACCCGGAGCCCCATTGCTTCTCACCTCCTCCACTGCATCTGTTGTCTGGCAGCTGCATCTGGGGAGGTCTTTCCTAGCTCACTAGGTGAAACCTCAACCCGGTTGCAGGAGGGCTTTAGATTCTGATGGGGAAAGAATCCTCAATCAGGTCGAACAAGTGCCAGCAAGAAAGGAATTCATTAAAGTGAGAGTAGGAGCCACTGTCAGCAGCCATGCAGGCAGTACAGAGAAAGGAAGAGCAGAGGGAGGAAAGGGCTGCTCACTGAACTCCCGCTCAGCACAGGGCAGATCCCTTGCCAGCTTCTAAAGCCAGAGTCACCTAGTGTCCGGTGTCCACTTGAATGTGCACAATGTGGGAACTTGCACGGTGTGGGAACTAAGCCCCCACCACCCCAGGATTTGGGGGAACCACAGAGCACTCGATAGAGTGCATTTATGTTCTGAGAATTTCCACTTCCCTGCTGGTCTGAAATAAAACAGGGAGAGAGAAGAGTACTGTGTTGAGACTAGAAAGCTGAATGAAACAGCAAAGTGACAAAGACATTTACCACCAGAGGTGGAGGTTGGGGAGTTCTTTTTGTCATCAAGGAGAAGAGTTTGGAGACAAGTGCAATCAGCTTATGCAACAAGAAAGCTTATTTGATAAGACAGTACACACTTTGATGGATGCAGGTAACTCAGAGAGAAAGTCTGCGTAAGGGTTTAGGGCTTTGGGTTTTACAGGAACTTTTGGGTAGGGGTTGGCATAAGGCATGATGTACACAGGTGATTCATAATTCCTTTGAAGTTTTGTCTTAAGAATAGGGTTATTCAGGTGACTGTGCTGATCCAGATCTCAGCATTCTTTACCCAATAGATTCATTTACACTTAGAAACTTTCTCTCTTGTCCTAGTTACAAAGTTACTTAATTGACTAAGGGGCTGGAAGAGAAAGAACAGCCTATAGATTAAGTTAAAGAATAAGCTGGGCCCATTTCTCAGGCTAAGTAGGTTTCACAATGGCATGACCCTTGTCCCATTTCCCTGCTCTATCTCATGTCCACTATGGACCAAGCCACCATCAGCTGTGCCTGGAATATTGTATAGCGAAGTCAGCCCCCAGCCTCACTGGTCTTTCTGCTTCAGCCCCTGCCTCCCAGTAGACCATTCACAAAACAGTAGCTGTAATCTTATTTAATAAATTGGCCGATGCTACCCTCCTGCTCAAAACACCCCAATGGCTCCCTTTTATGGAGAGTGAAGGCCATTCGTGGCATACGATGTGTTCACAGATGTGACTTTTTGGGCCACCAGTCTGCCAAAGTGATGCTGTGTGACTTTCCAGGGTGGGCCCAGATGGTAGTAAGGCTTCCTTCCGCATTGCCGTGCCCTTCAGCTGCTCTGTAAGCAGTTTGACTGCCCTGAAGTGGCCATGCTGTGGGGAGGCCTGAATGCAGCATGGTAACCAAACATCAAAGTCCTTACATGAGATTCAGGCCCTATATATGCTCATCAGCTTCCATTTTCAGCCTCCAAGTTGCTCACGGAGGTACAGGGGACTGCCCCGGGACACTCACTTGCTCCAACCACATTGGCAGTTTTGCTCTTCTTGACCACACCAGATGTGCATCAGGTCCTGTGCATCTGCTATCTGCCTGGTTCCATCAGTCACTTCCTTCTTTTACTCAAACATCCCCCTCCCACTGTTCTAACATACCCTAAGATTGTATCTCTAAAAAGGAAGGCTGTTCTTTAAGCAGAATGCTAATAAATATGGAAAGAATGATGCAGTCAGAAAATCAACAATGGATGCTCAGAGAGTGAGTGCAAACCTGACAAGGACCTACAAGGAACAGGGTATTTATTCAGTTTCAGAGCCTGAGGTCACACAGGGGTACTCTTCAGGTATTCATTCCAGACTACACTGGTCAGTTAGCTCCATGTCCACCACAGCTGACAGCATGCTTTTCTTGGCAGCCCCAGACACGGGCTGAGCACAGCAAAGGCCCAACACAACACATCTCTAACACGCAAACTTTGCTACAGAACTATTGGATTAGCCAAGATGTTGTCCAGTCTGCATCCCATTTGAGGCCCTAACAGGCATTACATCATACACCTCTGTACTCCTACCCCTATCTCCATGCCTTACAGGAAGGCCTCTCATGATTCACAAAGTATTTCTCTACAGCTATTTATTAGTTACAAACATAAAAATGGTAGAGAAACCTGACAAACAATACCTTAACCAAGTGGTCAAAGCTGACATCATCCATGTTGGGATAGGCTGATATCAGGGCCTTCTGATACCATGAGATGAGGATGCAATATATAGTTGACCCTTGAACAACGAGGGTTTGAACCTTGAGGGTCAACTTACATGCAGGTTTTTTCAATAAATATATTGGAAAACTAGGGGGTATTTGCAACAATTTGAAAAAAACATTATTTCCTCTAGCTTACTTTCTTGAAAGAATACAGTATATTACACACGCAATATACAACATACATGTTAATCGACTGTTTATGTTATTGGTAAGGCTCTGGTCAACAGTAAGCAATCAGGAAAGTTTTGGGGAGTCATAAGTTATATGAAGATTTTCTATTGTGTGGAGGGTTGGTGCCCCTAAAATCCGTGTTGTTCAAGGCTCAACTGAAATTTCTGTAGCATTCTGCCAAAAATGTATAACCTGATTCTAGCCACGAGGAAACAAACTCAATTTGAGACATTCTACAAAATAACTAACCTGAATTCTTCAAGAATGCCAAGGTCAAGAAAGACAAGAAAGGCTGAGGCTTAAGACTAAAAGGTAGACCTAACATGGTCCTGGACAGGGAAACGAGCGACAGAGAACACTTGACAGTACTGGAATATGAACGGCAGGCCAGGCAACAGTGTTGTACTGCATTAATGTTAAGTGTCCCGACGCTGAACTCTTACTGTGGTTTGTAAGAGAATGTCCTCCTTCTCAGGAAACACACAAAGTATTGAGCTATATCCAACTTCTCAAGTGGTCCAAAAAAAAAAAAGCCCACTAATGTGTTTTTAAATACTTACAGAATGATTTAAAAATGCAGCGAAATGTAACAGCTGGTACCTTTCGGTATTGGAGAGCTCCTTGAACCAGCCTTGCAACTTTTCTGTGACTTAAAAAATTACAGCTACAAAGTTATAAAGAAATTGCACACTCCCATTCTGTTCCCCTTTCGTTATCTTTTTTTAATGAAGGTAACATAACGGTAAAATCTACATAATAAAGAATTTGAAATTTCAAAGCATACCCCCCATCGCGGTAACACTCGGGCGAGAGGCAACCAAGAGCCCGCGCCGCACGAGCATGCGCACGAGGGCGGCAGCAGCGCTCCGGAAGTCCCTGCCCTGCTGCCGCCGGCCCGGAAGCGCTCGGGCGCCGGCGGCGCGGCGCGTGCGTGTTTGACTGCGGACGTCGGCGTCAGGGCGCAATGGTCTTCCTCACCGTGCAGCTCTTGCTGCGGAACCGCGTCACCGACCGCTACTGGCGTGTCCAGGAGGTGCTGCAGCACGCGCGGGTGAGTGGGCCGCCGCCGCCCCGCGCCCCCACCCCCTGCCCGGGACCCCTTGGGCTCCCTCGACACCCCCCCTTTTCCGTTTGTCGCCGCAGCACTTCCGGGGACGGAAGAATCGCTGCTACCGGTTGGCGGTCAGGGCGGTGACCCGAGCGTTTGTGAAATGCACGCGGGCCCGCAGGCTGAAGAAGAGGAGTATGCGGACGGTGAGCGCGGGGCGGGGGGCCGCGGGGCGGGGGTCGCACTGGCCGCGCGGACACCTGGGAGCCATTGCGACCGGCAGGACCACTCGGCCCTCGGCCTCCCCGCGCCATCCACCGCAGGCGTCTGCACCGGTCCATCTGTTCGAGGTTCAAATCTCAGCTCCGTCCTTGAATCCTTTGCTTCTCTCTCTCCACCCGTCCGAAGCCGCGCGCGCCGCCTGCCCCACGCGCAGATGCTGGGGTGTCCAGGATCCCTTCCTTCCTCGCCTCTCTCACCTGTGTCACTGTGACAGCCGGCCTCCCTGCTTCGCCCAGCCACCCTCGCGTCTGCTGCTCACATCTCCCGTCTGCCTAAAACCCGCTGGCGGCTTCCCGTCACATCTGCAGTAAAAGTGGAACCCAGACAGACTTGGTGCCTCTGGCCACTTTCGCGTTCACCCACGTGCCCCAGGGCCACTCTCGACTTCTGATAAGCGCCCCCAAGAAGCCAGGTCGGCTCTTCTCACAAGTGCTTTGCGTTTGCGGTTTGTAACTTGGTCTCAGGAGGGCTGAGACCTCAGTTCAGCACCTCACCACCCTTACCCTCTTGAATATGCCAGCATGCCACACAGTTTACTTGGTTGGTGGTTCATTGCTCATCTCCTGGACCTTTCATGTAAGTTTCAGGTGGCATTTTTTTTTCCTGTCCTATTGAACACCATAACCCAGGGCCTAGGTGAAGTACACTTGGTAAATATTGGCAGAGCGAATTTTGGAGGGTGCATAATTTGGATCCTTTAAAATCAGAAAGATCTCATTCACTAGGTTAGGGCATGATAAACTATGTCTGTGCACCGTTGGTCTGTGTGCCAGAGGGCAACTGCATCCCCAATAGTTTGTGCCTTTTGCTTTCTCACAATGGGAAAGAGATGCTGCCACCTAGGACCCTGCGAGATGCAGTTACTGTAAAGGTGCCTGCAAAGAGTTGTGAGCAGTGCGTGCTGGCACTCACGCGTTTGCTGCTACAGAGAACAGAGATTCTCACGGTGGGTGCCACTACAGCAGCAGCCTCCTGTGGGACCTTATTAGCAGTGCAGATTTTCAGGCCCTGCCTGCACCTACTGAATCAGAAACTGGAGGTGGAGCCTAGCAATCTCTGTTGTAATGTCTCTGGGTAATTGTGATGCACACATGAACTTGGAAACCACTTAAGTAGAGGAAGAAAGTGGCCTTAATTCTTGAGTAAAGAATGGCTTATGAGAATCCTTCTGGGATCGCTCCTTCCCCCTGCCAGTCCCCATTTGAGAGGCTAGATCCATTCAGAAGCTTCCCCATCTCTGTACTCATCCAGGTATTTCCTGGCCTACCCAATATCTAGCCTTGATCCCTACAGTGTTCAGACCTTTTGCTGTGACCAGAACAGAGCCTGCAACCTTTGCCAGCCGTGTCCTCTGGAGGCCCCTCCTTCCTCCCTCCAGGCCTGGTCTTCCAAGACTGTTCCGTCTCCCCTCATGGTAGCCTCACCTTAGCGGCTGTCATAATTCGTCCACATGAACCATTTCTGTACTTTGAGCTGTCTGCACAGAATCTCTTGTTCCTATTTGTATTGTAGGTGCTTAAAATTGTGTGTTGAATTAGTGTTTTACAGCATGTGACATCCCTCCTCTTCATTTAGATGGAAGCTGACATTTGGATGAAGAGCATCAACCTTTGCTCCCTGTTTGCCTGAATAGAAAATTTACTTTTCCATTTGCTTTTATAAAAAAAAAAACCTTTTAGTTGTCAGAACCTTTGCTGGGAAGTATGGATATAACATATAACTAGTTTTTAAGCTTCTCGATGTTTTCTTACTGCAGCTCTGGATTAATCGAATTACAGCTGCATCCCAGGAACACGGCCTGAAGTACCCAGCATTCATTATCAACTTAGTTAAGGTATGTTGAGGATGTGGTCCTCTTGAGACGTTGAACATCTACAGAGAAGCTGGCCCAGCTGGCATGGTCCAACAGAACAGGCAGGGGAATGTTAGCACTCCAACACTGTTTTGGTGTTTGGGGTGGAGTTCTGGCAGGTTTGGGGACTCACTGCACTTGCTCTGCCCTTGTCCTGCTGGTAGCAGAATTGGAAATGGCATATGATACCAAGACATGAGCCCTGGTGGTGTTTCCCTATGAAGGGAAAAAAGGAGATAAACTTAGCTTTAAAGCTTAATTTCTAAGTTTTTACACTAAGTGATTTCAGATGAGGTAGCTGACAAAGTTGGAAGTCATACAGTCAGAAAGGAAGGGGGGATTGTCTTGGGGGTTAGATAAAATCTTGGTGATTGTTGAGTCTGGTGACTATGCTTTGGGGCACTTAGATTGTTTCTTTAAAAGTCAAGGGGGACCAGGGCTCAGACAGGACAGACTGCCTGGGGCACATGGGTGCCACGGGGAGAGCAGGCTGCCTGCCCTGTGCAGCTGCAGCTCGCCTGTGGACACGTCCTGCCTTTGCTGTTGCCCCGCGGGCTTGCTGCAGTTGTGTTGGTTTTCTGACGTCACCTGTGGTTTTACTGGATAGACTTGGTTCAGCTCTCCTGTGGGACTTGGCAATGCTGTTTTGTTCCTGGTTCCTGTATTCGTGTCTCATATACCTTTTCTGTGTCCCATTCCATCATTTGTAAAGTGGGAACTGTGATGTCCTCTTGAAGCTGATGTAAAGGGGTTACCCCAGCTCAGCTGTCAATAGTTCTGCCTGGTGATGACCACTTACTTCAGCAAGATGTTTAGATCCACGGCTGGCACCAGGACGGGAGGCCAGCCTCTTCCACACGTCACCTCTTGCAGGGTGCCCTCCCCTTGTCATTGTCTACGTCCACGTTTTATTCGCCAGTGTCCTGCTTAGACAAGATTCATCACTCCCCTTCTCCCCTCTCCTCTTCCTAACCAAAGCAGACTGCCCTGGAGCCATGTAGAATGTGCTAGCAGAAATGCTCAAGGGTGACTCAAACTACAGGACACTGGCTGCATCCAGTCTGCCCATGTTTCACTGGAATTCATTTCTGATGCTGACACGGGCTCTGATTTTTCTTCCCAGTGCCAGGTGGAGCTCAACAGGAAAGTGCTTGCGGATCTAGCCATCTATGAACCAAAGACTTTTAAGTCTTTGGCTGCTCTGGCCCAGAGGCGGCGACAGGAAGGATTTGCTGCCGCCTTGGGGGATGGGAAGGAACCTGAAGGTGTATTTTCCAGAGTGGTGCAGTACCATTGAGGGGCTCTGACATGGTCTGCCCTGGACAGCTGAGTGTCTTAAGAAAAGGTTTTTCCCCCCTGATGATCGGTAACTAAAACAGGCTAACAATTACCTGTCAATAGTATGTTAAGTTTGTAGTTGTTTTCACTTAAGTAACAGGTGTGAGAGAAAAGCTATGACTTCCCTCATTGGAACAGATCAGAAGTACCTCACGTAGATTGTGCAAATAAAGTTTGTGTGGTGTTCAGCATTTTGAGTTGTGTTCTCTGGCATCAAGCAAACACACTTTGGGTGCCCAGTGCCGGCTGCTGTGCAAGTGGTCCAGGACAAGGGTTCAACTATGTATGTGCTTCCTCAGAGCCTGAGGTTCCCTCTTGCAACTCTTACACCAGGCCTCTGAACTCTGACCCTGGCTTGGCCTGTGCTTGTCCTCACCCTCTATCCTTCCAGTCTCCTTGTCTCCAGTGGGTACCCTGTGGCTCAGCTCTTCAGCCACGCTGGGTGCCAGCTTCATCATCCCTGCTGTCTCCCTCCCTCCCTCCCTCCCTCCCAGCCCTGTAAGGACAGCAGGCAGGTGACTTTCCTGATCTAGTCTCGACTCAGCCCCTGTAGGCTGGGTGCTACTTCATTAAGTTCACAGCCAAGTCCAGGAATGATCCCAACATGCTCACTCCCCTAATGGGACCACCTCACAGCAGCTCTGCCACCTCTCGGCCTTCTTACACCCTTTTCTTCTCTGAACACTTCTCTGGAGACGTGTTCCATTGTCCTGAGCACCCTTTGCCCTTTTAGAGGACTCATTCCACCCTCAGCCTCTCTCTGAATATGTTTTATTGGAATTGGAATACTACAGTATTGTATTGGCTTCAATGTGCATTACAGTGATTTGATAATTATACTTCTCCTTTACATCTTGAGCTCCCTCCAGTGCCGGGATCTGCTCTCCTTCCTCTCCACTGCATCTGTTCCCCAGCCCTCACCTCCTGACCAGCTCTAACCAGCCCCTCCATGCTCAGGCAGCTCACCAAAGCCATCTCCTGGAACCAAAATCCAGTGTTCTTGACCCCCAAGGGCCACTTCCTACCCTCCACCCCATCATTGCACCCTCACCTGCTCTCTGCCCTCCAGAACCTTTCTCACATCCTCTGCTCCAAAAAAGCTCTTCAGGCCATGCTAGCAGTTGCCCTGTGCTTGCTGATGACTTCTGCCTTTATCTGGCAATGCCCACCTTCCCTCAATTCCTCATGTGCTCATGCTGGGTCCTGTGGTGACACCATCCTCCATCCTTTGCCAGCAGTCCCCTGGAAGGCATTCTGGGTTCCTTCCTTGGAGTCAACACCCACCTCCAGCCCCTTATGGATCCATGAAATCCTGGCCAACTACCACTTGACAGACCTTGAATCTGCCAACTTTTCTCCATCCTCACTGCAGGCCAGCATCTCTTCTGGCTCCAATTACTACCCCAGCCTCCTAAGAGGCCCCTCCTCCTCGCCCTTGTCACCAGGTCTGATGCTGGCCACTAGACCATGAAGTTGGAGGTGGACAGCTGAGTCTTTTTTCTGCACTTGGTAAAGGGGCTAGCTACGTGCACATCACTGGATAGCTGAATAGACAGTGGCAGATACAAAGAGCCCTTTGGTGCGTGGGATCAAGTACTGTACACAATGTGCTGCTGTGGGAGAGCTGCTTTTTCTTTGTTGATAAAGGAACGTGGGGATGTGGCAAAGTACAATGGGCTATTCCCAGTGCCTTCCCCCCTCTGGCCACAGACCTGCTTCCCTTCATGCAGGCCTAGGTGTCATGGCTAGGGCAGCAAGTTTTTTCTTCTCCTCTGGTCAGTCACTGTCCAGGGGATGGAAGAGTAGTCCAGGCAGGGCCAGTGAGAAACAAGCTGTTTCCTGGGAAATTCCTCCTTCCTTGAAAGTGTGATGCCATAGCCTGCAGAGAGGGGACATCCTGGAGCTGCCAGCCTGGGAGCAGGGGATGCAGGGCATGGAACCATGTCACCTACTCAGGTGATGAGGTGGCAAGATTGGTCCTAGTTGACATGGAGCCACAGGGTTCTCTTGCCAGGCATCAAAGCCAGTGGCAGCCTCCATCTGAGCAGGTTTGTGTTGGGTGTAGCCATTGGTCACTCCAAGTGTCCAAACCTTTCCCCACCCAGGCTTTCTCACTGTTCTAACAGGAGTTCTTGCGCTGGTCCTGGTGAAAGTGAGGTAGAGCAAGGGTATGGGACAAGTGTCATGATGAATTTTTCCTATGATGAAAAATGCAGAGATATAAATAATATAGTGAGAACAGGAGGGACTCCACTTTAAAGCTAAGATTCCATTTTAAAAACCAGGGAGTTATGAGGTAAGATTCCTAATATACGGTGTTTGGCCAACAACTGACCCTATCTTAAGGTGGGGCTAGCAGTCCTAAATGGTATGTCCCTAGTTCTTGAGGGTCACCACTATCTTGAGGAAGAACAGGATCAACACAATACTTGTATTATCTTAAGAGTTTATCTAGAGGACTGACTATGCATGGTGACATGTCTCTCACCAGAGATTGACACCAGAAGATGTCAGCCTTCATTCCCCTGGCCCTTTACCCCATTCTTGAAATCCTTAAAAACCCAAATCCTAAACCTTTAAGCATGCCTCCTATGAGGTTGCCTGCACTCCATCTGTGTGTACTGTTTTTCAAATAAACTTTGTTGAATAAGCCAATCGCACTTGTCTCTGAACCCTTTTTCACGATAAAGACAAGAACTCGCGGACCTTCACCTCTGGTGGTAAACTGTTATTTCGCTATTTCATTCAGTCTTACAGGCTGAAGCACAAGTCTTCATTCTCTCTGTCCTACTTCGGACAGGTAGGGAAGGGCTCCTGAGTTCTCTGATTTGAGCTTGCAAGTTCCAGTGGCCTGGGTGACCTAGACTGCAGGTGTACTATCATGCTCTTTAGTAGCCTGCTCGAAAAATCTTTCTTTGCTTTTGGCAGTTCTCAGAACATAATCTCACTCCATCCAGTGCTCTGCAGCTCCCCCCAAGTCCTGGGGTGGTGGGGGCTTAGTTTCCACACCATGCAGATTCAATCAGACACTGGACACCAGGTGACCCTGGCTTCAAGAGTTGGCAAGGGATCTGCCCTATGCAAAGTTGGAGTTCAACCACCTTCCCTTTCCTTCCTCTGCTCTTCCTTGCTTTCTGCCTGTGGCTGCTGCCATTCACGACCACTCTCGCTTTAATTCCTTCCTTCCTTACCTACACTAATCCAACCTGTTAACGAATTCTTTGTCGAATAGAGTCAAGAATCCTCCTCTGTCCATGCTGAGGTTTCACCTAGTGCGCAGGGAGAGACCTCTCCAGACGCAGATGCCCTACAAGTGGGGATAAATGCACAGTGAGACGGCATCAGCTACTCTCCAGCGGCAACAGTAGCGCTGCCGTCAGGTGACTTAAGACAACCAGAGGCTGGCAGTCATAACGCTGAAAGCGCCTGGTATAATGAGTAAATGAAGGATCAGTAGATACAGGTTCTCGTGCATTAGCCTCTCACGGCTGCCCGCTGTTCGTAAGATAAAGCCCGCCCCACCACACCCCACCCGAACCCTGGAGGAGCTCCCGCCTTCCACAGACCTAACCACGGCTTTGCAGCCACCCCTCCTCCCTGTGGACTCAACTCTGAAGGCAAAGACTTAGGGAACATAGTGTTAATATCTACCCGGAAGTTTTGACTCCGTGAGGCCTGGAGAGGAATGACCACGACAACCACCGCTTTGCAACGCAGGCAAACAGCATCTCCTCGCTGTCGAACGTGGGCTGGGGACAACGCACCGGCGAGTGCGCTAATCCCTTCATCCTCTCAGACACTGCCCCAGGCCTCCAAGACCTGCGACCCTCCACCCGACGCCTGGCCACCCAAGGATGGGCCCTCGGGGGGTCGCCCGCCCAGCCCTGCTGCCTGGGCCAGCCCTTCACCCAACGCCCGAAGGCCTCCCACTGACACCCTCGGGACCGGCCGGAGCCCTAGAGGCCTTGGGGCTGCTGCTGGGGCCTCGCAAGCTCCTGGTTCTCCGTGCAGAAAGAGTAGCCGCGCCAGGAAAGCCCGGACTGTAAAGGGAGCCTGTGACCGGAGCTTGTAGTAGTGCTTCCGGGTCGAGACTGACATCGCGGGGCCCCCTGGGTAACGCGCCCGCCTTCTCCCGCATCGGGTTCCGGCGTCGCGGGAGAAGGGGTGGTGTCCCCCTCG
>JAVSCE010001912.1:0-17733 GCA_032199065.1 Smutsia gigantea
AATAGAGGGAATGCAATAAAGTGGTAGAAATTCAAATGCGATCTGTCATACTAGAAGTATATATAAAACCTTTTAGTTAAAATATTTTCAAATTTCACTGAAAACAATAGACACATCTAAAACTTAAGTGTACAAAAAGGATGAAACTAAAGAAAAACAAGGAACTGGAGAAACATTAACCAAACGAAATCTAGTATATCACTATTGATAAAATATATTTGTTTTTAAAACAAAAACAACTATTGGGAGAATAGTGGATTGCTACTTATTTAAAGCAAGAAAAATTCACCAAGTAGATATAATAGTTCTGAAACATTATGCAACTACTGATATAATTTCAAAATGTATATAACTAAACTAACAGAATTTCAAAGAGAAATTGACAAACTTGTGTAGTGAGATAATTCTGGCTATTTTAAGAATAGTGTGTTAATAAAGTTAGGCAAAAAATTTAATAAGGATGTAAAAATTTGAACATAGTTAACAACTTCATATGGTGTACATACAATGGAGACTGCCTCCAAATATTAGAGAATATACAAATAAAGGATATGAGTATTTTACTTTTACATAATCCCAGTTGTCTTTTGTTGCCTGTGCTTTTGATGTCCTATCTGAAAAAAACACAGTGAAAAACAATGTCAAAGAGCTTTTCTCTTGTTTTCTTCTAGGAGCTTCATGGTTTCAGGTCTCACATTTTAGTCTTTTAATCTATTTTGAGTTGATTTTTGTGTATGGCATTAGATGAAGTTCCAGTTTCATTATTTTGCATGTGGATATCAAATTTTCCCACCAACATTTATTGAAGAAATTATCCTTTTCCCACTGTGTACTTTGACAGCCTTTTAAAGATCAATTGACCATATACATGTGGGTTTATTTCTGGGCTCTCTAGTCTGTTCTATATGGTCTGTAGATCTGTTTTTATGGTTTATATATCTGTTATATGCCAATACCATACTGTTTTGATTACTGTTGCTAACAACCAACAAAATTAAAGGCAACCTATAGAATCGGAGAATATATTTACTAACCATATGTCTGAGAAAGGGCTAATATCCAAAACTTATAAGAAACTCTTACAACTCCATAGCAAGAAACCAAATAACCTGATTTTAAAAAAGGCAAAGAAACTGAATAAACATTTATATAAAGAAGGCATACAAATGACCAATAGGTATATGAAAAGGTGCTAAACCTCACTAATCATCAGGGAACTGTAAATCAAAACCACTGTGAGATATCACCTCACACCTACTAGGATGGCTTTTATAATAAAAACAAAATATAGTAAATGTTGATGAAGATGTGGAAAAGAGGGAACCCTTGTACACTGTTGGTGGAAATGTAAACTGGTGCAGCCACATTGGAAAACAATATGGAGGTTCCTCAAAAAACTAAAAATAGAACTATCTTATGATCCAGCAATTCCACTTCTGGGTATATATCCAAAGGAATTGAAATGAGGTCTCAAAGAGACATCTGCACTCCCATGTTCACTGTAGCATTATTCACAATAGCCAAGACATGGAAGCAATGTAAGTGTCAATCTATGGATAAATGGATAAAGAAAATGTGGTGTATACATACAATGGAAGATTATTCAACCATGAGAAAGAAGGAAATCCTTTTGCAAAAATGTGGATGAACCTGGAGTACATTAAGCTAAAGTAAGACAGACTTGGAAAACAAATACTGGATTACACCACTTGTGTGATTAATCTAAAATAAAATAGTTAAATACATAGAAGCAGAGAGTAGGCTGGTGGTGGCCAGTGTTTGGAGGAGGGGAAAACAGGTAAGTATTAGTCAAAAGGTATAAAGTTTGGGTTATACAAGATGAACAAGTCCTGGAGATCTGTACAACATAGTGCTTATAGTTAACAATACTATATTTAATACTTAAAAATGTGCTAAGAGGGTAGATCTTAGGTGCTCTTATCACAAAAATATTAATAAATAAAAGGAGGAAATTTAAATTGTGTAGCTACTATGGGAAGCAGTATGGAGGATCCTCAAAAAATTAAAAATAGAACATATAGTCCAGCAATTTCACTTCTGGGTATTTATCTAAAGAAAACAAAATCACTATCTCAGAAAGAAATATGCACCCCCAGTTAACTGCAATATTACTTACAATAGCCAAGACTTGCAAATAACCTAATTGTCCATTGATGGATGAATGGATAAAGAAAATGTGGTATGTGTGTGTGCGTATACACAACAGAATATTATTCAGTCATAGAAAGGAAGAGATTTTGCCATTGGCAACAACATAGATTGCCCTTGATAACATTCGGATAAGTAAAGTAAATCAGGAAGAAAAAAATACTTTATGATCCCACTTACATGTGGAATGTAAAAACAAAACAAAACAAATCCCCACCAAACTAATAAATATAGAGAACAGATTGGTGGTTGCCCGAGGTTGGGGAGAGAGGGTGGGTGAAATCAATGAAGTTAGTCAAGAGGTACAAATGTCCAGCTATAATATAAACAAGTCCTGGTGATATAATGTATAGCATGGTGACTATAGTCAATAATACTGTATTGTATATTTGAGAGTTGCTAAGAGAGTAAATCTTAAAAGTTCTCATTGCAAGAAAAATTTTTATGTGTGATGATGGATGTTAATTACACTTATTGTATTCATTCTGATATATATATATGTATACATACAGATTATATATATATATATAAAATCATTATGTTGTATACCTAAAACTAATATAGTGTTATATGTCAGTTATATTTCAGTAAAAGCTAAAATATTTTTAAAAGCATGTAGGGAACAAAAAGAGTTATGAACCAAAGGTACACAAACACTGGCTTTTATGTTTATGTGGTAGTTGCTCCTCCATTTTTGTTGTCCCAGGAATATCTTATTCCTCATTTGTAAAGGATAGTTTTGCTTATTACAGAATCCTTGGTTGACAGTTTTTCTTTCAGCAGTTTATGTCATTCCACTGTCTACTGACTTATATTGTTTCTGATGAGAAATTGGCTGTTGATCTTATTGAAGAACTTTTGTATGTAATGAATCACTCTTGCTATTTTCAAGTTCTCTCCTTGTCTTTGTCTTTTGGCAGTTCGATTATAATATGCCTTGTTATTTATTGCTTTGAGTTTATGGAGTTTGCTGAGCTTTTGAGTGTGTGGATTCATACCTTCCATCAAATTTGGGAAGTTTTTTGCCATTACTTCTTCAAATCTTTCTGACCCTCTCTCTTTCCCTATGACTCCCATAATGTGTGTTGGTAGACTTGATGGTTGTCCCCACGTCCTTTAGCCTCTGTTCATTTTTATTTATTCTTTTCGATCCTCAGACTACATAATTTCAGTGTCCTATATTTAAGTTTACTGATTATATTTCTACCTACTTCTGTATACTGTAGAATGCCTTGACTGGTGCTTGCATTTCAGTCATTATACTTTCTGATCCAGAACTTCTATTTGATTCCCTTTTATAATTTCCACATCTTTATGCTTTTGTTCTCATTTTGTTCAAACATTGTTTCCTTGGTTTCCTTTAGTTGTTTGTCCATGGTTCCCTTTAGCTCTTTGAGCATATTTTAAAAAGTAATTTTAAAATATTTGTCTAGTAAGTTCAATATCTGGGCTTCCTCAGGAGTCATTTCTATTAGTTTTCTTTTCTGTGACTAACTGGGCCATATTTTAGGGTTCTTTTTTTGTATGCCTTACAATTTTTTGTTGGAAATTGGGCATTTTAGATAGTATAACATAGCTCTGGAAAATCAGTTCTCCTCCAGTTGCACTGGTTAAATGTAAATGAATTATTTTCCTTGTATAAGATAAAGTCGAATGGTAACATTGAATCTCATTTTATTTTTATTTATAGTCATTAATAATACTAAGTTTAAAATTATTTTTTCTGATCACCTTCTCTGGTCAGTTTTAATTCCAGAGTCAACATTGTTCTCTTAGCATAACGAGTCAAAATGTAAGTCTCTATATTTGTGCAGGTAAGTTGTATACTGTTGCAATTTTTTTTTTACTTTAATAGGTCAAGTAATAATTACCATTTAGTACTTCTGGTTGCTTGGCACTGTTGTGCTAAGAACTTTGCAGACACATCTTGTTTAATTAGCACAAAACGTTGAACTGGATTAATTGATCTTAAATGAGAAGAGCAACTTGTTGACCTACTAATTTAAATGGCATGTTGGGAAAGGTGTATCCAAACCTCCCAAATAGTGTTAAGAAAAATGTTAATTTCTTCCTATTATTATTACTATTTTATAATCCATTTTTTTGGTATCAATAATCTACAATTACACGTGCAACATTATGGGTACAGAACTCCCCACTTCATCAGGTCCCCCCCACCTACCCCATTACAGTCACGGTCCGTCAGCATAGTGAGATGCTATAGAATCACTACTTGTCTTCTCTTAGTTGTACAGCCCTCCCCGTGCAGCCCCCCAACATTATGTCTGCTAATCGTAATGCCCCTTTTTCCCCCTTATCCCTCCTTTCCCACCCATCCTCCCCAGTCCCTTTCCCTTTGGTAACTGTTAGTCCATATTTGGGTTCTGTGACTCTGCTGCTGTTTTATTCTTTCAGTATTTTTCTTTGCTCTTATGCTCCACATATGAGTGAAATCATTTGATACTTGTCTTTTTCCACTGGCTTATTTCACTGAGCATAATACCCTCTAGTTCCATTCATGTTGTTGCAAATGGTAGGATTTGTTTTCTTCTTATGGTTGAATAATATTCCATTGTGTATATGTACCACATCTTCTTTATCCATTCATCTACTGATGGACACTTAGGTTGCTTCATCTCTTGGCTACTGTAAATAGTGCTGCAATAAACATAGGGGTGCATCTGTCTTTTTCAAATTGGGCTGATGCATTCTTAGGGTAAATTCCTAGGAGTGGAATTCCTGGGTCAAATGGTATTTCTATTTTGAGTTTTTTGAGGAACCTCCATACTGCTTTCCACAATGGTTAAACAAGTTTGCATTCCCACCAGCAGTGTAGGACGGTTCCCCTTTCTCCACATCCTTGCCAACATTTGTTGTTGTTTGTGTTTTGGATGTTGGCCATCCTCACTGGTGTGAGGTGATACCTCACTGTGGTTTTAATTTGCATTTCTCTGATGATTAGCGATGTGGAGCATCTTTTCATGTGCCTGTTGGCCATATGAATTTCTTCTTGGAGAAGTGTCTATTCATATCCTCTGCCCATTTTTTAATTGGATTATTTGCTCTTTGCTTGTTGAGGTGCATGAGTTCTTTATATATTTTGGATGTCAACCCCTTATCGGATATGTCATTTATGAATATATTTCCCATACTGTAGGTTCTCTTTTTGTTCTACTGATGATGTCCTTTGCTGTACAGAAGGTTTTCAGCTTGATATAGTCCCACTTGTTCATTTTTGCTTTTGTTTCCCTTGCCCGGGGAGATATGTTCATTAAGAAGTCGCTCATGTTTGTGTCCAAGAGATTTTTGCCTATGCTTTTTTCTAAGAGTTTTATGGTTTCATGACTTAGATTCAGGTCTTTGATCCATTTTGAGTTTACTTTTGTGTATGGGGTTACACAGTAGTCCAGTTTCATTCTCTTACATGTAGCTGTCCAGTTTTTCCAACACCAGCTGCTGAAGAGGCTGTCATCTCCCCATTGTATATCCAAGGCTCCTTTATCATATATTAATTGACCGTGTGTGTTTGGGTTAATGTTTGGATTTTCTATTCTGTTCCACTGGTGTGTGGGTGTGTTCTTGTGCCAGTACCAAATTATCTCGATTACTGTAGCTTTGTAGTAGAGCCTGAAGTCTGGGATCATAATTCCCCCTGTTTTATTCTTCCTTCTCAGGATTGCTTGGGCTGTTTGGCGTCTTTTGTGGTTCCATATGAATTTTAAAATAATTTGTTCCAGTTCATTGAAGAAAGCTGTTGGTAGTTTGATAGGGATTGCATTGAATCTGTAGATTGCTTTAGGTAGTATAGCCATTTTGACAATATTTATTCTTCCTAGCCAAGAGCATGGGATTCATTTCCATTTGTTAGTGTCCTCTTTAATTTCTCTTAAGAGTGTTTTGTAATTTTCAGGGTATAGCTCTTTCACTTCCTTCGTTAGGTTTATTCCTAGGTATTTTATTCTTTTTGATGCGATTGTGAATGGAATTGTTTTCTGATTTCTCTTTGTGATACTTCATCTTTAGTCTATAGGAAAGCAATAGATTTCTGTGTTTTAATTTTGTATCCTGCAACTTTGCTGAATTCAGATATTAGTTCTAGTAGTTTTGGAGTGGAGTCTTTAGGGTTTTTTATGTACAATATCATGTCATCTGCAAATAGTGACAATTTGACTTCTTCTTTACCAATCTGGATGCCTTGTATGTCTTTGTTTTGTCTGACTGCCGTGGCTAGGACCTCCAGTACTATGTTGAATAACAGTGGAGAGAGTGGGCATCCCTGTCTTGTTCCCGATCTTAGATGAAAAGCTTTCAGCTTCTTGTTGTTAAGTATGACAGGCTGTGGGTTTGTCATATATGGCCTTTATGATGTTGAGATACTTGCCGTCTATACCCATTTTGTTGAGAGTTTTAATCATGAATGGATGCTGAATTTTGTCAAATGCTTTTTCAGCATCTATGGAGATGGTCATGTGGTTTTGTTCTTCTTTTTCTTGATGTGGTGGATGATGTTGATGGATTTTCAAATATTGTACCATCCTTGCATCCCTGGGATGAATCCCACTTGATCATGGTGTATGATCCTCTTGATGTATTTTTGATTTCGGTTTGCTAATATTTTGTTGAGTATTTTTGAATCTATGTTCATCAGGGATATTGGTCTGTAATTTTCTTTTTTGGTGAGGTCTTTGCCAGGTTTTGGTATTAGAGTAATGCTGGCTTCATAGAATGAGTTTGAAGTATTCCCTCCTCTTCTAGTTTTTTGGAAAACTTTAAGGAGAATGGGTGTTATTTCTTCTCTATATGTCTGGTAGAATTCAGAGGTAAATCCATCTTGCACCAGGGGGTTTTGTTCTTGGGTAGTTTTTTGATTACTGATTCAATTTCATCACTGGTGATTGGTCTGTTTAGTTTTTCTGTTTCTTGCTTGGTCATTCTTGGAAGGTTGTATTTTTCTAAGAAGTTATCCATTTCTTCTATGTTTTCCAGCTTGTTAGCCTATAGATTCTCATAATATTCTCTTATAGTTCTTTGTATTTCTGTGAAGTCCATTGTGATTTTTCCTTTCTCATTTCTGATTCTGTTTATGTGTATAGATTCTCTTTTTCTCTTAATGAGTCTGGCTAGGGGTTTATCTATTTTGTTTATTTATTCAAAGAACCAGCTCTCGGTTTCATTGATTTTTTCTATTCTTTTATTCTTCTCAATTTTATTTATTTCTTCTCTAATCTTTATTATGTCCCTCCTTCTGGTGACTTTGGGCCTCATTTGTTCTTCTTTTTCCAATTTCAATAATTGTGTCTTTAGACTATTCATTTGGGATTTTTCTTCCTTCTTTATATATGCCTAGATTGCAATATACATTCCTATTAGAACTGCCTTTGCTGAGTCCCACAGAAGTTGCGGCTTTGTGTTGTTATTGTCATTTGTCTCCATGTATTGTTTGATCTCTGTTTTAATTTGGTCATTGATCCTTTGATTATTAAGGAGCATGTTGTTAAGTCTCCATGTATTTGTGAGCCTTTTTGTTTTCTTTGTACAATTTATTTCTAGTTTTATACCTTTGTGATCTGAGAAGTTGGTTGGTAGAATTTCAATATTTTTGACTTTACTGAAGTTCTTTTTGTAGCCTATATGTGGTCTACTCTGGAAAATGTTCCATGTGCACTTGAGAAGAATGTGTATCCTGTTGCTTTTGGATGGAGTGTTCTGTAGATGTCTGTTAGGTCCATCTTTTCTAGTGTGTTGTTCATGCCTCTGTGTCTTTACTTATTTTCTGACTGGTTGATCTGTCCTTTGGAGTGAGTGGTGTGTTGAAGTCTCCTAAAATGTATGCATTGCTTTCTATTTCCTCCTTTAATTCTGTAAGTATTTGTTTCACATATGTCGGCACTCCTGTGTTGGGTGCTTATATATTTATAATGGTTATATGTTCTTGTTGGACTGCCCCCTTTATCATTATGTAATGTCCTTCTTTATATTTTGCTACTTTCTTTGTTTTGAAGTCTATTTTGTCTGATACAAGTACTGCAACACCTGCTTTTTTCTCCTTGTTGTTTGCATGAAACATCTTTTTCCATCCGTTCACTTTTAGTATGTGTATATCTTTGGGTTTGCAGTGAGTCTCTTGTAAGCAGCATATAGATGGGTCTTGCTTTTTTATCCATTCTGTTACTCTGTGTCTTTTGATTGGTGCATTCAGACCATTTACATTTAGGGTGATTATCGATAGGTATGTACTTATTGCCATTGCAGGCTTTAGATTTGTGGTTACCAAAGGTTCAAAAGCAATTCCCTTACTATCTAACAAAAATTTGTATGGAACCACAAAAGAGTCCCAAAAGCCAAAGCAATCTTTTGAAAAAAGAAAAAAGCTGGAATTTCACACCCTGTATTTGAAACTACATTACAGAACCATCATGACTGAAACAATATGGTATTGGTATACAAACCAATTGGTATAGATCAATGGAACAGAATACAGAGCCCATAAATAATTCCATGCATATATGGTCTGTTAATTTAAGACAAAGGAGCTAAGAATATACAATGGGGAAAGGACAGTCTCTTCAATAATTGGTTTTGGGAAAAGTGGGCAGTCACATGAAAAAGAATGAAACTGGACCCTTATCTTACACAATACAGAAAAACTAACTTTAAGAGGATTATAGACTTATATGTAAGGCCTGAAATTATAAAACTCCTACAAGCTAAGCTCCTTGGCACATGTTGGCACTGATATTTTAGATTTGATATCAAAAGCATAGGCAATAAAAACAAGTGAGACTACATCAAATGAAAAAGCTTTTACAAAGCAATGGAAACCATCAACAAAATGAAAAGGCAACCTACTGAAAGGGAGAAAATATTTGCCAATCATATATTTGATAATGGGTTAATATCCCAAATATATAAAGAACTCACACAATTCAATAGCAAAAAAAAAAAAAGAAGAAGAAAGAAAAAGTGAAAGCTTACTTTAAAATGGGGAGAGACTCTGAGTACACATTTTTCTATGGAAGACAGCCAACACATACATGAAAAGGTGCTCAGCACCCCAAGTCATAAGGAAAACACAAATCAAAACCATAATGAGATCACCTTATACCTATTAGAAGAGCTATTGTCAAAAAATACAATAACAGGTGTTGGCAAGGGTTTAGAGAAAAGGGAATTCTGTGCATTGTTTCTGGGAATGTAAATTAGTGTGGCCACTATGGAAAACAGTATGGAGGATCCTCAAAAACTTAAAACTAGAATTACCATATAAGCCAGCAATTCTACTTCTGGGTATTCATCCAAAGAAATGAAAGCAGTAATTCAAAAAGATATATGCAATGCCATGCTCACTGAAGCATTATTTACAGTAGTCAACACATGGAAACAACCTAAGTGCCCTTCAATAGATGAATGGATAAAGAAATCCAAACACACACAATGGGATATTAATTAGTGACAAGAAAGAAAGAAATCCTGTGATTTGTGACAACAAGGATGGACTTTGAGGGCATTATGCTAAGTGAAATATGTCAATGTAAAAAGATAAATACTGTATGATATCACTTATATCTTTAAAAAATGGCTCATAGACACAGAAAACAGATTGGTAGTGCCAGAGGCAGGTGGGGAGTGAGCAAAATGGGTAAATAGGGTCAAAGGTACCAACTTCCAGTTAGAAAATGAATAAGTCATGGGGATGTAATGCATTATATGGTGATATACTTAATAATACCATACTGCATATTTGAAATTGCTGAAAGTAGACCTTAAAAGTTTTCTTCCTGAGAAAAAATGTTTTGTAACTTTGTATGGTGACAGATGTTGCCTAGAGTTATTGTCGTGATCATTTCACAATTATACAAAAATCACATCAATATGTTGCACAACATGAAATTAACATAATATTATATGTTGATTATACCTCAATTAAAAAAATTATGTAATTTTCTAGGTTGTATGGAACAAGAGGCAGAGAAGTTTGCATCACACTCTGAATATGCCGCACGACCATTTCTTGTTTTGGATCTTAATCACAGTTAGTAGCCTTATATTATATTCAATAAATAGACAAGAGGGAATGAACAAGTGTGCAATATACTGGGGACTTAAAGAGGTCTACAAGGCATTGTGATTCCTTCTTAAGGGTAGAAAATGCAAGATGCAATAACTGGTACTCTGTTTTGGATAGGAGGCCCTGACAAGCGCAAGACAATTGGGTAGCAAATATTTTACTGATGTGTGAGATGTCAGGACATAATTTATCTCCCACCTTCTCAAGCTAACATGTCTTCCAAGGCCTTTCATGTTCTAGTCACTTCTTGCTCATTAGAACAGATTAGCAAGTTGTTATTGATATAGTGGACAAGTGTGATGTTCTGCTGGATATCCAGCCAATCCAAATCTTGTAACATTATGGAAGAGTACAGGAGAATTAATGTAACCCTCAGGCAAACCTGTTTCCGTACACTGTTGTCCATCCCCTGTGAATGAGAACTGCTTCTTTGTTGTCAGCAATGGAAAATAATATATCTGCCAGCTCAATAGCTGCATATCTAAAGTCATGCCAGTATATTCTGGCAAATATATCTTATCTGGCACAACTGTAATTATTGTTACAACTTGAGTTTAGGTACGTCACTTTTCTCCTTCAGAATTCATATCATTTTTGTAGGACCTAAATCATTAAAATAAATGGGGATGTGTTGTGACTTGCCATCTTTGCATTGTTTAGATTCTCATGGGTAGCACTAAATTTTGCATTTACCCTGAGACACACTATTGTTCTTCCCAACTACCATAGCTTTAATGCCACATCTATGACATGTAGGAGTTCTGAGAAGTTCTAAATGTGTGTATTTCAATTATACTTTTGGGAAATGGGAAAATTAATACTGTGTGTGTCTGTGTACAGAGGTGACTTTTTCTGAGCCAAAATTGGCCTCCTCTTTAACACCTGCACTCCAATGTAAGGACAATGATCACAACTCAGACCCATATCCAGCAGTCCTCAAAATCCCTGAGTATCTCCCTTTCTTACTGCATGATTGCTTGTAAAAATATCAGTGTCTTCTGGGCTTCAGTGTGCAACATAGAGGGTGAAGTTTCCAGCTATAAGCAGTATGTCTACTCCAGGATGCCTGCTTTTCTTAGTCTTTAGATACCTTATTCCATGTGTACCATTGCAATTTTGGCAATTCTACTTCACTTAGTATAGATTGTCACTTTCTCCAAGTTTCCAATGTCCTTCTAAGTAATATAGTAGCACATTCTGAGAATTCACCAAGATGTTAAATTCTGTATTGTGGTAAAGAGTTTCCATGTCAAAAAAAATATTCATTAAATAAATTTGCATTTCACACCTACTCCCATACACACATCTTGTTCCAGCATACTCAGGATCCTGATATATATAAATATATATATTCACTTCCAAGGAAAAGATTATTTATGATTGTCTGTGGTATTTATATGTGCATATACATAACTTTTTTCTTGGAAGTGAATATAGTCTAAGTTAGATAGCAACTTCAACCTCTTTTTATAGTCTCTTTATCCTCTTAGCAAGAATTTGCCTGGTTGGGTTGCATTATAATTTAACAATGGTCATTGATCTGGTGGTAAGTAGGGGAGTAGGGCTTAGATCCTGGCCAGGCACACATTCAATTGAAAGAAGAGATATCTGTATCAATTTCAAGCAAGGAAGAAAGCACAGGTTTTTAGGAGAGAAGTGGGTCACTTCAGAAAATTCATAGTATTGCAGAAAATGTGGGGATTCAAGGTTCTTGAGTGCATTATTTCCAGATGCAAACATCCGAAGTCTCAGGGTCTTATTCCTTAGCAACCAGGGAAGGTATACTTGGCATAACCAACTTGCTGAGACTGAAAATTCAAACTTCTTTGGAGCATTGTTATCACTGTAATATGCTCCAGGCCTTACTCTCAGCTCTTTGTGCTCTCCATCTAAAGGAGATGAGGCTATCTTTATAAACTGACAGGAAGGCTACCTGGTAATTCGGTGATTAGCCATCTTCAGCCTTCACTCTCTTTCAACAATCCTCCTATTCCTTTTTTTTCCATATTAATTATTGCTATGTGTACTTGTTCTTGTATTTACCTCTCAGAATTTGCAGGGATCCTAGAATCTTGGTAATGGGTATACTACCTTTTCTCAGTTTGGGTGTACTGTCAGCCCTATTCTCTTCAAATATTGCCTCTGAAGACCCACAGATTTTTAAGAATATTTTGCACAGCTTTCCTACTTTCTTCCTCAGGAGGTAAATTTTATGGAGGGAAATCTCTCCTTTCTCTCTGACTGTTTTGAGTTGTTCATTTTTAAAACCCTTCTTTCTTCTGAGTATCTTTTTAAAATAACTCACTACAGGTTCAGAATTAATGTATGGGTGAATTGTGGCCATAGATATTGAGAAGCCACTGAACGCTTTCAGCAGCAGGATGAGATTCTCAAAATTGCATTCTTACAAAGAATACTTTGCCTGTAATATTGAGGGGGAAAAAATAGAGGTGTGTTAGTGACTGCAATCAGGAAGAACACTGAAAATGTTTCCTGCTAGTCAGCTAAGTGATCTTAGAGGTGTAAATTTAAGGAGAAGGGAAAAGATGGATCAGATAGGTGGAAAACATATTATGAAGTTAAACACTGATCCAAATTTAAAATAACCCTCTAATCTTTTTAATAAATAAGGATTGAGCCTCTTTATTCCACACTGTGATTAAAATATGTCTAGGGTAAGTTCTTAAAATCAACATTTTCAGTGAAATTTCTTACTATAAGAATATGGAATAGAAAATTATTCTTACAAACATAAATATTCCTTGCAGCAGCACAAACACACTGATCTGCCTATGCTATGACTTTCCACATTTAAACAGTATTACTAGTGTAAGAATATTATATAGTACCTTTTAGCGTAATCGCTGGGTAGTGCTATAATTGGTGGCATTCCTGTCAAAATGTTGCAAAGTATAATAAAAAATGAACAAAATAATAACACATTCTCCAGGCACTAAAGTGTAAGCTTAAAGAGGTGTTTTCAAGGTATCATGACAGACCACAGCAGGGTTCTTCACAGGAAATGACAAAGCATATTTCAGTTGAGGCAATGAACTTTAATAGGAATTCCATTTTAAACATGAATGTATACAGTGTGGTAATCTCAAGTCTATATATTCAACAGCTGGATCTCAGGATTAGAATGAAGGTGACAAGAGCATAGAGAATTACATTCCAACAGAGTAAGAAAAAAACTATTGACTTTCAATGACTGATTTTTCTTCATCTTTTAGTATAAAACAATGATATAACCTACTGGCTGTTTTGTTTTATTTTATGGGTTAGACTCATAGTGTACATAAAAAATGTATATATTTTATTAATCATTTTAATTTAGAGAGTGAGTCCAAGGCCAGAGTGGGTATTTAGAGTCTAATTTTGAAGCAGCACAGAAAGCCTAAGGAATAATGCACACACAACATAAAAGTATTGGATTCTATTGTACTGCATAGCAGTGTACAGCTAGACGTCAAATCTCAGTGCTACTGTACTTCTGGCACCGCTTAATACTGCTCAGTGCACCTATCAGCAGCTCTCATACTATAGCAACTAGACAGCCTTTCACGGCTGACTAATGAGCTATGTTATTAGTTTAATTATTGCCTGGCCATTTAGAGACCCCACTTGTTGGAAAGGAAATGGTGATTACTGCAACTGGCAGCTCCTTTGGCTCACACTTTTATTCAGGACATTACCTCATGGACTTAATTACTTTGCTATTTTACATACAAGAAGGACCTAAACATTTCATTAGTGAATTTTCTGTTATATACAATGACACTTAAGTGTCTATTTTGTGAATTTTAAGTGATGAATCTTACAAATCTTTCTCCACTTGATTATTAATATATCTGCATTTGATCATGTTAAAATTTAAAAAATAATAATACTCAATATGTTCCCAACACTGCTGTTTAACATGTGTAAGTTCATATAAGAGCTGGTCCATGCTTGAAAAGAAGTGCCTTCATAGGAAAAGTGGAGCATGAAATAGGGTAGCTAGAAACTAAATAAAGATTGTCATTGCCATAATAGGAAAAACTTGAGGTACAAAAGATATGAAGTATTCTGAATATAGTGCCAAGGTAGGTTTAGGAAGGTGAATTGGATCAAAAAGAAGGGAAATGTTTTTAAGAGAGTGAGGAAAGATGAGAGCTAGTTTGGATTTAATACAGATTGAATTTTAGGAAATTCCAGAATACTCAGGGAATCACTTGAATTGGAAGTGACCTCTAAGCCTGGATTTTATAGAGACAGAATTATTGGTAAGGAATGCTAGAAGTGGAAAGAATACTGAGGAATAAGAATATGTAGAGATAAAATTTAGTCATTGGGAAGACCTTTCAGTGAACATGGGTAGGTAGTTGACTGATGGAAGGAAACCCAAAGAATCAGAAAGAAAAGGAAAAAGCTGGAGACTGAAGTTTCATTGGATAGATACAAGAAAGTCAAGGTGGATTGCACAGTCAAATGCTGAAGTAAGGTCAAGTAAGATGAAGCCAGACTTTGATAATTAGGAGAGCATGGGTAATCAATGAGAGAGCAAGTCAGAAAGTAGGGGATTAAGAATTGATTACATAATGGCCAACTCCTGTCTAACTCCTTGACATTTTATTGTTTCATAATCTCCTAAACCTAACAATGGTGATGATTCTTGAAAATAATTTAAATCCAAGAAGATCCAAGAGACTCTAAACAAAATTGATCATGCTGACACTAAATAATAATTTATACGTACTGACATTGGTTTTCCAAGTGGTGCTCTAAGAGCTCTAATTTGTGCACATTAACTTACTCATTCCTCCCAACAGCATTATTACCACGATTTTCAGATGAGTAGACTGAGGAACAGAGACATCAGGTACCTTACCTAATATCAGAAAGATAATATGCAGACAAGCCAGAAAAGTCAAGCCACCTCACTCCAGAATCTGCTACTTAAGCATTAAACTGTTGTCTTTGTTCTTGTTATTGTTTTTGTTTGCTTTTCCTGATTTTACTGTTGGTTAGTTCATAAAGTTTATTTCCAATAATGTAAATGATGATAAATTGACTGGAAAGACTTAAGTTCACGTGATTCTTGAATGGAATCTGGTATTTTATACATGAATATGCTGTAGCTTTTTCTCTTTTTTAAGAAAATGCCTCTCCTTTCTTAATAATTTTATCCCTCTCAATATACAGTTTTCATTATTTCTTATAATTTTGTTTCTATTTCTAAATATAGTGTTAATGTATATCAACAGAGTAAAAATAGTCCCATTCACTCAGTCAACAAATATTAATTGAACATTACTCTGAAATACTTTATATTAAGTATGTAGAATACGTGTGTATATAACATATGTGTATATATAAAACTATGACACATGGAATATTCATTTAGCCTGTATTCTGTATGCCTACACCACTGTAAAACTGTGGATAAAGTGAAGGTTCCTATGGCCAGGATTCTCACCTGGCCCTGGTTGGCAAGCTCACTACATACACATGGGTAATACATCATTACTGACGCTATATAAAGAGCTCTGCCCAGTGCTCTGGGTGACACGGTGGTACGGCTGCAGGGCTGCAGGAGAGCAGAGATGAGACTGGAGTGGTGGCAGTGCCAAGGACAGAGACTGAGATGGCTGTGGGGGTAGAGAGGCCTAGAGGCAGAGACCAGTTTGCTGCATGCAGCCTCGCTCTGAGTGGACGGGATTCTAGTGATTGACCTGCCACTGTGGGAATAAAGTTGGGTGTAGACCCCTTCACACCAAGAACATTCCACTGTCATTTCTTTGGTCTCATTGAATCCATAGTGAACTTGTCCAGGGTTGAAACCCATTGGCAAGACAAAGACCTAACTTGATAGTGGTTATTTATACAATTAACTGGTAGATTTTGAAGGAAAAAAAAAGAGACAATCACATTTGAGAGCAAAAGGTATTTAAAACAGAAAAATGGTATTTTCTTTGTTTTTTATTTATTTATTTTTAAGTAGGAGGCATGAATGTGAGTTATGAATAGCAGAAAATGTGAAAGTAGAACTGTAATTATATTCTAAATCCCCCCCAAAATACTAAGGTACATTTCTTTCTTAAACTGGTTAAATGTCCATTTTACTACTAAAATGGCCTTTGATTAATTGGAAATTGAAAATTACATATAAAGAATAAAATTATAGTATAAAAATTATCAATTTGTTGTCATAAATTGATACTAAGAGCACATGAAGATAATTTAGTTGAATACAACTGACCTTGCTGATGAAAAATTATTCAGGGAAGACCTATCATATCTCACAATGAAACATCTGGCAGGCTACATGACATTTATTAAACTTGGCTTTTCTAATACAAGGCAAGCAAAAGCTTCAACTTAATAAACATTGATGGCTGATGCCAACCTTTGTTTCCCTACAGCCCAGATGTACATAATAATTAGAATAATTTAGGGCTATATGGCATCCAAAATAAAACAAGCAATGTCATTGGAGTCTAAAAAGATTGAATTTGTACCAACCAACTTCTCAGACCACAAAGGTATGAAACTAGAAATAAATGATGCAAACAAAACAAAAAGGCCCACAAACACATGGAGCCTTAACAAATAATCAGTGGATCAATGATCGAATTAAAACAGAGATCAAGCAATATATGGAGACAAATGAAAATGAAAACTCAACCTCTCAAAATCTGTGGGACATGGCAATGGCCATGCTAAAAGGAAAGTAAACTGCAATACAGGCTTACCTTGAGAAAGAAGGATCCCAAATGAGCAGTCTATACTCACAATTAATGAAACAAGAAAAAAATGAACAAATGAGGCCCAAAGTCAATAGAAGGAGAGACATAATAAAGATCAGAGCAGAAATAAATAAAATTGAGAGGAATAAAATAATGGAATCAATGAAACCAGGAGCTGGTTCTTTGAGAAAATAAACAAAATAGGTAAATCCCTAGTCAGACTTATCAAGAAAAGTAGAGTATACACATATAAACAGAATCAGAAATGAGAAAGTAAAAATTACTATGGACACCCCAGAAATACAAAGAATTATGAGAATACTATGAAAAAATTATGTGCCAACAAATTGGATAACCTAGAAGAAATGGACAACTTTCTAGAAAAATACAACCTTTCAAGACTGGCCCAAGAAGAAATAGAAAATCTGAACAGACCAATTACCAGCAACATAATTGAATTAGTAATCAAAATACTACCTAAGAACAAAACCCCTATACCAGGTGGATTCTTGGTGGAATTTTATCAAACACTAAAATAAGAGCCAATACACATCCTCTTTAAAGTTTTCCAAAAAGTAGAAGAGGAGGGAATACTTCCAAACTCATTCTATGAGGCCAGCATCATTCTCATACCAAAACCAGGCAAATACACCACAAAAAAATAAAATTACTGACCACTATCCCTTATAAAAACGTGTAAAAATACTCAACAAAATATTAGCAAACAGAATTAAAAAATACATAAAAAATATCATCCATCATGACCAA